>JAJQJQ010000025.1:3000000-3473134 GCA_028622995.1 Panagrolaimus kolymaensis | reverse complement strand
ACACCATAAATTGCAATTTTTTGTGATCCTTTATAAGCTTTCATGACATCATCAAGTTTCATTTTTCGTAAACCATGATCATCTTCAACTTTGTATTCATCAAGAAAGTGTTGAACTTGTTTAATGTAATATTCAACATAAGATTTTTCAAGTTTTCGACGTTCTTCGCCTGCAAGTTCAAGTGAAAGAATTGCAGCCAAATCATGAGTTACTGAAGCAAATCGAACTGTTTGCCAATCAATGATTCGTTGGAGTTCTTTAGTTTTGGGTGAAAACATAACATTTTTAGTCCAAAAATCATTATGTGAAAGTACTTCTGGTAATCCAACTAAAAAAATGACAAAGTCTTTAGCATATCTTTTAGTGACACTATTAAATGTAATCTAACCTTTTCGATTTGAACAAATATGCTCTTCAAAGATATTTTTTTCACATTCCTCTTTAAGCAATTTAACCTTTTTATCATCCATAAAATCAAGATCGAGTTCAGCAAGTTTGTCAATGACTTCATGGTGAATCTCGGTTATATCATTCATTGCAACATCAAGCTTTCCTATGTTATCTTTTGCTTCAGGGAATTTGAAGCCAAGTGCTTGAAGTTTGGCTATTTCGGTGATTGCTTCCTTAATCTTAAATGACAAAATATATTTCCCCGCTAAAAAAATCCTTAACTAACTTGGTTTATCAGTTAAATTTTCAAATCCTTCATCACTTTCTTCATTTTGGTCTTTATCTTCATCACTTGAAAAATCTTCCGTTAAAATATATCCATCTTGATTTTCAGTCATTTCCATTCCATCAATGAAATGTGGAATTTTTAAATTACCATCCTTATGCTTTTTAAATAAACGATAAAATTCAAGTTCATTATCATGAAGTTGACGAATTTTTTCAAACTTTTCTTTTCGCTCTTTTTCTTGCTCTTCCTTTGATAAATCTTTTGATGGCTCAAAATTTTCTGTTGTTGGAATCTAAATTTACCTTAATGAAGGAAGGATGGGAGAGATTTTTCTGAAAGATTTACTTTAGCAACAATGGAGCAAACACTATCATCATCAAGGAAAAGTTTGACATGGAAAACATTGGAACATAAACCTTTATTTTCGCCAAGTTTATTCACTTCTGGCTCTTTCTTTTGCTATAAAATTGGATCATAAGTTTGGAATTATGTTTTATGCCAATAAGAAATTTCTCAAAAAAGCAAAAATACTCACTTTCTTGCCCTTTTCAATCAATCCCTCTTTGACGCAAATTTCATAGATGTCATTGGTTGAAAGTTCTTTAGATACTTTCTTATCAAATTTTGATTCAGACATAATTATTTGGATTTATCTAACGTAAAATAAAATATGACCGTTTTTGGGTATAAAAAATATGAAAGACTTGTAAAAAATTCCTAAATTTCCTGAAATGTGAATCAATAATTCAAAAAAGGAAAAAATTAAGCTTGATGATGATGATAAAAAACACGAAAAATATTTTTAAATATGTTGGGGAAAATCTATGTTATTTGGAAACACATAGACTCGAAATATACGCTTTGAAGAAAATATTTTTTTATTCGTTTGTCTTTGTTGCGAAAAAAAGAAAACAAAAACAACATCGCCGCGAAGTTGGACATTTGCACTCAAACAAAAAAAAAATTGCGGAAGAAGAAAAAGAAGCAAAACAAAAAAGAGTGTGTTTTCGTCAATGTTTTTTTTCGTTTTTGTGAGAGTCGATAAAGAAACTAAAAAAGTTCTAGAAAGTTTTAGTAAATGTTGAAGTTGAAATTAACAAAAAAAGAAATCAGAAAATTAATAAAATCTAAAGAAAAAAGTGTTTGAGCTACAAAACTTTAGTGCAAGTTATCTTTTAAAAGCCATACAATAACGAAAACTTTATTTATTTGAGATTCAAATTTCTTATATTTTACTGAAAATTTATAATATTTAAAGATAAAACAAGAACAACTTTTTCCCTCTAAAATAATAAAATTTGCTGAATCGTTAAGCAAAATTTATTAAAAACTGACCCTTTAAAAAAGCAGAGAAGCAAACTAAAATGAAAAAGTAAATAAAAGCACAAACAAAAAAACTACGGCCATGCTTGTTTTTATATTCGAAAAATTGTGCATCAACGAAACAAACAACAAATAGGAGGCGACGACGTTGTTTGTTGTTTATCCTATACATATTTTTCTTCTTTCTCCAGCTGCCGCTGCTGCCTCTTGCGTCCAGCGAAGGAAAGAAGAGGAAATTTCAAAAGTGGAAAATGTTTGGTCATTGGTCTTTAAAAAAAGAAAGATAATCAATTCATAAACTTTATAACAAAGTATAAAGAAATTAGCGCAAAAATATGATTTATTATTAGTTTTTTTTGTTGATATTTTTAAAAGTCTGTGCGCATTTTAATTTTATGTTTGACGCAATCATCCAACAACAGGTTTAATCAAAAAATGGTTTTTGATTACATAATAATTTGTGTGTTTTTATCCTTCACTTTAAAAAAAAGATAAATGCAAAAAAATAGTTAGATTTGGAGATGATAAAATTTTTTCAAGAAAAATTGTAATAGACAAACAATACATCGATGGAACGTTAGAAGAATGAATGCATTATTATGGTTGACTATTTGTTGAAGAACAGTTAATATTTTTTTTACATAATTGGTATGTAAAAAAGTACTTTTTGTTGTTTTCCCAACATAAAATAAACTTGCAATCGAAAAGCAACAAAAAAAACTATCTCTTTCGTTCTAATGCTAAGTTTATGTATCAAGCTTTGAATATGTGTGGATGTGAAATGCCGATGGATCTTTTTTGCAAGATTTTTTCTTTTTAGATACAAATGCCGGTAACCGAATTTTTTATTGAATGATCCAAAAAACAAAGATGATTTTGATAAAAATTCATTAAATTTTTTTTGTATTTTTTTCTTCTATAGAATTTTTTTTCATAGATTTTGTAATTTCCGCTTTCAAGCTTTAAAGCTAGCAATTTTATATAGTTCAAATGTTTAGAGACAAATTTGCACTTATCCATCTCCGAGAATTGTGTAAAACTTGCGTAGTTTTTACTCATATTTGCGCTGTTAACATTTGATAATAAGGGATTCCATTATTTTTTACCTAGATTTTTTTCTAAACATGTTTTCTTTGTATTTAAACATACTTTCTTGAACCATAATTACCAGTTATAAAATGCATTTTGAGTAAAAAAAAGTACTTTACTTGACAACCATGTTTGTGAATGCTTAAAATTTATTAACGATACCCTTTTTTTAAAAATAAGTATGGTTGTAGTAATAAATGGAAGTCATTGGATTTTAAAAACATTTTTACAATCTTAAATTTTTTTTCACTTACATATTTATTTATTAGCTACTAAAATACTTTTTTTTCTATTATCAAAAGAAAATGAAATATATAACTGCAGTGACTTTAATTCACCATCTTATTGGATTTATTTTGATGATATTTTCACTAAAATTTTCAAAGGATGTTTTATTTTATAAAAACTTATTTTATAAAAGTTTTAAATTTTCACCAATTTTAAATATATTTTTTATATTTTTGTTAGTTTACAGTGTTCTTTCGCTGATTAATTTTATTTATTTGATTGCATTTTGGAGGCCTGAAACCAATGATTATGATGCGAGAATATTGTATTGGCTTGGATTTATTCCATTTCTATCGAGTTTCTTTGGAACAATCATCGAAATATTTTTATGTTTAGATCGATGCCTTTCAATTATTTTTCCGATGAAATATAATTCTCAACATCGGCTTTATTGTAGTTATGTAACAATATTCGCTCTAATTATTGGAACTCCTATTTATTTATGGCTAAATCCTTTGCTATCAGCGATTCCCCAAACTGGAACCACATCGTGCACCATTTTTGGATGTTTAATGATTGCTCTTGGAAATCTTCCAACACCAGCATATTTAACTCAAACAAAATTAACTTTAGTATCCATTAATTTTTCTGGAGGCATTTTATTATTTGTTTTAAAAAAACGTATGTTAAAAGGAAACAGCGTAAATAATCGAAATATCACAAAAACTGTGGTTATTATAATTGCATCAACGACCTTTTTTGAAATCGCTCCAATTGTAATTTCCGTAGCTTGTTATCCGGTGAGAAAAACTTTTAAATTTTTTTAAAGATAAATAAGTTATTTTTTTTTATTTTAGCTATTTGGAAAATATTTGAATGAAATTATTGGTCCATATGCATTTACTGTAACCGCCATCAATTTAACTTTATGTGCAACAATTTATTCTAAGGCTTGCAGAAAAGCGTTTGAATATGCTCCTGGTGGAAAAGTTTTTACAATAAAATCAGCAGAAACTGTTTTTTAACTAAGCATTATTAGACATTATTCTTTTTATAATGGTTTAGTCATTGAGCGTTTACCATCAAGAGAAAAGCGGTTAATTCATTTACCAAATATGCTTGTTTAATATCCAAGTCATGCTCATTTTTTAAAGATATTAATATTACTTTATTTAATAAATAAACACAAAAATTAAAATGCTCTTTCTAGACAGATATCCGATTCTTTGGTTTCCAAAAACCGAAGGTGATTCAAAGTTAGCAACAGTTACTTACTGAGGCCAGCGTTGCTCCGTACATTTTGGTTTTAAACTAACAAAATATTTTGAAATTTTAGATATTTTTATTTGTATTACTAACAATCACAAGAAAAACAAACAGAAAAAGTAATTATAATTTTTTTGGAAGCAACTCCTCCAATTGTAACTTATTCTACTGAAATGGTACTAACTAAAAATGTTAAAACATATTTTTATGTTACAATCGTTGCAACAGGATGTACAGCTGTCATGAATGGTGGTGATGGAATTTTCGATCCAAATGAATGACGTTTATAAACGTTTCGATAAAGTAATGCACAAAATGCAGATTCGATTGATGCAATTACAGTTGAATATGGACCATATAAACTGTGAGATTTATTCCATAAATCTAAAATTGCTTTGCTTGTTTGAAAGTTTATAAAAAAAACGAAAAAAATTTTTTTTGGCATTTTTGTGTTTCAACGTTTTTAGTGCAACAAAATTATAAAAAAATTTTTTTACGTAGGTGGTTTTCAGAATATTAAATAATTGCTTTGTTGTTTTACATTATTTTTAAGGTTTAAAAATTTGAAACTTACCGAATAAAATACAACACTAGCTAAATGTGGCAAAAAATCCAAGGTTAAAGTTGTAATTAAAGTTGAGAGCACAAGTTTATTAGACTGAAATAAAAAAAATGTGGTTTAAAAAGGATAATAAGGAAGTTTATAAATCTTTAAATAATTAAATTTTTAATGAGTTTGGAAATATAATTTATAGCTCCAGTAATTAACTTCAACATTTTTTTACTTAATTAACTGTTTTATGTTTTGTCTGGAACAACAACAAAAAAAGATTTAAAATCTGGACCACTTAAAAGGGCAAACAAATTTATTCTTACCTTTCCAGCTTTATTACGTGCAAGGTAAATATGTAATTTTCGCCTAATCAAAACCAACAAAATTATACTCGTCCCCAAAATTAAAGCGCTAGTAAAATATCGAATGAACACATAAATTTCTAATGCTTTCGTGGTAGTCATACATCCAAATGACCCACATTGAGTAGACATCTTTTTAGGGTATGCTGGGATAATTCGAAATATTAACGAAACGGAAGTCAAAATTGCCATCAGCGAAATTGAAAAATATGTTGGATATGAATTTTGTTTTTTGGTATATCTCATAGGAAATAAAACACACAAACATCGATCGAGACCCAATGCGAAAACAGAAATTGGGGTGGATGTAATAAGAAGGCTTTGACATGCTCCAATAAAATACATATAATATGCATTATATTCCACTGGATATGGCCGCCATCCAATGAGTAAATAAAGAAGGTATACAGTAGCAACAAAAGAAGCAGTCGTTTGAGTAATAAAATAAAAATTGAGGTTTGGTGATGTGATTACTGTAGCTCGACAATTTCCGAAGAAAGTTTTAAATAGGATATCACCAAAAATGAAAAGGCTTAATAGTTGTGAAATGAATGAAACAAAATATTCTGCAAGTATCAACCAAAGATAGATGTTCATTAAGAGACAAACAAAAAAGCAACCAAGTGCTCGCTTGCAAAACTAAAAAAGTGTGGGAATTGTAAATTTATTAAAGTTCACTAAACAAAATAAATATTCAAACTTTTTAAAATAAAATTAATTCTTCTAATTACTCGTTCTTATAAGAGATTTTTAATTGAATGCTTAAAAAAATCGGCGACTTTAAAATAAAGTTGTTTACTTAGGCGTAAATAAAAAAACTTTTCTCTCTCTAAATTTATTTAATTCACTATAGTCTATAGCGGCTTAATTTGTATTTAATGACTTAGACTTTTAAAGAGAAATAGCCACAAAAATAATGGCATAAAAAAATTTTCGTAGCCATCGTTGCGTGAAAAAAAAGATATTTATTTATTTAATTATAATTAATTATTTCTTGAAAATTTTATTTAAAAACATTAAAATAAAGTGCATAAAGGATTCATTTAAAGCAGCGGCTTCAAGCTAAATAATTAAAACTTTGTATTGTTAGAATTTCCAGGAATACTCTTACAAAAAATGAATTATAGTTTTGCCTCTATTGTTCTTTCCGATCAGAAAATTATATAGCAAAAAAATCCAAAAAATCCCCTGATCATTTTTGTTGTTGATATCAAAAATAAATATACAAGAAACTAATAAATTTTTTGGTTGCTGTTTTCCTCAAATTGAACATATAAAAAACACTGTGTTTTCTTATCAATTTTCATAAAATTATATTATCAAAGTATATTTTATATGTAGTTGATCGACCTTTAGTCAAAGACATTTTTTTGCAAATTTGCGGCATGGCAATCACAAATGCTGGCGATTTCATCGTATTATAAAGAGTGTGGAGTAGTATCACCGGCCGGCGGCCGCTTTACTTAAAAGAAATAAATTTTTGAATCAAAAATAAAGACTTGAAAGAATGTTGTTTGTCAAAATATGTATCCTACAAAACATCAAGCTACATTTTTTTGAAACCGGAAAAACTTTATTGTCATTAAAAGAAGAATTTATTTGATAATCTATCATACAATTTTTTCTGTAAAAGGTTTGGTCCTCATAGTGAAATATCTCCATATAAAAGCAAAACGAGCAGCATAAAGTTCCATTGTTTTCAAGGATTGTTAAGACATGAAATTAATTTACATCGTCCTCGTTATTGTTTTATTTGTTTTCGCCAGCTTGGATTGTTTAGTTCTTCCTGAAAAAGTAAGAGTTTTTTGATTACAAATACCAAAAGCATAAAATCTTTTTTAGGCAGCAGATAAAAATTTTGCCCCAGCTCCACCAGATCAAAACAAAGTCATAATAACTGCCGGAAATGTAAGTTACAAACACATACATTTAAATAATCCATTTTTATAACGAACATACAACTTTGTATAGTATTTATTTAATTTTTATCAAAAGAGTGACGGCAATAAACGGCTTAAAAAAAAGTTGTTACCAATGTGTTTTCTTCTTTTTTTCAAGCACGGATATGACTAATTATAATTAGTTACAATAATTGGCAAAGTACATATCATTTTATAACCCTTTCTTTCTCTCTATTGTTTAAACCTTGTATTTTTACATTTTTAAAAATTGTGTTTTATTTATAATTGCTAAAGAGATTTTAATCTTCTAAAAAAATATGCTTCAAAATAATTTAGCTTAAATGGTTTGTATTGTATTTTTGGAAAACAATTAAAGATATTTAATGACGTTTATAATTTAACTTTTGCGCGAGACAGTTTTAGAAGAAAATTATAGGAGCCATTCCAAATCCTGCCATACCGCAACATATCCAATGCATAAATCCATGGGTGTTTTCAACATTCGCTTGAAATAAAGCTCAATGGCGCATTGTCAGGTAAAAAAAACATAATTATTAGGCTGTTTTATAAATTTGTCTTCCGAAAAAAGCGGGTCCAAATCACAATCGATACCAATAATCGTCGTTACTGAAATAAAAATCTATCATTTTTGCCACCCTTTATAATTTACCATTTATTATTTATAGCAATTTTTTAAGGTTTGTGATTTTAGAAATGTTTTTGTTTTGAGATAGTTATGAAATTTTAGAAGGCGATTTATGAAAAGAAAACGGTCGCTTCTGCCACCAAAGTTGTAAATGTTTGATTTGCAATTGGTAGACAACTTATTTTTAATAATGACTAGGCGCTACGCGGGCCTCCGGCCCGCTATGAACCTTGTTTTACGCAAATTATTACGAAAATCTTGACATTAATTATTTGATTCCTTACTCTGGAAGATAAGATTATCATTTCCGCAACATCCAAGGCTAATTTACTTCTTTAATGCCCTCTAAACTTGTTCTAAATTGGCATAACAATTCCCATAGCCTGCTAATCTATTGCAAATGTTCTTTGGGGTTTATAATCCTTATCTCATACACCTAAGGTCCTCGCAATGACATCTAATATCTTTACCAGAGCGATATAAAAATTCCAATAAGATCACCACTGCTTTTAGCTCTTTTAAAAAAATGAGCAATTCGTCTTAAAATTTCCCCAGCAAAAAGTGCTTCTATTATGACCCTATATATTTCCCTACATCTTGCAATTTAAATGCACCCAATTTATCTAAAGAATCCAAAATAATTTAAAGTTCCTCACGAACAACATCCACTCATTTTTTCTCATTGAATAAAGTTTAATCCCGCATGCCTTCAGCCGGCCATGAAAGTAATTTTATGCAATCATTTAGCATCTTTTGATAACTCAGAATCAGCCGCCACTCATCAATGTTTCATTGCGTTTTATTTTACTTTCTAAATGTCCTAAAAGTTGCTCAAAAAGTTTTCTTAACATTTTCCCTATAATAGCGTTAACCATGAACGATTTCCTTACATTCTATAGATTTTGATCCTTTGAATAAAATGGGATCCTTCTACGAATTTTGATCCTATTGCATCTTTGGGTAACACACAAAACAAACGACCGCTCATCACCGCTTCATTTTTATGAAATGCAAACGCGTTTTCTTTCCTTGCGCATTCATTTTTTAATGCAAATTTTTATCATTTATTTTCCTTTTTCCCATGAAACATTTCCAGACCCCGAACGTACAATGAAAATTACTAGGAGGAAACTGCACTTTATTTTGAATAATTACAAAATCAAAGGAGCTAATTTTGACGTTTTTTAAAAGATTTTTTTAAGCTTTAACCATTAAACTTTTAGATTTTTTTGAAACACAACCTTTGATATATTTTTTTCACATTTTTTTTGTAGTATATTTCTTTTTAATTTTAAAAATTCAAACAGCTTTGTGTTATTCTATAAACTAATAAAAGTGTCAGAAAAAAACTATTTTGCCTTTTTTACTTACTCATCGAAAAAATGTAATAAAATCTAACATGTTAAAAAAAATTTTCGTTAGCAGGACAGACATAAAATTTAATAAACTTTAATACTGATATTGGACGTTTCAAAAAATAAAGTTTAGTTTTTTTGCTAAACTCTTTTACAGAAAGAATTCTTTAACCATTCAATGAATTTAAAATAAAAATGTTTGGGTTTCATTTAATTTCTGTTTTTGTTACCCATAAATTTAAATTTAATCTGAGAAATGTTATTTTATGACTGTTCTGATTATTTAAACAAATAAATGAAATTTAAAAAATTAAAACTCTTTATAAAAACAGGAATTGGAGATACATATTTTTTTTTCGCAGCTGCGGTGCCTCAATACTTGTAACTCATAGAACTAGGCACATGTTTTATGCGTTCCAATAAGAAAATCTTAACTTTGAAAAAAAATCCTAACTTCATTACTTTTAAGTGGATTTTTTATGGAGTTAATAATACTGTAGTTCACACGTTCCAATAAAAATTAAACTTTAATTTAAAAGCCAAATGCTTTAATTTACATAAAGCAAGCAGCTATGTACACTAAAGTTTTCGAAGAGCTCATTAATAATGGCTAATGATTGCAACAACATACGTAAAATGCAAAGACATCTTTTTTTATTTATTGGGGTTTTCTAAGAATTCGTTAATACATTTTTAAAACTTGCACTTAAATTTAGAGGCAAGCATCTTCGTTTTTATGATTATTGCTTCATTTGTAACAAAAACCCTGTTAGCAGCAATTTTTAAAATATTTTTAATATGTTTTTTTCCCTGTTGGATTGATTATGGTAAGCTGACTAATTGAATAACAGTCAAATAAAAAATAAAATAAAAAAAGACCCATAAATTTTTATAATAATTCTTCGAAATTTTAAATAACTCAATTGAGCTCAAAGAAAGCTGTTAAAAAGTGTTTTATATTTCAAATTGCTGCTGCTTTAGAAGTAAGCCATTGCAAAGTCAAAGGAAGGAATCAGAGTGGTGATGTTGGCAAAAAAAAAAGTTTTTTTGAGATACGTGTGAAAATATAAATTTGGAGCTAAATTAAGTTATTTGTTTTTTATATTTCGCCTACATTTTTGGAGGAGGTGTGTGTTTTAAAAGATATTTTGCAACTTTTGGTTTACTTTTTGATTTTCTATTTTTGACTTATTTGAAAAAGATGGATGTCGCTTTCGGCAGTGAAAGTATTAAACCTTCAATAGATTTACGAGGAATTATGGAACAAGTCCACAATATTTTTTCTATTATTGGTTTATTTGGTAATGCAACATTATTATATTTAATTATTGCTAAAACTGATGCTAAATTAGCTGATTATAAAAAACCTTTACTACAAAATTGTATAGTTTATTTTATTTATAATATTGCACAATTTATTACTCGAATGGTAAGCTATTTGTGTATGCAATTTTTAAATCCACTCACTTCTCCTTCTATTTGAAAGAATTGAAATTTCTTTTTAAATTATATTTATGAAACATTTTAATAAATATCAAACTTATCTTCTTCTTTTTTAGCAAATTGAATACAAAGATGGAAATCTTTTTTTACTTATGACTAATGCATTTGGTTATATTCCACCACCATACTGCATCGTATTTTTTGCATTTTGGAATTTTGCTTTATTCTTTTGTGTTACATCCATTCCAGTGCAATTTGTTTATCGATATTTTTTGATTATTAAAAATACGAGACTAACAAATAAACAATTTGCACTCAAACTTTTTATTGCATGGGGCATCGCTGCTTCATATTTTTGTTATACTTTTTACATTCTTTGGCCTCGACAACCTGCATATGAGCGAAATGCAAAATTATTAGAAGCTGATATGTATTATTTTCGAGGAGTTCCAAGTTTTGTAACTGCCGATGTTCGAGATTGGGGTACTTTTGGTTTATTACTTTATTGTTGCGTTATTGTTACTACGACTTATACAATCATTATTTGGACGAGTCATCAAGTTTGGAAATATTTTATTAAAATGGCTAATAATATGCCCACTCAAGCTAAAGTAATTCATAATCAAGTAACTAAAACTTTACTTCTCCAAGTATGATTGGATAATCATAAAACTCTCTTTTAACAAGGAAATTTTTTTAGGCCACAGTTCCTGTAATCGTTTGCTTTACTCCAATCGGAGTATCAGTTGTAATGATTTTTTTGAGAGCTGATATCGCAGGATTTGCCATTATTGTATCTATGTTACTTTCATGGATTCCCGTGGTTAATTCTCTCATTACTTTAATCGTAATTAAATCTTATCGTGTAGCTTTAATTAATATGTTTAAACGCCCTCTCCTCAGACGTGCTGAAGTTTCAGTTACATCAGTGATGTATCCAAATATATAAATATGATATTTTAAAGTTTTTAAAATAAAATGCTAAACTTTTTGCAAAAAGAATGTATTTTAAAGGGACAAGACTATTTGATGCCTTTTCGAAAATTTCGATACTGGGGCTGGGAGGAAGAGTTGGGGCGGCGCGTGTTTGAATTACCGTGTCACTTACTGTCTTACACGGTAATTCAAACACGCGCCACCCCAACTGTTCCTCCCAGCCCCAGTATCGAAATTTTCGAAAAGGCATCAAATAGTCTTGTCCCTTTAAACAAAGAGATTTATAACAAAATACATAGTTTAAAAACTCATTTTCTTCGTCCAAATTTAACAGCAAGAAATGAAAAAATTTACATTATCCAAGCCAAAATTTGAGAAGGTTTTTAACTTTATCTCTAGCTTGAGTGAATTATGGCGGATAATTTTCATTTGGCGCACGCATATAAGCACAATGTGAAGTACCTTGGATTAGAATGGAAATGATGCCATTAGGATCTTGATTTTTGGTATATAAACTTAAAGCATGTCATTGATCAAATGAACCATTTACAAAGACACTTTTAATTGCATTAAAATGACTTGTTCCACCGTAAATTCTTTGAGTCGTGGCAATGGCTTTATCCATTGACTTTTTATTAAGACCAAAAACATCTGTGCACAAATCGATGTAATAACAAAAAAATACTAATTATAGCTCATAGCGTCAAAAAAGTTAGCTAAATCAGCCAAAGATTCTTCACTCGAAAGATATTTTAAATTTTCAACCGATAAATTTGGAGTAGGTCAACTATAACCATAATATCGATTTTCGAAAGCTAACATATGTGCCTTGTTTTCCTTTGCCATGTATAAAAATGTATAAAAATGTATAAAAATGTATAAAATGTATAGAAATTTATAGAAATGTATAAGATGTATAAGATGTATAAGATGTATAAGATGTATAAAAATGTATAAAAATGTATAAAATGTATAAAAGTGTAGAAAAGTGTATAAAAATGTAGAAAAATGTATAAGATGTATAAAAATGTAGAAAAGTGTATAAAAATGTAGAAAAATGTATAAGATGTATAAGATGTATAAAAGTTGTAAAATGACACAATAAATTCAATAATAGCAATCTAATTGAGCGAAAATTCATTTGCTAATGTTATAGCTCCTCCCGTATCTTTTAATGCTAAAATATAGTGCCTTTGTGTGGTATAGTTTAACCAGCTTTTAAGCTTCAAATTTTTCTAAAATTTGTACCATAAATATGTGAGAAAAAAAAATATTCAATTTTTATTTACTGGTTTCTCACGTTCCTATTATGAACTAACTAAAGTTTTACTTTCTTTCATACACAAGAAAAAGATCAGAAGGTGTACTTTTAGAGAAAAAAAATGTTTTTACATTTTTAACTCTTAGGTTTTGGCATTATTTGACTTTTTTTTTTACAATAAATGTTATTGCAATGCAAATATGGGGTCGCGAAGAATGAGTATTTTATATGCTCGTTGATAATTGTAGCCTCGCTGATTTCATGATACGTCAGAAGAAAAAAAAAACAGAAATAAAAACTCTTCGACACATTTCGATTAACAACAGCGTCCAGGTACCAACTTTTTACTACTTATTAATTCGTTGACGATCACTGTATATGTATTTACGATATAAATGTAATATACAAATATGCCACACAAAAAAATTGTTTTCTTAAAATTTTTTATAGCAGTTCTTTGAGCTCTTTGTACTTAATTTATAGAAACTTTTAAAGGTTGTAGGTACAAAAAACATATTTTTCTAATAAAAAATATTTTGTCCCATGCTTTTTTTATTATTAATATTTTTTGTTTAATAATCAGTTCTAGCTTTTTAAGATATCTAAATAAAGTTACTTTTTATATATTTTTTAACCTTTTCTTAAATTCTCTTTCAACCTTTGTCATTTTTTTTGTAACATATAAAAAAAGGCGTTTATCTAATTTGCAAATGGGCATTTTTTATTTTTTACTTTCTTTAATTTTTTAGTCATTTTCAAATTAATTATCCAAAGGAAGCCCATCTGAAATGAATCATTATCTCTTTGATTATGAGGGTTTTAAAAAATATTACAATTGTTCATATTATGATGTAAATTTGCATCATATAGAAGAGAGAAAAGATGTGTTATATGGAATTATTTTAATAACCGGTTCTTTGTTTTTTGAAGTAAGTAAAGGCATTCAAAATAACTTTTTTTTCATCATCTTAAAAACTTTTTTAAAGTTATTTTTTTAGTTTCTTTACGTTCCAATTATTCCCGTTCTTTGGCAATCAAATTTTCAAAAAGAAAGTTGCTATAAGCTAATGGCAATTATTGCTATGGTCGATATTTTTGCTATAACTCTCAATGGAATATTAACGGGATATTTAGCTATTATTGGAGCGGTATACTGTGTTTGCCCAACCTTAATGTTATGTGCTGGCACCCTAGCTTTTGCTGCATGGATGGCTGAAAGTGATTTAGCAGTTTTATTAGCTTTTAATCGATGTTTAAATATGATTAACCCACGATTATGTGAATTCATTTTTGGTGGTTCAAGAACTTATTGTTGGGTTGCTATATCGATTTGTCATGCATTGGTTGGATCAATTTGTACAAATACTGGAACCTTTAATGCTTTATCTGGCGTTTGGCTTATGAACCCACACAATGGATATCCAAATACTGAGTATGAAGTAGGTGTTCGCTACCTGGGCAAAATAATTACTACAAAAGCCACGATTTTTAGTACACCAATGTCCTACATCACATTCACAACATTGGAATTGCATTCGTTTTAACAATATTTTATATTATTTTTGCTTTAAGTTTATGCGTGAGAAAATATGGCAGCAATAACCACACTTTTTCATTCTCAGAAAAACCAATATTTATTCAAGTTTTTATAATGTCATTTATGAATTTCACGTGTGCTTTTATTTATGTTTACGAACAACATTTCCCCACACCAAAACTAATCATGCAATTTTCACAATTTGGTTGGATGTGCATTCATGGTACGAATTTATTAATTAGCACTAGCTTGAAAGTGATAAAATAAAATTTCAGGCTTTCCATCAATTATTTATCTAAGTTTAAACAAAAGCATTCGACAAAGAGTTTTTCGAATGATAAAACTTTCAAACACAAAAATATCCACAACTTTGCCAGCAGCTTTAGCAGGACCAGTAAATCGAAGAAATACGTTTGATAGTCATGAAAATAAGAATCAAAATAAGTATGAAATAAAACATTAAGAAAACAAAAGGCATTTTATAACAATGAAAAATTTTGTTGATAAATTTAAATTCAAATAAAAAAGATTTTCAAAAGATATGATTTTACCAACAACAAAAAAGTGTGAAAAAGCAAAATTAGAAAATGAAAAAGCTTTCTAATATTTTTTGTTTAGATTTCTTTCGATTGAGACACACATGAATTATTTTTGTTGTTTATGCACTTTTTTAGTTGATAATTCACTGATTCATACATATTTTTTATTGTCTTGATTTTGCATTCGCAAGCTCTTGTCTTCTTCATTAACTGCCGTTGTTTTATCCGTTTACTTTTCTTTTTCTTTTTTAAATTTGTGAGAGAATAACCATTAGGTCAAATTTGTTTGCTTTCATATTTGTTTAGGCTTGCTGATAATAATGATTTGAATGCGAGAGCTCTAAGGAGTTTGTTCTCAAGCCTCACAAACAGTGGCTTTTTTCTTGTAGATTATGCCTTTTTTATACTCAAGTCCTTGAAAAGTTAATTTTTCGTTTTTATATTTTGAACGATGTTTTCCAAAAAAATGAAGCATGATGGTGCTTTCGATATTTTACATTTATTGAAAGAATTTTTTTCATACACATTTGCAATTAATTGTGAATTAACAAAAATAAAAGATCGAAAGAAAATCAATTTTATGCAATTAAAAATATTTATAATACAAAAAACTATTCATCAAGCATTTTTTTTTATAAAAATAAGGAATAGAGATAAATTTTTCTTTTAATTAAACCAATTAATATAACTTTTATTTGATTTTTTTAATTGCATGCTTTTGTATTATTAACCAAAAATGGTTTTTAAATCAAAAGAAAAAAGCACGTTATTGTTTTCATTTTTTACAAACAAAGCAAATTTTTATTAATTGGAAACTATAAAAGATCAAAAAATGAGTTTCAACGCTTCACTCACACTAGCCGGTTTTCATCTTTTTTGAATCTCAATACCACGATGCTGTGGCTTTATCAATTTGCTCTGATGGTTGGTTTATTGGTATAAAGTTAAGAAAGTTTTAAATGAGTTGGGTTTAGATTGGCTTATCATGCGGTTTTAATTTACCTCCGCCATTAATGGACCCTCATCCGATTGCTAAAATTAACAATAAATTTGATGGTAAAGTAGTTATTAATCATATGAGAGTAACAAAGCATTTTTAAGATTCTGCGAATGAGCAAGAAATCCTAATCCATCATGGCCACGGTCGGCAAAGAAAATCATTTACTTCTGAAATTGGAAAAAATGAAGATTTAGCTGATTTTTATCCGGTAAGTAGTTGTAAGGAAACAAAAAATGTCACAATTACCATTTTTGGAAAAAACTTTTTTTTGAATAAAAGTTTTTTAGGAACAACCTCAAACAAACCCTTCACATATATCCAGACTTGGTCGCTTTTTCAATCGTCGCCGTTTCCAAAATTTTGATTTTGACGAAGAAGCCCAAGTTTCAAATGTTACGACTAATTGGATAACCCAACCTTTGGATAACTTTAATGAAAATGATAAGCGGATTTGGAAGCAAAGATATTTTAGTAATTCGGAATTTCATAAACCTGATGGCCCAGTATTTTTATATATTGGCGGTGAAGGCGAAGAAGAGGGTGAAGCATTAAGATATTCTCAAATCCCTTTCTTTCAATGGGCTAAAGAAAATGGTGCCCATATGTTTGCTGTCGAACATCGATATTATGGTTATAGTCGACCTACTCCAAATTTATCGGTTAAAAATTTAAAATATCTTTCGAGTGAACAAGCTTTGGCTGATTTAGCTAACTTTATTGAAGCTATGAATGAAGATTTAAATTTAACTAATCCAAGGTGGATTACTTTTGGAGGCTCATATGCTGGTGCTCTTTCTGCATGGTTCAGAGAATACTTTCCAACACTCACAGTTGGAGCAGTAGCAAGCTCAGCACCCATTAAAGCTAAAGTTGATTTCTTTGAATATTTTGAAGTGGTTGAAAAAGTTTTATTTGATTATGATATGGAATGTGGCGTGAATACAGCCAAAGCTTTCGCTGAAGTTCATTCGAATATGTGGTCAATCGAAGGCAGAAATAAACTTAATGATCTTTTTAATCTTACGAAACCTTTTTCGGGCCCAGATCCAAATTTAAAAGATATTCAAACTTTTCTTTACAGCCTTATGGGACCTTTTGGTGGTGACGTTCAATATAGTAAGAAAATGATTTTTTCTTATGATAACTTTGATGAAGGAATTAATGAGCGTTTTAATGAAGGCGCTGGTGTCGCCCAGTTATGTGAAGCGATGATGGCGAATGATACACAATCTCCGCTTGAAAATTTGAAAAAACTTTTTGGCGACCGACCTGTCGATAGCGATTATAAAGATTCCCTCGAGGAACTGAGCAATGTAGTAGACTTTAATTCGGGTGATAGAGCATGGATATGGCAAACTTGTACCGAATTTGGATATTATCAAACAACCGATATGGGAAGAAATGTTTTTGGTGATATTCTTCCCATTAAGTAAGTCGCATTTCAGATAAATCCTGTTAGATTTCTTTTTTAGTTACTACATCGATACGTGTACCGATGTTTTTGGTCTTGATAGACAATCCATTGATAAAGCTATTGCGACAACTCAAAAGGTTTACGGGGGAACAAACCATTATAAGGCCACACGTGTTGTATTTCCAAATGGTTCAGTTGATCCATGGCATGCTTTAAGTTTATATACCAAAAACCAAGATCCTAATGGCATCATTTCCATTCTAATCCAAGGTACTTCACATTGCGCTGATATGGATCCACCAAAAGAGAATGATCCCCTACAACTCACAAAAGCTCGTGAAAATATTAGAAAGCTAATTCAATTTTGGCTTGCATAAATAAATAGTTATTCACCTTTTTTCATTTCAAAGTATACTGCCAACTTGTTTTCTCTATTTTAATAGGCGCTTGCTTCTTTAATAGCTTTTTATGCTTATTTAATCATAATTTTATGTAAAATTAAAAATAAATATATGTAGTCAAACATCTAATGCTGAAAGTGTATTTTTTGCCAAAAGTCGATCATAAAAAATCGTTGCAATTTTTTTTGTTGATATTTTCTGGATATCATCAAACAACAACATCCAAATAAAAGCCAATGAAAATCAAAACAAACAAAAAAAGATTTTTATTTACTTTTTCTAAGTAATGGGTAAGGTACGGCAAAAAGCCAGAAAAGGATTGTCATCATTTATGTATTCCTTTTTCTCCTCCCATTTCTTATCTCTTCTTGATCGTCCTAGCTCTTGGATTAAGCGTCTATAAAAGCGTTTAGCTTTCACCTTTTATTGTCACTTTTTATCAGTTTTATTATTTTATCAATTCGTGGTTTTTGGATTAATAAATACTTGGATTAAATTTAGATTCTCTGGTTATTTCATAATGGATTGATCGATCCAATAATTAAAATAGTGATAGCGTAAAGGTTTATATTATTCTTGTATTCGGTGTTGTTTATTTTTTTTTAAGATATTGAACACATATGGTAATTTTAAAAGACAATTTAAGAATTAATATTTGCACCAAGTTTTTGTTTATTGATAAACATTTTATTTGGTGTTCGTAATTGAGAATGCCCTAATTCCTTATATATTGGTGCCATTTTTTCACAGGCTTTCTGCATCTGACCTTAAATATTGGCGCCGAGATATACAATCAGCAAAAACGTATTTTCTCAAAAAAATCTCACACCATCTATAAATTCGCAACTTTTTGAAAATCGACAATAGTTTGTTTTGATTCTGTATGTATCATCCACTTAGCGAAAAAAAAAATAAAACAAAAAATTATTTTTTCCACAATTTTTTAAGCAAAACTTTTTATTCCTTTGAATCTATCTATTCGTTTAGTCATTATGCGGCTGTTGTTGTGCTTTTTTTGTGTGGTAAGTTTTATTTATTTATAAAGCGTAAACTAAGGTTTTTTGCATTTTTGTTTACCTACTATGCTTTCAAGTATTTTATTAATTTTGCTATGAGATGAACGAATTTTTAGGCTTTCATTGGAGTATCTTTAAATCATGGTTTATCATTGCCATTTATACAATCGCCTCTAACTCGCCGATGGTTTAAACCAAAAGTAATTAATGTGAACTTTTTTGTATACCAAATAAAACAAAATTAATATACATTTTTCAGGAGGAAACTAAACTTAAAATCCATACAAGTAGTGATCCATTTTGGTTTGACCAAATTCTTGATCATTTTAATTCATCAAACTTAGTAATATGGAAACAAGTTAGCTTCTTTTTTTTAATACATTTGATGACGATTTGGCGTTTTTAGCGATATTGGAATAACTTGAAATTTGCTAAAGTAGATGGACCTCAATTTATACAATTAGGAGGTGAAGGGCCTCTAAGCGGAGATAGCATTTTCAATGAAAATCGTCCTCATGTTATTTGGGCCAAAAATCTTAGCGCTGGGCTTTGGTTACTTGAACATCGATTTTATGGAAAAAGTCGACCTTTCCCGTAAGAATTTTTTTCGTCATAAAAAAAATAAAATATTTTTTTGCAGGACCCAAACAACTAAAAATCTAAAATATCTCAGCTCTCGACAATCTTTAGCTGATGTTGCAAGCTTTATTGAAACACAAAATAAAAAACTTAATCTTACAAATCCAAAATGGGTAATATTTGGTGGTTCATATGCTGGAGCTCTTGCATTATGGTTTCGTGAATTATATCCTCATTTAGCTGTTGGAGCGGTTGGAAGCTCAGGACCAATCGAGCCTAAACTTGATTTTTATGGTAATAAACACCTAAACAACGACTTAATAATAACTAATAAAATTTTAGAATTTTTAAAATTTTGTGAAAATTCCATTCACACTTTTGATCCCAAATGTGAAGAAAACATTCAAGAAGCTTTTCATGACCTCGAGAAATATGTAGCAAATTCAGAAGGAAGAAAAGCTTTGGAGTTAATATTTACTCAGAGGAGGTAGCTTTAAAATTTTTTTATCCAGAATTTCTTAATTATACATAATTCAGCGAATATCCATTGCAAAAAACAAATTTGTCGCCCGCAGATATTCAAAATTTTTATATTCGAGCTATTGGATTTTTTGAACAAGCTGTTCAATATAATGGTGATCCAGTAAGTTGAAATTTAGATTGAATAACAAAAAAAAAAGAAAAGTTAAATTTTTAAGAAAAATGGCAAAATTTCAACAATATGCAAAATCATGAGTTTACCATCATCAAACAAAGTTTTAAACCTAGGATTAGTTAGTTCGCATATGTCACAACTTCAAGATTGGAATGTTGGAAGGAAAGATCCAAGCTATCCAAATTACATTGACTACCTCAAAAATCCATATTATTATAGCGAAGGACAAGCAGCTATGCGATCATGGGTTTGGCAAACATGTAATGAATTTGGCTTTTTTGCCACCACTAATATTCCAGATGGCAGTATTTTTGGAAACAAAGTTTCTAAAAGGTGCGATTTTCTTTGTGATTCCTTAGTTTTTGAAAAACTTTCCATGTTTTTTAGTTTTTATATTGGAATTTGTACCGATGTTTATGGAAAGGAATTTAATACAAAACATATTAAAAAAGGAATCGCGAAAACTTTGAGAGAATATGGTGGACGCAATAATTACACTGGAACGAATGTGGTTGCGCCAAGAGGTTCAGTTGATCCATGGAGTGCTTTAACATTGCAAACTTCAACCGATCCTAGTGTAATTCCATATTTAATTGAAGGTGGCTCACATTGTTCGGATATGGCAGAGCCACAGGAAAGCGACAGCGAATCATTGAAAAAATTGAGAATTTTGATTTTTGAAAATATTAAAAAATGGATTGGTTTGTTTAAAAATTTTTATATTCTTAATAAAATGCTTTCTTTAGGCGTTTTAGCAAGCGATGATTTTCTTGCTGATGATTCTTCCAATGCAATTTAAAAATTACAAAACTCTGTTTCAAAAAAGACATTCGTTGTAGCTTAAAAATTTCTTTGCCAAATTTGAATTTTCCGAAGTTGAAAAATACAATTTGTAATCAACGCCATTTTTTTACTTTCTGCAAAGCGTGAGAAATGTCATACATATTTTTGTGTCGTTATAAAAAATTCTTTGAAAATTATTTTTTTAATAAAAGTTCATAGAATACATTCTTAATTACTACAAGACAGGAAGGGCTATAAAAAAAGCTCTTAAACAATTTTGTATTTTTCGAAGTAATGACTAAAAAATATTTTAATCTTATGTGATTAGTGAGGGAGGTAGTTGAAAAGTAAATTCTTTCATATTATTTAAATTTTAGCCTCGATTGTAAGCGTATTTATAATTATAAACTTGAATCTTTTAATCGTTACTTTGAAATGGCGTATATAATTTATGTAAATTTATTTCACGCTGTTTCGTGTTTTTTACTTTCACTAATTTCATTATTTTATTCCATCAATGTTTTATTTCGTAAAAATGTTTTAAAGAAAAGTGTAAACATTTCTCCAACAATTACAATATATTTTTGTTTTATTTTTATTTGGGCTTTATTAACTTTTGCATATTCGGGATATTTGTTAATTTTTTGGCGTCCTTCAAATGGAACCTATGATGCCATTGCTTTATATTTTTTCGGAGGTGGACCATCAATTTTGCTAACTTCCAATTCCGTCGCTGAATCTTTTCTTTGTTTTGAAAGATGTTTGTCACTTTACTTTCCTGCGAAATACACAAAACCAAAGCAATTAATTTATGCTTTCTTTGCAAGTATTGGACTGATTGTTATTTGGATTGCCACCGGTTTTTTTAATAGTTATTTAGAATTTTATCCAATAAATTCTAAAACTGATTCCCAACATTTTGCGTGTTTGCTGCCTAAAACCAACCGCTACTTGCTTTATATTAAAATTTCTTTAAGTTGTATAAATATTATTTTAGCTATTATTTTAACATTTTTAATTAGAAATTCGATGGATACCAATAGCAAAAAAGTTAAGCATATTAATAAAATTGTTGTAATTTTAATTATTTCTACAACGATTATTGAACTTTTTCCTTTTGTGGTTGGACAAATATTTACTTTGGTAACGTTTTTTTACAATCCATAATTATTTAATCTTTCGTATATTTTTTTTAGATTTCTGGTCAACAACTTTATGACTTTATTGGTTCTTATGGCGTCACAGTAGTATCTTTAAATATTACTTTGTATGCAACAGTTTATTTTAAAGCTTTTTAAAAAATCTGTTGATACTCGTTTTCAAAGCAAAGTTTCTCTGTTTAATTAAATATTTTTTGTAAATTAAAAAAGTTTCCGTTGCAATAAAATGAAAAAAATAAATTCACAATTTTTCTTTCAAAAGCAAAATAAAAAATAAAATTACGACCAATGCAAATAAAGCTTCATTTCAATTATTAATGAATACAATATTTATTTTAATTTAAATTACGGTTATATTAGAGATTGAGATTTGAAGGGTTTTAAATGGAATTTTAATTAAACGAACAACACATTCTCTATATCCAGTCATGATAAATAGAGTAATCAAAGATTCAATAAAAATTCGAAACTGCACGATTGCTTGTAAGACTGGAAGATAAGCCAATCCATATTCTCCATCAAGCCAAGTAGGAAGTCTAAAATCTAAACAATTTTCGCATTCATAATTAGCATAAGATGTTAAGACATTAATTTCAAGCATGGCTGCAAGAAACACTGGAATATTATTTACACATTCAATAATGAACACTAATAAATTGATTAATGTTTGCTGCAAAATGACGATGAAAATTCGAATAGAACTATTTAAAGCTTTTCGGTTATGCTTTAATTGGATTTTGAGTTGTTTTAAAATTTGAATAGTAATTAAAGCCGCTGATAATAATGAAAAAAATAAGCAAATTATAAGCTTTAAAAACATGATACAACTAAAAATTCTATCTAAGGTATAAAAAAGAGTCGCTAGAAAATCATTTTTATAAATACTATCACAAAATTCGTGAGAAATATTTTTCAATTCCATCTGTTGAATACATTCTTGTGTCAGATAATCTGTTCTTTGATCACCAAAATCACTAAAAAGGTAACGAATATTTGTAAAAATGACAATGAAATTAAAAATAAAAATAATATAAAATATCCGTTTATTTCTTGTCAATCTTTTATAAAAATGTGGAAAATATAAACATAAAAATCTAGTAAATGATAAAAGCAATAAAGCCGAGTAAGAATTGGTGCTAATTGAATATACAAAGAAATCATTTAAATATATTGTTTCAAAATTATAAAAACAAGTTGAGTCAGAGACTCCAGAATAAAAATATGGTACCCAATTATTACAAATATAGCTATAGCTTATCGCGAAATCCCAAAAAGCTTGATTAAAAATGAACCAACGATAATCTTCTTTGATTCCACCAAAAATTGAAATCAACATAATAATTATTAAGAGGGTCATGCAAATATAACCAAAGTTTATTTGATGTAACGTTCGAGAGAAATAAGCTAAAAAGCATCTAAACCTATCGAGATCAATTTGATATCCAAAAGGTCCAGACATAGTTATGACGCAGTGAAAATTATCCGCCATCTTTTGAAGAAATTTATTTTGGTGATAAATAAAATAAAGTAAAAATTTGTTTAGTTTTAAAAAAAATTATAATGAATGTAAGAGTCTTTCTTTCACAACTTTTTAAAGCAGAAAGAAATACAGTTACAAAGTTGTTTTTGCTATTATTTACACAATTTCTACCGCCATCTTTTCTTTTCTTTTGGCAAACAAACACTCTCTCTCATTTATATCTCTGTAGTTTAGTGAAAGAGAGATCATAACGCTACGTTTTTGATTACACGTTATAATAACATATAATTAAAAGTGCCAAGTGGGAAAAAATATTTCTTCGAAATGGGTGATAATTCAGCATACAAGAAAAGTAAACATCACATATGTAACAAAAGTAAAAGATAATAAGCAATTTCGACTTGATAAAGTTCGAGATGGTAGCGAATGAAAAAAATGAATGAAGTTAATTTATACAAGAAAAAACTTAAGTAATTTCATAAAAAAATCTTTTGGGAAATTTTTTAAATGTTAAAGTTAAAACATGGTGAAAAATAAGGTTACTGAACTTTTTTTTGATTTCTTTCTTTATTCTTTTTACATATTTACATTATAGAATATAGCGTTTAATTAAGGTTTAGATTTGGCATTGTCGTCGTCGAAACATACTCCAATGGGAATTTCACCACAGCAAACACAATCTCCAAAGGGACAGAAGCAACATTTCTTTTTTGAGATGTCCTTAAAAAAGAACAATCAATATGCAATTATTGGTAGTTTCAAAAATTGCTGATTAAGAATAAAAGGATTACTTACTTCGGGTGTACATATTCTATCTTTTATCAAAGCAAGGACTTGTTTGTGTTGCATCTAGAAAAGCGATAACATTTAAAAACTCAAAATTGAATGATTTTTTAAACAAAATATTCTGGAGATTGGAATTATTTATTCATCACCTTTCGAAAAAAGTTTTAGATTACAAAGTTGCACATTCTGAAATGGGATATTCTCAGTTTATTAATAAACTTACATTTCCAACAGGATCTACAATGTCGGTGAATGAACTGAAGTCAAAATCTTCCGTTTCAATCCGGATCTTTCCGGATCGTTCCGGACGGGGCATATAGCTATTTTTTAATTGAGTATAGAGGGAGAAAAAAGGACAGATCGATGCGTAATTTTTTCCTCTACAAATAATATTCAAACTTTCTTTTATGAAAAATAAAAAAATAGAGGAAGTTATTATCGATAATTATTAATTTTTTGACAAAGGAAGTTTGCATGTTGCAAAATACTAACTTAAATTTTATAAGTTTTTTGACTAACTTCCTCTATTTTTTTATTTTTCATAAAAGAAAGTTTGAATATTATTTGTAGAGGAAAAAATTACGCATCGATCTGTCCTTTTTTCTCCCTCTATACTCAATTAAAAAATCCCGCCGCACCCCGAGCGAAGCGAGGGGTGCGGCTGTTTTAGCAATGAGAACGCCCGATCTGCTAACCGAAATTTATGATTTTTTTTATTTCGTGTAATTATGTTGATATTAGAGGGCTCTTTAGGGTCAATTTTTCGTCGCATTGACGAATTTTTAAAAAAAATAGAAGGAAGTATAGAAAAAAAGTGCTTAATCACAACATTTTAAAAGTTCACAATGTCCCGCTGAGCGTTGCAGCAAAGTTAACGCATATTCTGGCTATAAAAATCGTTTTCTCCACCCTCAATTACCTCTATGAGTAAGCTAACTTTAAAAAACATCACATAAAAATAGATGTATGCCGCTATGGAAATTTAAATATTTTGATTTAGAGTAAAAATATCATTGGCTAAAGTTCCTTGTTATACATTTGCTGTGTGGCGTAGGCGTTGAAGGCGGTGATGTTTGGATATTTCTGTCATAGGTTCGAATCCCCACAATTTTTTTTAATAAATTGTTTTAATTGAATTGAGACAATTATATCCAAATAATTTTTTATGATTTTTAATAATGTTTTCATTAGAAAATATGCAAATTTTTAATAAAATATTCACAAATTTTACTTTTTTTATGAATATTAAGTTTCTTTATTATGAAATTAAAGCGAAATTATTTTTAACGATTTTCAATGAAATTTTTTTTAACTAAGCTTTTGGATCGTATATTTTTTTTTCTAAATTTAATTGGATTAGCATACAAAACTTTTAGGTATTCTAAACGCAAAATTTAATTAAAAGTACGCTGACGTTTAGTTTATGAAAAGAATAAACATAGGGAACTTTTTTTATTATTTTCGGTGAGTTTAATCGAAAAGTAACTTGAATATTTCCTTCTTATTAATTTTTATTGTTCGTTCGTTTTCGATTACTTTTGGTCGCAGTCCCAGGGCTACTAGGCTTCGCTATTTCCCATACATATTATTATTCTTTTTCTCTCTGTTTTTTTGTATCTTATCTTGAAATCTTTTATATTAAAATAGGAAATTCACCTAAAAAATTTGCATAAATTAGAATGAAACTATATTTTGTTTTCCAAGCGCGATGAAATGATTTGGGTAATTTTCATATACATAAAAAATCAGCAAAACATGGGTTTGCTTGCTGCGCAAATTAAGTGATTTAACTATTGTAAGCTTGCTCGATGACTATAACCTTAACTTTTTGCGAATTTTTCACAAGCTGGTATAAATTTTTTTTTAATGGTTCAGTTCATTGTTTATTTTGATTCGTGCAAAAAAAAAGTTTTAAAGGCTTACACATGTTTCAATTTTTAGGATCTCATTATTGAAAATTAAGTGATTAAAATAGACACGAGTGATAAGATTGTTCGGGAAAAGTTTTAATTTTTATAAAAGTCAATACAATAACTTTTTGGAAAAGTAATTATTAAAACATAGGCATTAATACGAGTGGCAATTTTGTATTTTTCAATAAAACAAGTAAGATCGCCGACCGGAGGCAGCGGAGTTTCTAGTAATTATTGTTGCAGACGGCTCAAGAGATTAGTGCACAAGATTACTATGTAAAAAAACAAAAGGCTGTTCAGGAAAAAACTTTTAGACGGTTGAAGAGATTAAATTTTAATTGATTTGGCTTTTAGACGGCTAATGAGATTAAATTTTTTTTATTGATTTCAATAAATTATTTTATATGTTACACTGAAACAAACAGCCGCAGCACCGTCTTCGATTGTTATTACCCAACTTCTTTACCAACTATTTAATATTGAAAAATTTTTTTAAAAATGTTAAAAATTAAAAATTTTGTTTTATTCTTGATTAGATAAGATGTAAAAGCAACTCGTATATTCGCAAGATTTTTGATGTAAAAAATGTTTTGGTGTAAATTGAAAAAAATAATAATTATAAGGTCAATTACAAAATAAAATTTTTAGTTTTTTTTTCCAATTTTCTATTGTTTTCTGAAACAAAGCATGTTTGAAAAAAGGTATTTTAAGCAAAAAATTTAAATATAACTAATTGTCGGACCAAAAATTTTTTTACTGTTAAAAATCGAAGACGGTGCTGCGGCTGTTTGTTTCAGTGTAACATATAAAATAATTTATTGAAATCAATAAAAAAAATTTAATCTCATTAGCCGTCTAAAAGCCAAATCAATTAAAATTTAATCTCTTCAACCGTCTAAAAGTTTTTTCCTGAACAGCCTTTTGTTTTTTTACATAGTAATCTTGTGCACTAATAGCTATATGCCCCGTCCGGAACGATCCGGAAAGATCCGGATTGAAACGGAAGATTTTGACTTCAGTTCATTCACCGACATTGTATGACTTTATTTTGATCCGCAGTAGCTGGATCTCTAATCTAAAAAATCTTTAGTCTTTTGTGTTTTAATATTCAAAATATTCATACTTTTTGCGGGAGGACTAACGCATCCAAACTAGTAAAAACAAATAAAATAAAAACGAGGAAAATGTAAGTTAATTTCATTTTACAACAATACTTGAAAAGGAAGTAAGTTTATGTTGTTCATTTTGCTTTTATATATGTATAAGGAAATATTGCTTCACTAAGGCATCATGCACAAAAAAACATGTATGATATGGCTTATCACATAAATGATTGCTTTAGCGAAAAAAAATTTCTGGGGGAAAGTAGAAGAAAAAAAGTAATAACTCATCGTGTCTAATTTGTTATGAGAATATTGGCCGGACACTTTAAGTTTTTACCTAGAAAAGCGTGGAGCCTCCGAATTTGATTATATTCTTTAAATTTATAGAATTTACTTTTATTTACCTAAGAAATCAAAAATATTTTAGGCTTAAAACCAGCCAATCGTTAATGCACTACTTTGAAAGCATGCGTAAGTTAAAAGAAATTTATAGATAAGAATAAAAGTGCTTTCGCTCGGAAGCAAACGTTATAAATCATTTTTTAGTGCATTTAATTGTTTGTTTACATTAAGTATTTCATTTTGATTAAAGCTAAAATATGAGTAATTTAGCACGTGAGAATAAATTTTTTTTTTCAATTTTATAGAATACATCATATTGTATCCCTTCCATTTTTCTTTTTCATTCTCTTTTTCTTGTTTTAAAAAATATTTAAAAAGCCCGTTAATTTATTTATTTAACTTTTCTAAAAAATCTCAATAATATATCCTTTAAAATATTTCTATATGGTTTGATAGCAATGATGACCCCAATGACATGAAACATCGGATACATCGAAGTTATGGAAAGGCAGCAAACAATAAGTTTAGGTAAACTTAAATTTTGAAGAACAAAATTAAATAAATTCAGAATGTTTGTTGAAAATAAAGATAACATTGCAAAGAAAATCGCGAATGGAGACATAATTGTTAAAGTTATAACTTGAACCAAAGATGCTTGAAGCATCAAACGGAAACGTTTTTTAGAAATTTGAGAATAAGAAATTTTATGATTTTTTGAATAATTAAAGTTTTGATATAGCAACCACGCACACACGGGTGCTCGGCAAATGACATATAAAAATATGCAAAAAATGATAAAGAAAAATGTCCAAGAATTATATTTATAAATAAATAACGAAGGTTGAAAATCCAATAAAATTTTGCTGTTTTCAACTGTGGAATTTAAAATAATAAAAGCTTCAACATCGTCGATATTTGAAAAACAATATGGCGTAAATGAAATGGGTATTAGAAACCAGGTTAAAAACATGGCAAAATAAATAATTATTCTTAATCGAGTAGTTTTTAAATTTATAACATGGATAATTTGAAAATGTCGTTCTAAAACAAAATCATTGGTGGAAACTTTCCATGTTTGTAAGTTTCAAAAGCTTTGATATATTTTTGTCGAATAAAATTTTTTTTAGATAAAGCGAAAAGCTTGCAGAAAAAAATAAGTCAAAACTATCTCCAAAAAAATTGTAAGAAAATTTACCCAAGAAAATAGAAATAAACGAATCACCAAGAGTGCAATAAATTAATGCAATAATCACACAAGAAATTGCAGAAAATGTTGATGATACTGGACTTAAAATTCCAATAGGATAAAGAATATTCGTAGAAAATAATCGAATTGGACCCCAAAGAAATATTATTAAAACCAAACAAAAACAACTAATAATATTAAAATATATTATTATTCGATGTATTTGCATTTTTTTATCCGTGGACATATAAATTATATAAATATATAATGCCACAAGCAAAGTTGTAAACAAAAAAATAATTTTAATAAAAATTTGAAAAAATCCAACATATTCTAAATCGATTACTTCATTGAGAGGTTTTAACATTTCCTAAATTAATAAAAAAAATATATATTTTTGCTACAAATTTTTTTGCCGCATTTTTATAAAACAAAGATTACTTTTTTCTTTCTTGAGAAAGCTTGTTTGTTTTCATTGGTGAAAGTCTTTCTTTTTCAAATAACGCTATTAATATTTTATTCGTTTCACACAAACACCTGTTTTAGAAACTACATTCTTTAACATTTTAGGAGCTTTCAACTATTTCGAGGTATGTGTAGCCAATCCACTTTTCCATAATCGTCACTAAATTCATTGATAAGTTTAATGGAAAAAAAAGTTAATTAGATGCAGGAATTATTAAATTTCTCTGAACGTTATTACACTTTTTTCGAACCTTTGTGTAAACCCTTTTTTATAATTTTTTTTATCCTTTTTTGCAGAAAGCATTGAAGATCAAATCATTATTTATTCAAAAGTTGTAGCTATTTGCTTTTGGTTCTAACATTTTCAGATATTTAATCTTTAATTTTTTCCTATATTTTCCTTCATTAAAGTAAAAGTGTTTTGATAAAATAAATATTTCGCCAATTTTTTTTATTAATATTCATTCAATATTTATCAATTAAAACGTCTTTCAAATGTGACATTTTAAATTATTTCGGAGCCTCTTTAATGGCACTACACTGAATTTTGCATTGGTAAATTTCAAGAATCTATAAAATATTTAACACAAAAAATATTTTATAAAAATTTTTATTGTTTTAGCTTCATAAACAAAATTACATAGAAAAATTTCTAATTTCTTTGAAGTTTTCATAAATATTATGAGCCATCTTTCCATCGTTATTTCTTTTTTAACCATTTTGAAAACTGGAAATTTTTACATTAACGATTCTTAAATTAACAGGTGCCACAGCTCTCGAGCGAGTCATAAGTTTAAAAATATTATAAAAAATTTGTTTTACTATTTCTCTGTATGATTTTATTGTAACAATACCGTTGAAAATAGAAACCATTGGAAATATGGCTGTCAATGAAAGACAGCAAACAAATATTTTTGGTAAATTTAAATTTTTTATAATAAAATCGAATGTATTTATAATATCCATTGGAAGTATTGCGAATAATCCTAAAAAAATCATAGGTACAAAAAAAATTGCAGCTAAAATAATTTGAATTAAAGTTGTTAGAAGCATTAATTTAAATTTCTTTTTTGATATTTCAGAATAAGAAATTTGTGAATTTTTTGAATAATTATAATTCTGATAAATTAACCAAAAATTTAATACCACAATAAAAATTACGTAAACTGAGAGACAGGAGATGAGAAAAATAAATGTGTATAAATTATAATTTAGAAGAAAAAAAGATGAGTGAAAGTTCAATAAAATTTCGCTATTTACAAAAGTTGCATTTAAAATATTTAAAGCTTCCGAATCGTTTAAATTTGAAAAACAATATATGGTTATGGAAATCGGTATAAGGCACCAAATTATGAACATGATAACATAAATTTTTTTTTGTAATTTTTTGCCATTTTGATTTATAAAGGATATTATTTGAAAATGTCGTTCTGAAAAATATATGTATTGTATATAGGTATATTAATTCCTTTGTGGCTCTTTAAAAAATTCTAATATGAAAAGTCGAGCTGAATTTCTATCACTTCTAGGATAAAAAAAAAAAGAGCCAAAAAATAAAATATTCAGAGCTGTTTATTTTAACTCAGAAATTAAGAAATTTTGATTCATTAAATTTAACCGATCAAATATTATAATTTTAGTGCGTCACATGATACTGCAAAACCTCAGTTCCTCATTAAGTTTTAAATTACCTAAGAAATTTATAAAAAAAGAGTCAATAAGGGTAGCATAAATTGTTGCAATAATGAAACAACATGTTGCTGAAGCCTTCGAAGACATGGGACTCAAGATTCCAACAGGATAAATAATATTTGTTGAAAATAATCTAATTGGACCCCATAAAAATATAATAACCACTAAAGAATAAGAACATGAAACATTAAAAAATAGTACTATCGAATGTCTTTGCAATTTTTTATTTGATGCTACATACAAAATATAAATGTAAAATATATAAAGCGTTGTTGTAAATGCAAAAATAATTTTAATAAAAGTTTGGTAAAAATTAACATAATCAAAGTTAATCGCATCATAAAGTGGAATCATTTTACCCTTTTCCATTTCAATTCAATGAATAAAGAAAAATTCTTGTAAGTGAAAAGAGAAACTTATCGAATTTCAAAAAAGAAAAAAGTTGTGCGGCAGTTTCAATCCAGGTGCAACTTTTACATGCGTGTACAAAACAAGCAACTATATGATTAATATTATTTTCAGTAAAATTTTATTTTCTTCCTTCGAAATTTAATTTTTTCATTTACTTTATTACGTATACACATACTCGTTGTTGGAATGCTAATCTCTTTGGAAATTTTCTTTAAGGTTCTATAATAAATTCCAGTTGCGATTGTTAAAGTTATCGTTTATTTTTTTTTAAATCTTTTTTGCTAAGAAGCATACCACATATTTAAAAAATTATTATATTTATTCATAATTTAATTTTTTTATAGTTTACTTTCGTCTCAAGGTCATCTTTACAAAGGGATTTTAATTTTTCTAACATACACTTTAAGTTTTGTGTTAAAAATTGTTTTGAACACAAGTTTGCGTCCAACAAAAATAAAACAATAAACTTATCAAAATGACGCTGACAAAAACAATAATGACTCATTAAAATGGCGTTCCTATTTGTAACGATTTAATAAACACTTTATATTACAAGATTTGAAACATGACAAATCATAAAATTAATTTTCGTATCTTTAAATTTCATCATTATTTTAAACGGTAAAAGATTGAATCACACATAATTTTGCAAGTTGTGAATCATATTCCATTTTTTATTGCAAAGCTTAAAACCTGTTTTCTTTTTCGTTCTTATTTAACAAATATACAAAATTAGTAATCTATCAATTTTAACTGACAAAAATAAGAACAACTTTTTAACATTGATAACAAACGCATATAAAAGGTTCCACAACACAAACCAAAACCATGGTTAAACAAACTAAAAATTAAAAATGAAAACTATTTTTATTTTCTTTAATTTCTTCTTGGTGTTATTTGCTTTTGAATTAAATCAACCTTTTGAAGGCCATTTCACATATTACAATGATGGAGGATTTGGGGCTTGTGGAGATTTAATTGATGCTGGCTCTCAACAACTTGTGGCTGTGAGTCATGAATGGTTCACTTCTGAAAATCCTAATAATGATCCAATTTGTAAAAAATGTTTAAAAGTTGAATATCAAGGCAAAGTGTAAGTTCTTATGTGATCATAGTTTTAAGACATTTTTTATTTTAGAATAAAACTTCCAATCAAAGATAAATGTCCTTCGTGTGAACGAAATCACATGGATTTATCATTTCCAGCTTTCAAAAATCTTGAAAATCCTGATAAAGGAAATGTTTGGGGTGCAAAATTTACTTTTATTGATTGTTAAAATGATTTATTCTTCTATGTTTGCACAATAATAAATTTTGAATAAAAATCACCCTTCAAAGAAATTAAACGATATAAAAATTCTTTGGTATGCCATTGCGCGAAATCCGCTAGTTTTTTTTGGATCCATATAAAGTGTATCTTCGTCCTCTTTCTTTCCGCATTTCACTATTTTCGCTCTTTACATTGTTATATAATAAATTCGCCAACCAGTGTTTTTGGCGTTACGCTGATGGACTTTTTTGCTATGTGAAATCTCGTATCACGAACAGTTTTCTTTTAAAAAAATCTCGAACTACTTGTAATAATATTACTGACAGAAACAAAAACTTTTTTTATGAGTAGTAAATCTTACAAAAAATTCAGGAAAAAAATTAATAAAATATTCAAACAAATGGCATCAAAAAATTTTTTTTAGCAAAAAAAACAACGACGCACTGCTGCTCTTTGAAATAGTCATCGAATGACTTTTTTCTATTGCGCTCAAAAAAAGCTTTGATTCGACATACTATGCAATCCATCTACCGCGATGCCAATTTATGAAATAGCAAAAATTAGTTATACAACGTGCATTTTAAATAATTTTTTTGTGTATATTTTCCAAGGCAGCAACAACAAAATGTTTTTTTGCATTTCAATCAATATTTTATTTTTTATACGTAAATATGTTTTTTTTCAAAAGTCGTTGAATAAAGGTGTACTTTCGTGTTTTTTCAACGTCAAGCTAATAATAATAGAATGTTTCTAAGCAACAACGATAACCATCTTCCAAAATTGTTTATTTGCACAAAATATCAAAAGTGATGAAAATATGCTTCAAGTAAAACCACATATAACTAAACCAAACTTTCTGCATAATGAAAGATTTCTGAACCAAGTTAATTTCTCCAAGTGTAAGATTCTGTAACTGCCAAGAATGGTCCAAAATGATTAATCGTTTCGAGCCAATCAAAATGCGAAGTAAATATTTCCCCAACACAAAAAACCCAAAGAAGTTTATAAAGTTAAAATCTTCTACCCTTGTAAATTGAATTGACTATGTCTGTTTGTCTGTTTGTCTGTGGGTTGTCCGCTGTTTTTTTGAATTGTGTTTAGACTGTCCGATGTAGTTTTTGACGCTGATTCCAAAAATGTGGGTCTCGAGCTTCGGGTAAAGAGATATGCATATGATATTGAGGTTTGAAAATTTGCATATTGAAAAAATTCTTAACGCGAATGTTTCTCTTTGTGTTTGATGAAAGGGAGAAAGTGAGCTCTTTGTCGTTTGCTTTTTGAAAGAGAATTTCGTTGCATGATTTATAACAGTAATTTGAAAGTTGCATATTTGGTGATGGTGCAGAGATGCATGTATGTGTGAAGGTGTTGGAAAGTCTTTAATGAAAATGTTTTTTAATGAGGATTGAGAGGATGGACTGTAAGAAAGTTTAATGAAAATATTAAAATGAGAAATGGAAAATTGATATCGTGGGCAATGAGGATGACCACGAGGTGCTAAAATGAAGCTGCATATGGGTGACATGTAAGATGAGGCCCGAAGGGCCTGTGATGCTTTCCGACAGGAATGAAATTGAATTTGAAAGGGTGAAAGTGGGGAATGAAACCCGAGAATGGATTGTGTGGCCCGAAGGGCCATTTTGTAAATTTGAAATGATCTAATGTAAAATTGGGAGGGATGCCGAAAGTAAACCTCCCCGCAGGGGATGGAAACTGCAAGATGAGATGAGGGACCAAAGGGCCCAATGTGTAATTGTAAAATTGAATAAATGTAACGTGTGGGGACTGCCGTAGGCAGGCCCCTTCATATATCTTGTCTACCCTTGTAAATTGAATTGACTATGTCTGTTTGTCTGTTTGTCTGTGGGTTGTCCGCTGTTTTTTGAAAATGTGTTTGGACAGTCCGATGTAGTTTTTGATGCTGATTCCAAAAATGTGGGTCTCGAGCTTCGGCTAAAGAGATATGTATATGTAATGGAGGTTTGAAAATTTGCATATTGAAAAAAGTTTTAACGCGAATGTTTCTCTTTGTGTTTGATGAAAGGGAGAAAGCGAGCTCTTTGTCGTTTGCTTTTTGGAAGGAGAATTTCGTTGCGTGAATTTTTACTGTAGTTTTGAAAGAATGCATATTTGGTGGATTTGGTGATGGTGCTTAGATGCATGTGTGTGGTGGTGTTGGAGGGTGTTTAATGAAAATGTTTTTTTTAATGATGATTGATAAGATGGACTTTAAGAAAGTTTAATGAAAATATTAAAATGAGAAAACGTAGCCCTAGGAAATGAGGATGACTACGAAGTGCTAAAATGAAGCAGCAAATGAAGGATATGTAAGATGAGGCCCGAAGGGCCTGTGGTGCTTAATCGCAGTAATGAAATTGAATTTGAAAGGGAGAAAGCATGGGATGGAACCCGAGAATGGTTTGTGTGGCCCGAAGGGCCATTTTGTAAATTTGAAATGATCTAATTTAAAATTGGGAGGGATGCCGAAGGTAAACCTCTCCGCAGGGGATGGAAGCTGGAAGATGAGATGAGGGCCCGAAGGGCCCAACGTGTAATTGTAAAATTGAATAAATGTAACGTGTGGGGACTGCCGTAGGCAGGCCCCTTCATATTTCTTGTCTACCTATGTAAAGCGAGAATGTATGTCTGTCTGTTTGTAGATTTGGTGTCCCCTAGCAAATTGAAATGTGTCTAGCACGTCCTATGCAGTTTTTTACGCTAATTACGAATATGTGAATTTCGTTTATCGGAAACGAGATGGTCGAACAGGACATGCGTTTTAAATTTGCATAATCGAAAAAAATCTCGACGCGAATGTTTCTCTTTGCGAGTGTCGAAAGGAAGAATCGAGTGCTTTTTTGGAAACGTAAATTTTCTTTTCGAGATGTTTTACTGTAGTTTGATTAGAAACGTAGACTTATGGTTGACGAAATAATTGTGCATGATGAGATGGTTTGCCGGAGGGCGTTTTAAGAAAAGCGCGATTTAAATAATTTTTTGAAGTGAAATGGAATAAAGTGTTATAGTAAAATTTGAAGATGTTTGGGGAATTAAAGAGAAATTAATTGCAATTAAGAATGTGGAAGTAGGTGAACCTGAGAATCGAGTAATGAAGATGGGCTTCGAAGGATGATAACGTATATCTTCAAAATGAAAAACGAGATCGAAGAATCAAGATGCTCCCCGATTTATAAAAAGGTGATTTTAGAAATACAATAATTGGTAATGGAAACATGAAAATGGATCGGATCGGACCCGGAGGGTCTAACGGTAATTTTGAAAATAGAGTGAAGGTAAAGAGTACTGATGGAAGTAGAAAGGATGAACATGAGAGATGAGCCAAAATGTTTAAAACGAAACCCGCATTGTGAAAGAATGAAAAGCTATATTTTCGTTCGGGGCGAAGCCCATTAATGTTGTGATTAAAATTGGGCTCCAAATTGAATTTCAAGTTTGTGCGTTTTAAAATGTTGGAGTTTTGATGAGAAGTAACGCTTGCGTTGGGGGCGAAGCCACATTTAAATTGTATTTAAATTTGGTGTAAGCAACCCGAAGAATTATTAAAGTAGTGATACTTCAGTAAAGAAATGGAATGAAAGTTCATACGTAAAGGTATTTTAAAGTGTTGATTTCAAACATGTGAAAATAAATTGAATTAGATTAAAACAGTGGTTAAAATTTGCGCGCCATATGGAATTTCATGTTTGCGCGTTTCAAAATGTTTGACTTAATAAATAATACGATATTTAAAAAAAAAGTTGTGTGTTTAGGCCAAGTTTCTTTAACAGTCACACGGTTACCATCAGAAATTCCCACCTTCTTTTATACTCACACCAGATTTATCATAAACTATTATCTCTTAAACATCTCTCTTTTTTCATCCTTTTTTAAAACAAAAAATTCCCTAACGTTATTTTTGTTAATGGAAAGTGTTATGTTTGTTTTCGAAAAGTGTTTATGTTTGTTAATAAAAATGTTACGAGGGACCACCGAAGGGGGGCCCCAAAGCCCTTGTACACACAAAAAGTTATTAAAAAATCATTTATTATTATGTCATCAATTGTACATACAAAAATAATTATACAAAGGCTTGATTAAGCAGCAGAAATTGGAATAATGACTTCTCCAGCAGCTGGACCAGCTTTGAATGGAGCTTGAGCATCAGTAGCATCGGGAGCAACTTCAGCAAATTGAACAACGAGCTTATCATCCTTTGGTGGACCAGCGAGACGAGTGATTTCAAGAGGAGTTGCTGCACCAGGTTCAATGAAGCCAAAGACCGGTTTGAGACGATATTGAGCATTGTTGGATGATTTGATCTTGAATGCAAGTCGAGTGGCACCAGAATTGACCTAAAAAATGAAGCAATAAAACAATGGAAAAAATCAAGGTGAAAGAAAAATAAACATACAAGTTGATGCGTTGAAGCTCCACCAGCAGCTGGGACCTGAGCAGCAGGAGGATCAGCAGTTAAAGCAGCCATAAATGCGTCGAGATTAGAAGATGAGAGAGTGAGAGATGACAACGACGTATCAAAAGATAAGCACTGATAGAATTGACATGGATGGCTGATGCTTATATACACTTTTTGAGGTTTTTCAAATGATTACAAAAAATGCAAAAATTTGCATACATTCTCTCTCTTCGTTTCTGCTGCTTCAATGCTGCAAAAAAGTTTGCAGTGTTGTTGCATCTTTTTTTTTGGGCCAACGTCTGTCTTACTTTTTTTGTTGTTGAAAAAGTTGCAACTTCAATTTTTTTTTCTACGTGTTTCTGTCTTCATGAACAAGCCTTTGTAATCGGTTGCTACATAAAATTAGTTTCAAACTCTATATTTATTTTTGCTCTAAATTATTATCTAATAATATTTTTTTTATTTATTATAACTAATTATGAGATTCCAAAATTTTGTTAATATTCAACATGTTTACGTTTGTTAGAAGCTTTCACCATAGAGGTTACAAATGTTTTATGGTAGTTCATCTTAAAACCGTTTCTTTTATCAATTTTACCTTCACAATATATTTTTAACCTCCTCCTTCCACTATTTATTTATTGCTTTTAAAAACCAACTGTTGCTACTCCTTGTTTAAACTTGTAAAATACTTTTTGTAGGTCCATGGATATGATACAGTAGCTGAGTGAACTCTGATGCTTCCTCCTTAATTTACATATGTTTACATTTATTTTATTATTTAACACTAAAAACTTAAGCTACATACCAAAACTTTTTAAAATTTCATTAATATTTTATTCGTTCGAAGAAAGCACATTAAAAAAAAGAAGTAAAAAAACTCCATTAGCCAAAAAAAGCCGTAAGAATATAATTATATTTTGAAATTATTGCTTATCACATTTAAATACCACTGCCAAAATGTCTTTTTTCTAAATATTTCATTCGAATTCAAAACTTGTTTATTCCAAATAAAAATCTAGAAACTTTCAAAAAAAAAAAAATAGTATGGAAATTTTGAGTTACGCCGTGTTGTTAGAAACCATTGTTCAAGTTGCGGCTGGTTTTATAACTTTATGGATTTCAACCAATACTGTATTTCGTAAACCTTTGTATAATACAAATCCAACAATAATTATTTATTTATGGTATCAATTTTTCTGGAGTTTCTCTACTGTATGTTATTGTCTATTCCTTCTTGCTTATTGGCGTCCAACTACGATTGTTCATGACACTAAAGCTTTTTATGCTTTTGGTCTTCCATCGTATGCTTTAATATTTTTAAATACCATTATTGAAAGCTTTCTTGGAATTGATCGAATTTTAACCATAATTTTTCCATGGAAGTATAAACAAAATCGAAAAAATTTATTTGGTGCTTTTATGCTAATTTTCTTAGCTTTTTACGTCGCATTTTTATTTTATTCCTATGATTTTTATGCAATCTTTTTTGAAGAATTAACTATGAAATGTCGATATTTTGGTTGCATTCTTTTAAACAAAAATTATCCCGATTATGCTTATGTTCTCAAATTGGGAGCTGTCATCATTACTGGAATAATCGGAGCCATACTTTTCACTTTAACAAAAACATTATTAAAAAGTGTAAATAAAAATACTAAAATGCATAACACCATTATTATCATAATTGCGTCATCAAGCATATTAGAATTTATCCCCAGTGCTGTGAGCCAAATATATAATTTGGTAAGAGTTTTTGGAACTTATTAAATAAATAAATTTTTAAAATATTTTTATAATTTCAGATTACCAATGACACGTTGTCATTCACTCTTGGCCCATATCGAACAACTCTCATTTCAGTGAATATTAGTTTTTGTTCATGGATTTATTATAAAACTTTGAAAAGAAGTTTCAACAAAAATGATAAAAGTCGATCCAATGCCATTGCTTCAACTGCAATCCCACAAACTACAACTCGATCCACTGCAGTTGTTAAAGTTACTGCTTAAAATAATTTTACTTTTGTAATTTTTAATTTATCTTTTTTCGTACTTTTAAGAATGAAATAAACTGAATGGTATAATGAGAAGAAAAAAATGAAATTTTTAATGTGTTTTTTTTATGATGAATCATTGCTTTCTTGATTTTATTGCAACTTTATATTTTCTTTCACCATATCGAAGCTATGTTGCATCTTTATTTCGGAAAAAGCAAGTTGCCTTAGTTACACAAGAACATATTTCTTTCATCTCACATTCCTATTATATGGCCCGAGTGCACTAACACATTTTGTTTAGCCTTTAATTTAAAAAATTGCTTATAAAAAATAAAATAATTTTGAATTTTTTATTTACACAAAAGAAAAGGTGGAAAATGAAAGACACGTAATAAATTTATTAAAGATCATCTGATAAAAGGATTTGGTTTTGGAGCATTTAACCTTGAGCGTATCCACCGCCTTGGCCGCCAGCATAACCACCGCCACCCATTCCACCACCAGTGGAGTATCCGCCGCCGGAGCTGCCACCAGATGATCCGCCGCCAGTTGAATATCCACCACCTGATCCGCCGGAAGAGTAACCACCTCCCATGCCACCGCCAGTGGAGTATCCGCCTCCGGAACCGCCACCGCCTGAGGAATAGCCGCCACCCATGCTACCACCGGATGCATATCCACCACCGCCGCCTCCACCGGAAGAGTATCCACCTCCTGATCCGCCGCCGAAGGATGATGCTTGAACGTATCCGCCACCAGAGTGTCTAAAGTAAATAATTAGCAAAAATGGAAAAATATAATAAATAGTTTTTTTACCCTCCAAAGCCGCCTCCTTGTGAATAGCCTGAGCCGCCTCCACCCATTCCACCTCCAGTTGAGTATCCTCCGCCACCACTGCTTCCACCATAGGATTGACCACCAGCATATCCACCACCAGAGCCGCCGCCAGTAGCATAACCACCACCGCCGCCTCCTCCACCGGATGAATAGCCACCTCCCATGCCACCGCCTGTGGAATATCCGCCACCACCGCCACCTCCAGCAACGACGAGGCCAATTGAGCAAGCCAAAATAATTGTAGCAGAACGCATATTTTTTGGATGAACTCTTTTTTTAGAAGGGAATTGCTTCTTCTTGAAATGTGACTTTACTCAATTTAAACAGCTTCTTTTATACTCATTCATTTTCTTTAGAAAAGTTAAAGCTGCTGAAACCGTTACACTTTTTTTTGTTATTAGCTTTAAAACCTGCCCCTATCACTTTCACATTTCATAATTTTATTTTGTTGAACTTTTTTGTTACCTTTTTATCTGAACACTTTTTTTAGTAAGCTATACTGAACGCGCAAATGACGTAGTTATTTTGAAAAACAGCGGTTGATTGGAAAAAAAGAAACTGGTTCATTGCTAACAACGAACACGTTTTACGCTAACTTTTGATGTTTTGCAAAAAAAGTGTTCCAAAAAAAGCTAATTAGTTTCTCCTTTTTCGATGATTAAAAAATATTCTGCTTCTTCTTTTCTGTTTTTAATTTTTAATAAAAGTTTTCTTAAATAAATTGTAAAATATTCGTGCATAGAAAGGATTTCATTAAAAAATCATTTATTAAAACCTTCCTAATGTTGGAACGAAAGCAAGCTTTTGTTTATTGAAATCTTTAGGGAAATTCATAGTATTGTATTTTTGAAAAGCCATCTTGGTTTTAAAAAAAAGAAAAGAAAATGGCAAAAGATTTCACTCAAATTTCTTTATTGGAGCGTCAAAAACCAAAACTTGGTCACCAAGAAGATTAATTAAAAAGGTGAAATCTTTGACCAAGAAAACAATGGAAAATGATTATGACAAAACAAAAAGTGTAATGATTAATACTTGATGAGATCTGATTACGATAGATCCCTTTTGCTAGCAACAATTTCAAATCATTGATACTTTTTTTGTTTGAAAAAAAACTTTTTTGCTTTGAATATTTTAATATTTATTTTTTTTATTTTTTTCTTTTAAAATTTTTAGAGTTGCAACTCAAAAAATGAATTATCTAATTTAAATAATTTAGTTTTTTCTTTTTATTTTATTTTTACTGTCTTCAACTCGATAAGAAAAAAACAAAGCATCGAAAGTCATACTCTCGCTGTTGCCATTGCAAATAGCAATTCAACTAATAAAATTTTTTGTATATAACATTTTTAAACAAATTTCTTAAAGGATTTTTGATTGGACACTTTATTTGCAATTTATCAGTTTATTGTTGTTTCACTTTTCTTTATTTTTGTACTGAAAATAATTTAATTGATAAGCGTGGACAAAAATGGAAGAATTGATATATTTATTTTTACTATTCAAATTAAGCAATGTAAATATGATAATTAAAAAAATAATGTTTTTTAGAGAGAAAAAATATTGATAGTTAAGAAACTTGAAAAAAAAAATATTAAAAATTTCAATTATTATTGTTATCAGAAACAAAAAGGGTAATAAAATCATAAAATGGTGTTTCAACCTGCTTGGCCGAATTAAAGTCAGCATCTTTGAGAAGTTGAAGGGCGTGATTGTTTGTCCAATGTTGAACGTGACCATGACTGTGACCTCGAGTGCGAAGCATAACAAATAAACCCATGGTTGACATATATCGCAAAATTGGATTCTTTTTATCTTCGTGGATATTTCCATGCTTATTTATTTCAAGCATCGTATAACGTCCATTTGGTTTTAAAACTCTTTTAATTTCTTTAACCGCCTGCAAAAATTAAATAATTCAAAGTTAATTTTTCTTGCGAAACAAAGTTTTAAACTTACTTTTTCTGGATGTTCATGATCGTGGATGGAAACGAAAGAATAAACCCAATCAAATTTTCCAGCCCAATCAGCTGACATTTCTTCGCCACTCACTGCTTTAAACTCAACATTTTTAAGGTTAAAAGATTTAGCTTTTTCATTGGCCTTTTCAATTGCGCCTGGAGAAATATCAATTCCAATAAATTTTGAATTAGGGAAATGGCTAGCTGAAAAAAAAATATTATTTTCTTTTTAAAATAAAATTATTAAAGATTTTTACCAAATTCGCAAACATGAAAACCTGTGCCACAACCAACATCAAGGACTTCAATGCCAGCTTCTAATTTAGATTTCATTTGAGTCAAAGGCAAAAAATCCGGAATGAGATGAGCTCTGTGAATTGCTTGGGTTATTTGATCCATTAATGGAAAATGATTTTCTAAAAAAAATTGAATTTTTAAGGGTAACTTTGAACTTTTTTTAAAACTAACCATGCCCATCTGGATGTTGTCCATGTACATGCCCTTGATGACCATGTCCATGATGGCCTTGATGCCCATGATGATCGTGTCCTCCATGAGAATGATTAGGTCCATGTTCTTCAACTTTTCTAACTTCAGGCATTTTTTCATTAACTTCTCCTTCTTCTTTTTCTGTTCCGGATTTGGCAAGTTTTAAAGTTTCATTAAAACCTTCAGAAAAAATAGGAATCATTCGACAAAAAATTGGTCCAGCTGCCGCGTCTCCAGTGAGGGCTGGTAAATTTTCTTTAGCAATGTAATAACCTTTTCCATCAGTGGTGGTTTCAAAAATTCCTCCAGCTGCCATACAATTTAACCACATTTCTGCGTAACTAAAGAATTATTGAAAAAATATGTTTAAAATCTTTACCCTCAAAAATAAAGTGTAAAAATGAGAAAAGGTAAAGTCAATAAATTGAAGAAAAAAAATGGGTACAATTGTTTTAATTTTTGTCTTTGCACTCATGTTTTAAAAAAGTTCTTACTTTTCTTTAAGTCCAGCTTTGGCAGCAAATGTTTCAATAGTTGCTGGATTTTCAGCATTTCCTGCATCTGCCATAATTTTGAATAGGTCAAGTTGATATCCAAATGCAATGCAAAGAGATAAAGCTCCATCAAAAGCAACTTGCTACAAATTTTATATTTTAAAACCACGCATACATGGAAACCAAACAAAAAAAACTTACTTTTAGTTTATTCTCCATGTTCGATCACAACAAAATAAAAACTTTCTAATAAATTTCTTTTAAAAATTTGAGTTATTTTTATGGAAAAAACTTGGCTTTTTATACTAAAAACAACCGAGTAGCCGCCACACGTTTTTTTTACACTAGATGATGCAACGTTTTTTTTTTCATCATCTAAGGTAAAGAAAGCAAGAAAGAGACACGGCTACATTTAATGGACACACATACATTCAAACGCAAGCATGTGTTGCCTGCTGCCGGAACGACTGGACATTTTTTTTTGTTTTTTTTCTTCAAGAAAGACCACAAACTAAAAATGTGTTTATACTTTGTGCAGTAAGTTCAAATATTTTAAAAATATTTAATTTAGATTTTTAAATTTTAGTCTGTATTTTTTCAGAAGATGATGCAAGGGAGTTATGAAGTTTTGTAATCTTTTGTTGGTGGATGAAAAGCTTTTACGAATTAAGAGAAAAGATCCAATTGTTTTAAGTTGGTTTTTAATTTTGTTATTTTATGTTCGGCTTAAAAAATTTAACAAAAAAATGTTCTGTAAGACTGATTTCGAATACCGAATTAATAATTTAAAATAGCAAATTTATTGTACAAAAAAAACACATGAATAAGACAATGTTAATGCAATCCAACTTTTACCGTAATCATAGAAACTCGAGGCTTTCGTCTACAACAAACAAAAAATTTTAAAAATAATTTCGTTGCGCATTTTCGATATGGCGAAACAAAAGCTAATGTTGCGATGGATTCTGCTAAAGAATGAGTTACAACAAAACAAAAAAATACACACATAGTTGAAGCTGAATCATGAATTTGAAAATATATGCAAATAATCATATAACAGCAAGGTAAAAACAAAAAAATTATTGCAAATAAGGATTGCACTGTTGCACTCAAAAGTAGCGAACGCTTTAATTTAGCGGTTGCAGTTTTAGTTTTTAGAGTTATAAAAAGATAAAGAAAAAATATAATTGTTACTAAACCTAACGTAAAAATGATTATAAGAATTATAAATACAATAAATAATGGCATTTTACATATTGAATATGGAATGAAAAAGAAGCTTGGTTCATTCGCAACATAATTCACTAATGTTTGATCATATTCAAGTGAAAATTGATGGATGGGTAAATCATCAATTAAAAAAATTTGAACAAAAGTATATCCAAGGGTTGAATAAATTATAAAAATAAAAATAGCAATAACAAAACTAAATCTTGTATTACTTAAATATCCTGTAACTCCATTTGGAAATACAAGAATATAACGGCAAAATAATGTTGAGCACAATGCAGCCACGCAATTAACAACTAATGTCAAACCTATTATGGTTGCAATTGCGGTGATTCGATAATTTCCATTTTTTAATAATCCTAATGGAAATCCCGCTGCAGCAGGAACAAGAAAAAATGGTTTAACTGAAGCAAAAAATGTTTCAAATGCTAAACACCAAATTGAATGATTGAAAATAAACCATTTGAAATTTTTGAGTTTTTTAGATTGGGTTAAAATAACATAAAACAACAAAGGCGTGATTATCCAACTTGAAAATAAAGTGAAATATGAATAATAATAATAGAAATCCCTCAGCATTGATGATGGTAAGATTATGCTCGACTTCATGGGTAATTGTTATAAGTAAAGTCAAAAGTTTTTACCCAATAAAAAACGTTCAGTTTTAAAACGCTTTTTTCAATTTCTTATTTTTTTTTCTCACCTGTTTTGTTAAGTTTTCTGATATGAGGCTTAAAAAATATAAATTAGTTGACGACTGAAGAAATAAGCAGACATAAGAGTGAGAAAAAAAGACACTGAGAAATATAGCTTAAAGGTGATTTCTTATTACTCATAAAAAATTTATATTTATTAAATGGAATTTTTTTAAAAAGCTTTTCAAACGGCATTTTGCAAATGAAATAACGTTTTTTTAAAAGTGGTAAATCATCATTGGTTTAGTTGTTAGTAGTAAATTATATCGAAAAGGTTTTTGTTTTAAATAATCTCGCCACTAAAAAAGTGTGGGTTATTTATTTCCGGTAGAATTTCGTAATAAAAAATTTGCTGTTAGCATTTTTTGTCACATTAATTTCGAATTATTTTTTTAAGAAATGTATTCATCATCTATTATAAGTTTCCCATCAGAGATTATAATAAATTTTTATTATTATTATTCATATTTGACTTTGTTTGTAAGTTGGTTAATCACGCCATTATTATTTTATGTAATCCTTACACAATCCAAGAACCTAAAATCTTTTAAATGGCCAATATTAAATCATTCAATTTGGTGTTTAAGTTTCCAAACTTTCATGGCATTAACCAAACTTTTGATTTTATCCCCTACATTAAGTGGATATCCTTTGGGGTTATTTAGAAATGGAAATGCTCAAACTTCACTTATTGTTTCTCTAATCACAATTATGCTTGTTGTTCATTGTATTTCATCTTTATCTGCCACATTATGTTGCCGTTATATGCTTGTTTTTCCAATTGGAAATTCAGGCTGGTTTAGTAAAAAGTTATTTATTTTTAGTATTTTTGCTGTTACAGCAATTATTTATTCGCTTGTAGGAATTTATTTAACTAAATTTCTATCTGCTCCAAATGAATTTAATCAATGGGAAGATTATTCTGATTCATCATTATTTACAAATTTATCGATTATTGAGCCTGCGTTTGTTTTGATTCCTTTTTCGATTATAGAAACCCCGTTTATAATTACATATAATCATAATTGATTTATTAGCTGTTATAATTGCAATATTCTTTTCAATATTTTTCTTTTATATTTTAACCACATCAAAATTAAATAAAGTGAACTCATCATTGAAACCATCATTAATTTTTAGTGGCATCATACAAGTGTTAATCCTTTTAGTTTTTATGTTATTTCCATGCATTTTTCTTATGATTTGTATTCGATTTCAAATTCCAAACACTGCAGAAGCTGCATGTTTAGGTTTTTGCGTTGTTTTAACTCATTTTATAGTGGAATCCATTTGTCGAGAAAAGATATTTAATTTCTTTATTTAAACCATTTCAAAGAGAAAACCAAAAGAGTCCAAACGAAATGTGAACCCAACGAAGTGTAATTTTAGTTAAAAGCTGCGAAGCTTTTATATGGGCTTGAAACAAAGAGAAAATGAATCATAAGGAAGAGATAAGAGAGTGAGAGATAGAAAGGGATATGATCTTTAGTGGACGATGTAAATAAGTGTGAATAATAAAAAACACAATTAGTAAACATGTCTGGGAAAGCGGGAAGATAAAAGAGAGAAAGAGAGAGAGAGATGAATAATCGCGATGATATTCGCGACACCATTACGACTTTATTTTTTGTTTCACCTTATCAAAAATCTGTAACAAAATTATTGTCTAAAGTATTTCCATGTTTTGGTTATAAAATTAGAAAAGTTAATGTTATTATAAATCGATAATAAAATGTGTACTTTTTGCATACTATTATTAGCTTCTTGGATGCTAGAATATATTCTAAACGAAAAATAACACAAAGATAAAACTTCTTTGGTTTATATAAAAACAAACGTATAACTCTAATAACCGACAATGCATTATCACGAAAAATACGTGCACAAAAAAAATTTAAAGCTTTCAACCAAATAATGCAAATTTTTTCATTTCTTAGAAAAACTTTTCTTTTCTCATAGATTTTTCATTACTTTTTTTTCATTCTCGTGTGTCAAACAAAAATTGTTCATTGTCAAAGTCAAAATCAAAAAAACAACTCAATTCACTCCTGTGCTTCAATTCAATTCAACTTTTTTCAATTCAAATCAAATTAAAAAAGAATGCCAAATCATGATCTTCCACTTCCAGCTGATGTATTCGCAATTTTAGAAGCAAATAAAGGATTTCATAAACAACCATGTACTCTTCCATCTGCATTAAAACCATCATCAAATGCTACGGTTGCTCCACAAACATTACTACCAACTTCATCATCACCTTTAACAACAACCAATAATCATATCAATATGCCTGAAATAGCTACATCAGATGAAAATCCAATTGAATTTGATCCATCTCCAAAACCACTTCAAAAAACTCCTAAACGTCTTGGTGCACCTAAAGAAATGAAAAATGTTTATGAAGGTTAAAACAGAAGAAAAGAAGAAAAAGAAGCAATGAATTTTTTACTTTGTCTGTGTGTTTTTCTTTTGCTTTTAAATGTTTTGAATAAATAAATTCTATTTTTTGAACAATTGTGTTTTTTTTTTCTTCTTCGTGTAATTTGACGTTGAAAGCTTTGAGCAGCGATGATTATTTTAATTTTTTGTTGCAAACTAATTCGATGGATTTAAGAAAGCGGTTTTTCGAATCTAGCTAATAATGGCTATATATAAAAATCTAAACAATCTTTTTGAAAAACGCTAAATATCAAAGTCAAAAGTGAATTAGAAAACCGTTTCTAGCCATTTTTATGATATCTTTTTTCCGCAATGGCTCAGATGGTCGACCTCTATGTTGTAAATCAACTTTTGATATAATAATTACAAGCAGGTTCGCCTCCCTACGGGAGGCTCTCTGCTTGTTTCTCTTTCTTTTTTAGAAAACAGATTTTCAAATTTCATTAAAAAATATTCATTAGCAAAGCTCTTTAGTAATTAACATAAATAAAATAATAATATCGGCTTCTTTTTTGTATTACCAAGAAATGATTGCTAACCTTACTTATCTTTCTTTTTTTTCACATCAGACCCAGATGCTAAAATTTTATCATCACGCTTTGCTATTTATTTTTTCATTCAATCATTTAATTCAAAGCTATGATCAAATTAGCTATCGATAGATTCTGATAAAGAAGCTTGACTTTAATATTGAGAATTTTTAATTATATAGTTTTATTCTTAAAAGTAATGGAGTTGAACACCTTTCAGGTGCTCAGGCTCCCCTCATTTCTTAACTTAATATCTTATTTTTTCACCCAACATCCACATATTAGTAACGTACAATTCTAATCTCGCCTCATAAGGTCTCAATCAAACAACAAAATAAGATGAGCAAACTATTTACACTCTCCACACAACACATTTTCTTTTTTTTAAAGTCCTTAAGACTCATCTTTGGATCCTCCTTCATCATATCATCCTTCAACATCTTTAGATCCTTCGCATCTTAGGATCCACCTTATTTTTGGGACCCTTCCTCTTCTTTCGATCCTTCTTTGTATCTTTGGATCCTTCCCCTTCTTTGGATCTTTCCTATTCTTTAGATCCTTCCTTTTCTTTGGATCCTTCCTCTTCTTTGGATCCTCCTGCATCTATGGATCCTTCTTATTTTTAGATCCTTCTTCACCTTTCGTTCTTTCTTATTTTTATATCCTTCCCCTTCTTTGGATCCTTCCTCTTCCTTGGATCCTCCTGCATCTTTAGATCCTTCTTATTTTTTGGATCCTTAAACATCTTTAGATCCTGCAGCACCTCAAATAAAGCAACCACTCATCACCGCTTCATTTTCACTTCAATAAAAATTAAAGCATTCTTCAAACACTGTTACAAATGAATGAACAATTTTATGCTAATTTTTTCATTCTTTTTTTCTTTTGTTTGGGATCTTAATTCAAATCTCAATGTACCTCACATAATCTCCCTCCGGTGAATAGGACCTACATATTATCTTTTTTCACATTTTTTCCTTTCTTCTGATACCTAACATCATCAGCTTATTTTCGGGTGTTACACTTTCTACTTTTCTCTTTTTTTAAAAAGGACATGACAAAATGGTTACTATTTTCGGTTTTAAAATTTTTAAAAATAAAAATCAAAGTACCATGAAATTACATATTTGGGTATGTTGTTTGTTAGCTTTATCTTAACCCAAGATTATTAAAAAAATATTTTGTAGTGGAGTTTTCAGCTTTTAATATATTTAAAAAACGAAGGGAATTTTAATTTATTTTCTAAAATAAAACTAGGCCGGTGTTTTTCAATACAAAATCTTTTTTTGTTTGAGTTAAAACCAGAAAACAGGAAATAAAAATGCACCTAAAAACACAAAAAGCATAGACTACTTTTAGAATTTATTTTTCAAATACTTGGAATTTACATTGGAGGACGCTTGAATGTTTAATTTTATTGAAATAATCTTAGGCAAATGTAATTACATATTTGGAATTTTAAATGGCTAAAAAGCATGATTTATTGAGAGTGAGAAAGGCAAACCAGATGGCGTTCCTCAAAATATTAAATGTAAAAAATTAAATTTCCTTTTTAGGAGCATTTTTGACATGTCATAAAAGAAATTTTTTTATAAATATAAAATGCTTTAATTTATTAGTTTCTTAGTTTTTGTATTATTAAATTTTAAAATTATTTTCATTTTTTCTATTTTTTCATAAGTAAATTTTAGTTGAAATTGAAACAAAAAATGGATTCAACCGATATTGTTCCATCTGAGTCATTAATAACTTTTTATTATTATTATTCATATTTAACTTCATTTTTAAGTTTGCTCATCACTCCTTTGTTACTTTGTGGAACAATTTTAAGCTCATCAGTTTTTACATTTCCAAATCCATTATCTTGTGCAGCTGCTTTTCTCAACGATTTCTCAGAAATTTTCCATCGTGTTGCAAATGGATATTCAACTTCCTAAAAACGATAAAATAAAAAACAATTATGTTTGAGGAAGAAACTTACAACCACACATGGGCATATGGGTACCTTCGATTTTTAAAACTGTGCTGCCTATAAAAAAAGCACGTACTCTCCCCTTTGATAAGTTTTCCAAATTTTTGGGAGATCGGTGCTGCCTATAATTTTTTTCTTGAAAAAGAACGTACTCCTCCCTTTGAATATTTATGAAAATTTCGAAAAAGTAATGCTGTCTGCTGCCTATAGGCTACCTAAAAAGGTACCTAAAGGTACCCATTGCTCATGTGTGCTTACAACCATTGAAGGATCCATAGTAATTTGAAGTATGAAGACAACGGTCGAGATCAAGTGGTAATAACAGTTAAACAGCACTCAATCTAGAAAATGTATGTATATTATTTAGTGAATTAAGTAAACAAGAGAAGAATAAACACGAATCAACAACAAATAAACTTTTGAAGAAAAATGCTTGATTCAAGTTGAAAACAAATTTTCGATTTCAGCGGCAACAAAAAAAGTCGAGTCGAGAACCAGCGCGATGACAAAAACTTTATAAATGCCCAAAGCATTTTTTCAAAATAGGTAAGTAATAATTTTTCTAAAACATTTATTGGTGATGCTAAAAAATATAAGTCGTCAATCGTTGAAGTATCTCTCTGATTAAAGCCGCTATGAGCGATACAAGATTTGCTAATTAATGATACAATGTTAGTATTTTTTCATAATCTAACAGCTTAGATGGTTTTCAGTTTATTTATTTATCTATCAAAGTTAGTCGATTTTATAAAAGAAAAAATTGAACCAAAACACACAACTTCTTGGATTTTTTGTTTGTTGATTATTTGTATGTGGGCAGAAAATTTTGGATAAAGTAAATACGGTATCTCATTAAGGGAAAAAAACACACCATTTTTTGTTGCATTTTAACATGTATTGTGTTTTTGCTGTTAAAGCTTGATAGATAAATTATTGATGAGCACTTCAATAAAATATTGAAAATATTGTAAGTGTTAACATAATACTTTTGCATTCAGCTATTATGCACGTCATTTGACACGTTGATTTAAGAACTATGATAAAAAGCTTTCTTTATATTTTATTGATAAAAGCTTTTTAACATTTAGTCGAAAGCAATACCCTTTAAATCTATGTATTTGGAAATAGCTTTGATAAAAAATGAAAGAAGGACTCTCCATTGTTAAGAGAGACTCTACGAGTAAATTTAAAGATTTTCGAAGTCGGCGGAACAAAATTTTTTTTATTTTTTATTTTTCTTTACCAATCGGTTCTAAATAATATTTAAAAATTATTGGCGTCAAGCTTTTTCTCAAAAACTAAGCTGGATATGCTAATTTTTTATATTGAAGTTGAAAGCATTCATTAACTTCAAAAATTCAGCTAAATTCACCCATGAAGTTTAAAAATTATGTGTTTTCATGATATTATGTAATAGATTGCGGGCTAATTTATGGTGTATACCATATATTTTAATGTTCTGTAAAAATCAGGAGAAATTTGCATATTTAAACTTCAAAAGGCTGTAACTTTTGATCCAGAACATATCCGGGACCTAAGAAAAATACCATATATTCCCCAGGATCTCTACTTCATTATCTAAAAGAAATTTTATTTTTACAAGGGGTCGGTTTTGAGAACCATAATTAAATGTGTTCAAAACCACATTTTTAACGGAGAAAATGGTGTTTTTCCCTTTCTCTCTTTGTTATTTTGGCATTATGTTCGAATTGTTTTCAATGAAAGAAAAAATTGAAAAACCATTTTCCCCGTTAAAAATGTTATCACTGGCACGTTTAATTATGGTTCTCAAAACCGACTCCTTGTAAAAATTAATTTTCTTTTGCATAATAAAGTAGAGATTCTGGGGAATATATGGTTTTTTTCTTAGGTCCCGGATATGTTCTGGATCAAAAGTTACAGCCTTTTGAAGTTTAAATATGCAAATTTCTCCTGATTTTTACAGAACATTAAAATATATGGTATACACCATAAATTAGCCCGCAATCTATTACATAATATCATGAAAACACATAATTTTTAAACTTCATGGGTGAATTTAGCTGAATTTTTGAAGTTAATGAATGCTTTCAACTTCAATATAAAAAATTAGCATATCCAGCTTAGTTTTTGAGAAAAAGCTTGACGCCAATAATTTTTAAATATTATTTAGAACCGATTGGTAAAGAAAAATAAAAAATAAAAAAAATTTTGTTCCGCCCTATTTGAATCAACTCGTAGAACCTCTCTTAAGTAAAAGAAGAGTTGCTTATCAAAGTTTTAAAAGGAAAAGTGATATGTAAAAAAAGAAAATAATCGATTGGTGAATTTAAAGCGTCTCTAAAATTTTCAAAGTTTCTTTCATTTTATTTAGCGGTGAATCATTTTGTTGAATGGAAAATGGTATTTATTATTTGTTGTATTCCAAGAATTAGAACAGTTAGAAAAGCACAACCTCGGCAAGTTTGTAAGTTTTATTCGAATGAAAATAATATTTTGGAATATCTAAAAAATAGGTTCAAAATGTTTTTATTTTAGACGTTCGAGAAGTAATTGAAGTTCGCCGACAACCAGGGCAACCACCAATGAGAATGAATCAACAACAAGCTCCATCGGTTTATAAACCACCGCAACAGCAGATGGTTCCTCGAGCAATAACAACAACCACTACTCCACGCAAACCACAGCAACAAAACAACACAAATTCAAATACTAATCCATCAGAACCGCCACCACCTTATACTCGACTTTAAAAAAATGTAAAAATATTTTAACAATCAATATTTTGTTTAATTTTGTTAACTAAATTTTTCATTATTATTGCAAACATAAATGTTGGCCTTTATCAAAGAAGAAAATTGTCAAACATTGAAAAAAAAGAATGAGAAAAGTTGGTACCAAAAAAAGTTATAATTTTGAACTAACCAAAACCTTTCTAAATTAAAAGGTACACAAAGTAACGATTGTTTTGATTGGAAAGCATTAATTATAAATTTTCTTTTCTTTTCGATGTTATAACGAAGCTTAACTTTTTATGGAGATACACATATATGAACTTTGTATTTTAATACCAAAATAGTCAGGCGTTTTTTTTATCTTTCTTTGCCTCTTCACATTAATTTGAGCTAAGAGGAATGGTTGACAGACCAGGCCGGCCACCCAAGCATTTTCTTTTTTTGCACGTTTGAAGTGATAATAAGCAAGCACACATTTCATTTCTTTTTCTCACTTTTGACAAAAGGAATAGTATTGAAAGAAAAAAGATAAACGTAAAAAAAAGCCACGTGAACTCCATAAAAGTTTGACGACATCCGCAGAAATAAAAAAGAAGTTTAAAGGGATTTCGAAGTGAAAAATTTACTATTTGGAGTTTTCATAATTTAGAAACCAAAATAAAATTTTATTTTAGCTAAATTTTTTAAAATTGAATTTTTTATTTATTTTTTGATGAGTTCAATCCTTCCAATTTTATTAGTTTAGTTTGACGTCCGTTCGCTCAATTAATTTCGATAAGGGTTTTTAACTCTGCACTTTTAACAACAAAAAAAGACTGTAAGGGAAAAAAAGAGATAAGGCACAATAAAATTATATACATAAGAAGATATGGGGCGCCGCCACACACATCGACGACAAAAGTTTTTTCTATCAAATTTTTTAGTCTTATTTTTTGCACTTTTAAAATTTTAATTTTCTTTTCGTTTTTGGCCTTTAAATTTTTTTGGAGGGAAAAATGATACAGTTATCCAAATATTTGATTGCTGCTGTAATCGTCCATGGTTGCCTTGGATGTTTTGAAGAATTAATTTCACTTTTATTTTCAAAAGCTCCCATACCATTATCACATTTCTACAATGATTCCTTGAACTTACATTATGGCATGATTTTAAATGAAAATGGAATGTCTCAAGTTTTATCAACAATTAGTAGTTTACAAATTCTTGGAAGTCTCTCTTCACTAATATTTATTTTACCCAAAATGGATTCGTATGGAAGAAAAAATGTTTCAATTTATTTTCGTTCTGGTCTTGCTTTTTTGGCAGCAATTTTAATGTTGATGGGAAAATGGTTGACATCCATTGAATTATTCGCAGGTGGAAGCTTTCTTATTGGAGCAACTAATCCTTTAAAAGCTGGCGTCACGAGAATGTATATTAGTGAATGTGCACCTGATGAAATTCGAGGTATTTAATAACTATGAGTTTTTTAGAGGCTAACTTTTTCGGTGAATACCATATAAAAAGCAAATAACTTACCTCAAAATTTTTAGGATTCATAACCCAAGGTTTATCCGCCGTTTCTGGCATTATAATAATTGGCTTTTCTCTATTGTTGATGCCACAATTTTTGGGGAATGACGCAAATTGGCACTATGTTTTCTTTATCGCCATTATAATTATTATTGTTTTCATTTCTGGAGCCGTGTTTATTCCAGAATCACCTAAATTTTTATGGTTTACAAATCGAAAAACTAAAGCTGAAGAAGCTATTAGAGCTTTTCATGGTGATTCTGCTGATGTTGGTAAGGAATTAATTATATTACTGAATTAAATAAGCCAAAATATTTTTAGATTGGATAACAGCCGATTATGACTTAGAGCGATCAATGGTTCAATCAAAAGGTTTACATACAAGTTTTCAAGAAATTTGGGCTGATGAAACTCTTCGGGAATCGATGATTCTTGTCTTAGCCGTAGCTTTGGTTACTGCAATTGGTCCCATGCAAATTTACATGGTTTATTCAATAACCTCAAAAATAAAATATGGCTTTTCCAATTCTCAAGCTTTGACCTTTGAATTGTTGTGTAATCTCCTTTTTGTTCCTCTTTATTATGCTTTGCCATTTTTATATGAAAAAATTGGTAGACGACCAATATTTCTTTGTAATATGACTTTATCGCTAATGGCAGCAGTTTTTATGTTTGCTGCTGATTGCGTTTATGAACTTAATGGTTCCACATCAAATTCATCAACTTTTATTTTGTCTATTCTTTTTACTATTTGCATTGATCTCACAGTTGAATTAGGAATTTCAAGCTTCGGTGTAATACTTATCGCTGATTTACTCCCTTCGTCAGCTAAAGCATCAACAGTACAAGCTATGATGCTTACGAATTCCATTTTAGCGATTTGTTTTAATTTTGTTTATTCTTTCTTTCAACCCATTCTTGGATTTAGTATTTTTATTCCGATAATTCTTATTCAAATTTTCCTTTTTGTTTATTTATATTTTAATCTCCCAGAAACCAAACAAAAAGCCGTATATCAAAATTTTGAATCAGTTAGAAGTCGAGCTGAATCCCGGCGTGGTTCATTCAGGTCGAGAATAAACACATTTCGATCGAGGATGAGTACTCGGAATTATGGTGCTGTATAATTTTGTGTTTTTTACGTGGCGTAACTTCAAGCTTTAAAATTTTGTGAATCTAAAATAAAGTTTTTGTGCTCAATACATCTTGGATGTAAGTAACATACATACTTGTGATAAAAAAAATAAACAAAACCCATGATACTGAACTCGTGGGACTCGAATTAAATGACTATAATTTTAGAATAAAAACTTATCAAAAATGGACACTTTTCTCATATTATCACAATTTCAGTTACTCAGATCAAAGAGAGCGAGAAAAGGTCACGGAATTATTGATTTTTATTAAAATTCTTTTAAGTTGCATACATTTTAATTTTTTTAAACTTTTATGGAATCAATTATACCAAATATAGTAAAACCAAAAAAAAATGGTTAGCATTAAAAAATGTGAAAGAATAAACTGTTTTCGCGTAACATCAACACCACCATTTTGATTTACAAAATAAGCCTTTGTCCATGATAATTCATATTCAATTGGATGTTGGTATGGAAGTTCAAGTCCCGATTGCTCTTTAGATGGATATACTATGATTTATTGTGGAGTTTCTCCTTCGCGGGATTATTCAAGCTCAACCATTTCGGGATATGAAGTTGATCCTTCATGTAGCAAAGATGCTGATTGCACTAAAAGTGATCATCTTAAATGCGAAGTGGCTTCAGGGCTTTGCACAAATTAATAAAGAAAATGTCGCAATCCAATTTGTTAAAATAAAAATTAATGCATGAAAGTCGTTTTTTTTATCAACAAAATTAACTCTTTATTTTTAAAAGCTTTAATAAATTTCATGCAAAAGCAAACATATTTTATTAAAAATTTGTCCCAAAATCATTGTTTCGTTTTATTTGGGACAAACATGATGCTTGTTTTTATTTTTAAAGGGGGAGTCCCACCTGACTCAAATTTTTGCTTACGACATGTTTTACCTCCTAGCGCGAAAGTTCTTTGTCAAATCCATTTCGAAAGACTTCGAAAACTCAAAAAAATTTCGAAAAACTTCGAAAAAAAAATTTGTAATGCTTTGTAAAGTTTCGAAAGCTTTTGAAATGGGCTTGACAAAGAACTTTCGCGCTAGGAGGTAAAACATGTCGTAAGCAGAGTTCGTAATAAAAAAGGATATAAAGATTATCCCCTTTATTCATTTGTTTGCCAGTACTTTGTGTAATTATTTTTTTAATGAATGTTTTTTCGTTCAAACTAAATATTTTTTCAACAATTTTTTTAAAGAGTAAACCAAGCTTTTTTTCCAAATTAAAATAGCATCGAACGTCGCTTTTTTTCTGTACCGAATAATCCATTATCAAACACCATTGAAAGCCATTCAACCATTGAATCATCTTTTCGTAAATAATAATATCCATCAATTATTTCATTCAATTCGACTATAAAAAAAGAAAACTATTTTTGGTAAACCCATTTTGTAAATGAAATATGGGTAATCGTCGAAAAATAACCAAAAAAATGGCGAATGAAATACATCAAAAATACTTTTTGTCAATGTACACAAATATTTTTGTCAAAATTTTTTTTGAGCACATTTAAAATAGATTTCATTTTGTAAATTTAATCCTTTTTTGATGAATGTCGTCCTTTTTACTGTCACCTTAGAGTTTATAGTTAGTTGCACATATATGATCTTTTCCCTAAAATATGAGAGAAGAAGAATATACATAAAAGTGCACAAAATTATATTTTAATTTTTTGTAGCAGTAAATTTTATTTTCATTTCTGTGAGAAAAAAATTTGTAAAAAAAATAAATGGAATTCATGCTATTTTTAAATCTAAATTTGATTTACATCATTAATGCTCAACATTCTGCACCAATAGTTTCGAAAATGCAAAAGTCACAAGAATCTTCTTTCTTTTGCACTCATTTTTAGTGCAAAGTTTAAAATCAAATGTAACAACATAGTTAACAAAGATTTTTAAATGTTAGAAAATTAACTTTTATTGCTGCATAAATTTTTAGAAAAGAATATGTAAAATATTTTACTTTTATGTTTTTTTGAACTCAACAAAAGAAAAAGAACTTCAAACCTCATTGAATTTAAATTTATAATGTCCATATAAATTTTTCTTTACACATCTGTCAATTTTAATGTCTGAAAAATAATAAATACTAATAAATCTTATTCACTTTTTACAACGAAGAACAAAACAGGATTTGTTAATTTTTATAATTTCACACATTTTGAAAGAAAAAAATGTCTAAAGTCTCGGCGCCTTTATTAATTATTGTTGAATTTTATTATTATTTTTCGTATTTTACTTTATTTTTATGTTGGCTCATTGCTCCTTTATTATTATATGTAATTTTAACTCAATCAAAAAAGTTAAATTCCATTAAATGGTTAATTCTTAATCATTCATTTTGGTGTTTGGCTTTAGAGACTTTGCTTGGAATAATTAAACCATTGTTTATGTCTCCATGCGCGGGTGGAATTCAAATAGGAATATTTAAAAATTATGGAAACTTTCGAAACACTGCCATTGCAGAAATGATTTGTTTGGCTTTTGTTACAAATTGTATCATCGGGTTAACAATCACCATTGGCGCAAGATATATGTATGTTTTTCCATCAAAATTAATGGCATGGTTTAATTTAAAAAATAGTTTAATTATTTTCATTATAATCTCAATAGCTTGTTATGTATTTTTAATTATGACGTTTTGGCCCATGTTAATCGTCGATACTCAAACCATTTATCAATGGGCAAAAGAATATGATTCATATTTGGAAATATTTTTCGTTGAACCATCATTTTTTCTTATTCCACATATTTTTATTGATCGAGTTACCATTCCCATTATTTTTATTTTAAGCTTCGTAATTTTTGGTTCCATTGCATTTTCCATTTATTTTGTTAATTTAATTCTCAAACATCAAAGTCAAACAACCAATCGACTTCAAAAATCTTTAATTCTTAGCTCCGTGATGCAAATTTATTTAACAAATATTTTTCTAAATTTACCCGTTTTAATGTTTTTCATTTTCATCACTTTTGATATTCCTCATTCTGCTTCAGCTATGTGCATGTTTATGTCGATTCTAATGGCTCATTGTTTAGTGGAATTTATTGCAACACTGTATTTTATTTCACCATATCAAATTTTTATTTTTAAATTTTTTAAGCATCAATTAATTCCATATCGATTAAATAGTCGAACCGAAATAGGGCATGTGTCGACAATTTTAATTATGCCATAATTATTTAAAAAGTCAGACATTCATTTTTTTTTTGCTCCTTTTCCTAATAAATTATTTAAAAAAAGACCTTTTCAAATATAATAAATAAATAATATACCATTCGACAAAAAAAAATTGCAAAAAAATGAAAAATATTCAACAATGTTTTCCCTTTCATAAATATTCTAAAATGAACAAATAAGCAAATTATGTACATATAATATATAATAGTTTGCAATATGGATTTAGTTTAAGCAGTTATTAAACGATTATGAATTAAAAAACATTAAAAAAACAATATCGAACATTTATTATAAAACAAAATATTGTTTTTTTACAATGCTTGAGATTTTTTCCCGTAAAGAAAAGGTGTCTCTGTTTCTTTGGCGCCATTTTCCATGATTTTGCAACATTTTTTTATTCGGTCTTTTTTTTTTTTGAATTCGATAGAGTTTTTTTCATAATTCATGATTGTTTTTTTATGTTTTAATCAAATAATAATGCGTTAAAAGAGGTCGAGATTTACTATATAATAATGTTGTATAAAAAAAAGCTCACACGAGTCTCTTAGATTCAATTTTCTTTTGGAATTTTTTTTTATTGAATGTTTTGCCTTTTCCATGTTTTAAGATATCTTTATGGATTAATTATGCATCTTTTAGATTGATTCACTGGTTGTTATTGCTACTTGATCTCTACTGTTGTTTTATATTGCAAATTACGATGGATCCTTCAATGATTGTAAGTTTCTTCTTCAAACATTTTAGTTATAACTTTTGAAATTTTTAGGAAGTTGAATATCCATTTGCAACACGATGGAAAATTTCTGAGAAATCTTTAAGAAAAGCAGCAGCAGAACGCGGATTTGTTAGAAGTGATAATCTTAAAATTACTTCATTCACTGGTGTTGAATATGGCTTTTCAATTTTTCCCAAGTGGAAAGATTATGAAGTGAATGATGCTCCTGAAATGGCTGTTCTTGAATTTCGATTAGAAAGAAATGTATTTGAAACTGAAATTGTTCCTGATTTAACTTTGTCTATCGAATCTGCTAATTATGATTCTAAAATGGATAAACAAATTGAATGGAGTCCTTCTTCTGTTACATGGGAAAAGATTATTTTTACTGCCGTTGAATTCTTTGATCCAGAAAAAAAGTACATTGTCAATGGAAAACTCATTTTGGAAGTCAAAGGTGTTTTAAAGGTCAAAAAGCTAAAAGAACAAAAGTCAAGCATTAAGAAGAATTCCCGTTTAATTGAAGGTTTATGGAACGCCGATGATAAAGATTTCATTATCGAAGCTGATGGAAAAACGATCAAAGTTAGTTTTTTCATTTTCTTTGCTTCTTTTTATTTATTTTTACAGGCACACAAAATTGTTCTTAAACATCGTTCTCCTATGTTCGCAGCAATGTTTGAATCAAACATGAAAGAATCAACTGAAAATCGTACCCAAATTACTGACTTTTCCTTCGATGTCGTTGAAACTGCAATCAAATACTGTTATGATCTCGACATCAGTGATTTGATGAACCTTTCCGTCGCTATTCCACTTCTTCAGTTTGCTGATAAGTATCAAATGAATGACCTCAAAGTAAGCTTTGATCAAAATTTTACTCAACCATAACTCAATTTTAGGATTACCTTGAATCGCATCTCATCAGTCAAATCTCTGTTTCTAATGTTTGTAAACTCGCAAATGCTTCAATCATCTCCATTGCTCATGAACTCAATGAAGCTTGTTTCGTATTTTTGATGAAATGCATGGAAAACCGTACACCTGTTTCTGATTTTGATGAACTCATTGAAGCTTGTTTCGTATTTTTGATGAAATGCATGGAAAACCGTACACCTGTTTCTGATTTTGATGATCTCGATGAAGCTTTTGGTAAAAAACTATTTAAAGAAGCTTTTTATAATTCCATGTCTTCTTGAATTATTGTTGTTCTCGTTTTTTAATGTTTGATAAAGTTTTGTTGATTTTGGTCTTTTTCGTTTTGAAATACATACATGCACCTAAGCTTTTTGAAAAAGTGATTTACAAATGTCATCTTGATATACTTAAAATGCAGACACCATTGTTCGTTTTTGTTTTCCAATTAAACAAAGAAAATCTTTAGGGGTCATAAAGCTTAATGAAACGTTTATCTTTATAGCTGTCAATCAAAAAGTTGACAGATTAAAAAAGGGAACGCTTAAGTTTATGAGGTTATTACTGTGATAAGCTGCTTGATGGAACAGCCATTATTCTTTTTGCACTTTTAATCAAAAAATGTGAACATCAAAATCAAAGTAAAGTGCAAATGAAAAAAAGGCTTTTAAAACTATAATTTACAACAACAATATTTGGACGAAGAAGGCGGAGAGGTAGTTGCAGACAATTGCAAAAACTATCATACAATTCGTTTTCATACTTTTGCATTTAACAAAAAATGTTGATTCCATCAAAATACTTAATTGCCGCTGTAATTATTCATGGATGCCTTGGATGTTTTGAAGATTTGATAGCCATTTTATTTATCAAAGCTCCTGTGCCGTTGTCCCATTTTTATAATGACTCCTTAAATTTGCATTATGGAATTTTTCTTAATGAAAATGGTGTCTCTCAAGTTGTTTCAGTATTTAGTAATTTGCATTTACTTGGTTCTTTACTTTCTTTGATATTTATTTTACCAAAAATCGATTCATTTGGTAGAAAAGCTGTAGCAATTTATTTTCGAACTAGCATTGCTTTTTTGGCAGTGCTTTTTATGCTTCTTGGAAGATTGTTTGTTTCCATTGAATTATTCGCTGGTGGAAATATTCTTCTTGGAGCTGCGACTCCATTAAAAATGGGTGCCACAAGAATTTATATTAGTGAATGTTCGCCAGATAATATTCGAGGTATGTAAATCTTGAAAACTAAAAAAGTGATCGATGAATAGGTTATTTTTGTAGGTTTCATAACTCAAAGTCTCTCAGCCGTTGTTGGTTATATTTCGATTAGTTTCACAATTTTACTTTTACCTCAATTTTTGGGAAATGATGCAAATTGGCACTATGTTTTTTATATTGCCATCGGCATCATCATTGTATTTTTCGTTGCAGCTTTGTTTATTCCAGAATCACCAAAATTTTTATGGTTTACAAATCGTAAAACAAAAGCTGAAGAAGCTATTAGAGCTTTTCATGGAGCTTCTGCTGATGTTGGTAATGACTTTATTAATTTGCGTCATTTGTCATAAAAAATATTTTTTCCAGAAGAAATTACATACAATTATAATATTGAGCGTTCACTAGTTCACTCGAAAAGTTTGCATACAAGCTTCAGCGAAATTTGGTCGAATATTGGTTTACGAAATTCTTTGATTCTCGTATTTGCTACAACTTTGATTACCACTCTTGGTCCCATCCAAATTTATTCGCTTTATTCCATAACTTTAAAAATCAAATATGGATTTTCCAATTCTCAAGCACTCACTTTTGAATTGATTTGTAACCTAGTCTCTGAACCCCTTTATTATGTGATACCATTTTTATATGAAAAAATTGGGCGGCGACCCATTTTTCTTTTTAGTATTTGTCTATCATTTTTGGGATGCATTTTTATGGCTTCCGCTGAATGTGTTTTCGAGCTAAACAATTCCACTCCAAATTCCATAACATTTGTTTTATCCATACTTTTTACAATTTGCATCGATCTTTCAATGGCTTTTGGAATTTTAACTTTTTCCATTTTACTTATCGCTGATTTACTTCCTTCATCAGCTAAAGCATCGACGGTGCAAGCTATGATGCTTACGAATTCCATTTTAGCTATTTGTTTTAATTTTGTTTATTCCTTTTTTCAACCCATTCTTGGATTCAGTATTTTTATTCCGATAATTCTTATTCAAATTTTTTTATTCGTTTATTTATATTTTAATCTCCCAGAAACCAAACAAAAAGCCGTATATCAAAATTTTGAATCAGTTAGAAGTCGAGCTGAATCTCGTCGTGGTTCTTTTAGGTCTAGGATTAGCACGTATAATAATTATGGTACTGTATAATTGTATCTTACTTTTTTGTGTAAAATACATTTTTTTTATAGATTATTTGAAAAGCTTTAAAAATAAACATTTGTATATGTTTATCAGGAATTTGCAAATTAATTTTTTTAATCTTTTTTTGTTCAATTTTTTTATAAAATCCGAATAACACTTTTAACATTTTAATTGAAAATAAAATGCTTGGTCTCATTTTCTTTTTTAAACGTGAATAAAGTTTTGCTATTTTAGAACCTTCCCACAAAATTTTAATGGCAAAAACTTCCGATATTAAAACATTATAATTTTAATGTGCTTTTTTGTTGAAAATAAACATGTAAAACGGTGCTATTTTACTTCCATAAAGAAGTACCCATTATAAGTCCCACACAAATGAATATAAAAAAGTTCAGCTGAAAAAGAAAAGTTAAAAGAAATAGGATGTAGGAAGCATGATACATCAACATGAATAAAATAAATAACAATTATGGAACAAACAAAAATAACATTTTTTGTAATTGCCAACTTGAATACCTTTTTATTACATTTCTCAAAGTTGAATGGTGTTTGTTGTCTTTACAGCTTCTTTATTTATTTTTTTAAAAGTATTTAAATAAACTTTTTTGTCAGCAATTTTTATTTTGCAACAAGACAAAACTTTGTTATTGGCGATTTTTACTTTTAAAAAATAAAGCTTTCCACGATCACTATATTAGTTTCCTATAGTTGCTACGCTGATTACTTGCAAAAGGTCGTGTCTTTCATACTCAACGAATCATGACAGATACAAACTTGTTAACTTTGATTCATTATTCCATATGTACTTGCTGTTCTTTATTTACTTTATACGCTTCATCAATTTTGCTATTTAAAAAGCCAAAGAAAAATTTTCACATTCATACTCGAACACCCGCGGTTTACCTTTATTTTTGGTTTACCGGATCTTCGAGTATTTTTCTAATTATAAACGCAACATATATTTTTATTTGGTGGCGTCCAGGACAAAGTTATTATAATCCAATTCTTCTTTATTATATTTCTGGATTTCCAACTATTTTCATTAATTTTGTTCCTATCGCTGATTTTTTTCTTTGTGCTGATCGATGTTTTTCTGTGGCTTTTCCAATTTTATATAGAAAACTTTATAAAACCATTCTTGCATGGATTTTTATTTCTTGTGTTGTTGGAATTTTTATTTTATATATTATTTTAACGAATTGGTTTGCATTCAATACAAAGGAACCAACAACAACATGCACCTTTTATATTTGTTTAGTTTATCTTCTCGGATATCCATTAATTATGACTTATGTGAAATATGTATTTTGCTGTTTAAATGTTATTGCCGCAGCAATTTTATTAGTTTTAAATTATTTTAGAAAATCATCTCAAAAACAATTAGTTCGAAAATTAAATAATTCTGTATTTATTCTTTCTGTTTTAAATGTTGCTTTTGCTTTTACACCCGCTTTTATTGCTGGAATATTTTTGCAGGTAAGTAAAACACCAATTTTAAGGTATTCCAAAAAGTTTTATTTTTACCTTCCTTTTTTTAGTTTTGGAACATTAAACTTATTGATTATCTTGGTGATTTTAATTTAACCGCTGTTTGTATTAACATTGCATTGTGTGTTTGCCTTTATTGGAGAGTTTTTCGAAAGCATTTCTTAATCACCGATGATCCAAGTAAACAAGCCAAAATACATAAAATTACTTCAACTCAACAAACAACTAAATAAAATAAAATACTTGCTAAATATTACTCGATGCTTAGTATGGTCGATCACATTTTGTTGAAACCTATGTTATTTATATTTTATTTTTATTTCTTGAAATCTTTTTTTGAAAATCTATTTAACCCTTTTCCAGGAAATAGAACTCAAAATAAAACAAACTTATTTAAATATTTGCTAATTTTTCTCCGCAAAGGGTATTGTGTGATCATTTTAAAAAAAAATTTTCTTAGAAACAAAAGCAGCAAAAGCTAGTAATTATTTAAAAAATTCGTGCTCAAGTTTAAAAATGGCAAAAATACAATACAACAATTTTCTTTATCATCAAAAACTTTCATAGAAAGAAAACTCCAAAATTAAAATGCATTAAATAGCTTTGTGATAATTACGATAGCTAAAAGCAAATAAACATTAAAAGTAACGACGATGCTATTGTTAGACTTTATCGATCTTTTGGTAATTGTATATTCAAGCAAAAATCCATTATTCGTGGAGTTTGTGGCAGAATAATAAAGATTAAAATTGGTTCCATTTTGAATAAAATTATCGTTAGAAATTAAACTGAAAAAAAATATATAAAATCTGTAAACTCTAAAAGCAAATTTAAAAAAACTTACGTTCGATTTTTATTATTAACTAAATCTCCAAGGATAATTGTGGCAGCTTTATCTAATTTTTTGACAATAATATTCAAGCTAATTGATTCGTCTGAAGCTATGTTATACAATGGATTTATGGCAGTCGATGGAAGGCTTTTAAAGTTAGGTGACGACATTATGCCTTTTTGAGTGTTTTCAGTGGCTTTAATCGAATAAGGTCCTAGAAGAAAATAAATTAATTTTTATCTTACACTTATGGAACATCCTTGCCTTTTCCACTATAAGCAAAAATATTAATACTTTTTGATGGTGGAACTATGACACTCAAAGCATAGGTATAAATTCCAATTTTTTTCCATGAACTCGTTTCATTTCCACTAAAATTTTGAAGTTAATGTTTTGAATTCAAAAATTAAAGTTACTTTAAAATAAATGTCCCATTTTGCGAATTCAAAGTTTTAAAGCTAAAAATCGTATCAGCTGTGGCAGAAATATTTTCGATTGATATTAATGGAATTGAGATTTCTGATGAAAAAATTATCATTTTACATGAACCTGTGCTTCTGGCACCTGCGGAAAAAAGAGTCATTGAATTAGAATAATTGGATGGCAAAGCTTGAAAAACGTTATTTGGATTTGTGCAATGTTGTTTATTAACTGAAATATTTTGTTTTGAAAAATATTTAAATAATCTAATTTACCCGATGGAATACTGAAAAAAGCCGTGGCACCAACGGATGGTCCAGCTTCACGATATATTGTGTAACAGCCACTTTTGGATGTGAGATTACCGGGAACATTAATTCCGTAAAAATTATTATTTAGTGACATGGAAATGGCGCTAAGGCTAAAAACATAACTTTGCTTAAAAAAAGATATCAAATGACAACCCTAAACATACTCTGTGGTATAATTCAATAAAATAGTTGAATCAAATAATCGATATTTGGTTAATGCATTAGTTTCATTCGTTGTTGTTACATGAATCGTTAACGGACCACCTTTTGAGCAAACTGTCATAGCTTCATTGATCGGCATATCATCAAGCCATATTGCATAAGTAGGATTTGTTGAATTTAAATTTATATTAAGAGTTTGTGGATGTAAAACATCATTCAAGGTATATTCAATTAGGAAACCATCGATCGGTGTATTTCCTTCCACTGCGTATAAACCAAAAGTGGTACCATTTTGTGAAGTTTTTTGATTTTTTGCTGTGAAACTAAAAATTGAAAATAGCATTTAAAACACTTTAAAACTTTAAAGCCACTAACTTTGTGTTAATCCATTTATCTTGATTTTGGAATAAAACTGTCATGTTTCCATATAATGATTTTACGGTTAAATTCGCAGTAATATTAAATATATGATAAATGCTATAAAATGCATGAAGTTCATTGTCAATGTTGATTCCACAATAACCTGGTGATGCCATAATTCCTTTTTGACCATCAATAAGTTTAGTAATCGCATAACTTCCTGAAATATATAAAGCTTTAAATAATAAATTAAATCAATTTCAAGAAAGTTTTTACCATTTTTAAAAACTGCTTTAACATTTATATCATTTCCATCATTAATGGTTGCACTCAAAGCGTATGTATAAATTCCAAACTTTTTCCAATTTGGAGCATCCGAGTCTCTGAAATATTTTTAAAGCTTTTTTTGTCTTTGAAAAGTTTGTTTACTTACGTGAGATCAAAAAGTTTTCGATTATTTATGGGACTTTTAAATGTTGAGGTTGCATTTGCGGACATAGTAATTTCTTCAATGGAAAGTTGTTGTAAAACATAGCTAGGAGTTAAAATAATCATTTCACATATTTTATTCTCCAAAGCTGCCACAGGAAAATCATTTACATCAGTGGAAAGTTGATAAATATTTGAAGTACTGCTGCAACCTTTTGTATGAGCTGCAAATATAAAAAGTTAAGAATAAAATTTGCATATTTCAGAACTTACCGCTATTAGATCTAATTAAAAGGGTTGTTTGTGAAGAATCTCCACTTTGTCGATAAAGAGTGAAACAATTACTTTTGGCTTTCATATTTGATGGAATTATTGACCCACCCGTCGGGAAACTGAAACATATCCTTTTTCAAAGTTTAAAAAAAATTACAAACTTGACACAATTATCCATTCCTGCGGATTCAAATAACCAAAATCCACTATTCTCAGTATTGTTACCATTTGTTATAAATAGTTCTAAGTCATTCGTCTTTGCTGAGCAAAAGGTATACATATCATTTATTTGAGCATTATCAAGAAAAGTTAAATAATAAGGATTTGTATCACCCAAAATAATTGTTTCATGCCTATTCAGTTTTAATAAACTTGTTAAAGTATATTCAATTAAAAATCCATCTTGTGTTGGATCAATTTCAGTAATATAAATTTGAAATGCTGTTCCATTAAATGAAATTGTTTCATATTCAGAAAATCTAAAAAAAATTGAGGAATATTGAAAGGTTTTCAAGCAAATAATAAAACACACGTGTGATTAAAAATTGATTCATAAACTTCTTCATTCCCATATAATTGATTCACGGTAAAAAGCATTGTGTCTAAATCCATATTGCCTTGATATAAAATATCCGTTTCATTAAAAACACGATTAAACCCAGCATAACCTGGCGAGGCTAAGATTCCTTTTTGGGTGTAAGTGCAACCATGTTTAGCAACTTGATAAAAATCTAAAGAATCTGATCCAAGTTACTAAAACAACTTAAAGTTCAAACCATACCTGTCATGATGCTAACTTCAATATCAATATTTTCAGATTCTGGAATAACTATTTTTAATGCTGGAGTGTATAAACCAAAATTATTCCAATAATTATAATGAGCATAACTGTAAATTTTTACTTAAGTTTTTTTTCGTATGTAAAAACTTACTTTAATTCCAAAAAGATTTTTTGATTTATAGCGCTTTTGAATGTATAAATTTTATGGGGAGATGCTGTAATTTTTCCAATTTGAAAACCAGGCCATTGATTTTGTGATGAAAGAATAATAATTTCACAAGGACCTGTTTCATTAGCTCCAAAGCTAAAGGGCGTTGATGATGTATCCGCTTCAAAAACAACATTGTCGGTTAAACAATTATTTATTTCACCTAAAAAATCAAATGTGTAAAAGCTTGCTACTACTGAATTAAGACTTTTTCGCATAAAAAAATTTGTTACTTGTAGTTGCTTTAAAAAGCACCGTAGCATATGTTTCATTATCAGTTTGTGACCATAGAGTAAAACATCCGGATGTTGAAAGAATGTTTCGTGGAACGTTTGAAGCATCGCTTGAAATTGTTGTGGTATTTGTCAAACTAAAATAAATTAATTTAAACCCATTCCAAAGGTGAAGTTACTGACTCTCCAACAAATTTATCATCATTTATTGTATCAGAATCATACAAAATGAAGGGCGATAAATCTTCATTGGATTTTGTAACAAATAATTCCAAATTATTGCTTGGATCAGTGCAAACAACATAAGCATCATTTTCCTTCACATCCGCCAACCAAAGAACATAGGTTGGCCTAGATTCATCCAAAATGATTTTGATGTAATTTGGTGGTAGGGCTGTTGCCGCAGCATCTTCAATATCAAAAGCTAATATTTTTCTGCAAATAAAAAATGCAAAAATTAAAACTCCAAGCCACTGCATATTGGCGGCTATCAACTACAGCTTATAAGTTTTCTAAAAAAATTACTTCTAATAAATCAATGATTGAAAGGCTTTTTTTCTAGAGACTTACTGATGTAAGAAAGAGGCTTATCACCTCATTCTTTTATTTTTTCTTTTACTATAATTTGTGTTACTTTATTTTCTGAAATATTTTTTTTTTTTCACAAGCATCATCATTATTGGAAATAATTTATTTATCAGTGACTTAACTTCTTTCCAATTATGGCTGTAAAACTAGCAAATGCGTTGCCTTTTTTCTTGATTATTTAAAGGGTGTGGCAAAATATTTAGTTCGACTAGCTGGGAACAAACAATAAAGAACAAAAATTTATATAAAAAGACTCCAGCACAAAAAGTTCAACAATCTTTTTTTTGTCAAATAGCATTCTTATTACACTTTTCTAAATTAATTTTCTAAGGAGCCAGATTTCTTTCTTCTTTTTTTTTTTTGATTTCATAGATTCCTTTCTCTCTAGAACTATCATTTTTATTGTTTTTAAGCTTTAGTTTAATTTTTTTCTTAGTTTCAATTCTGTATTACTCTGCTTTTGTAAACAATCTTTTATTTGTTAAAAAAACTAATCTAAAAAGCAGTTCTAAACAATTTTACATATATCCATCATATGGAGGTAAAAAATCATTAGGAGTATAACAAATTGTTTGGATACTTTTTCTTCGAACAAATTGTTGTTCCATATTTATTTGAGCTTCAACATTGATTGTGGAACCATTAACCATATGTTGAAAGCCTAATGGCAGCTTTGACAATGCAAACCAATAACCTCGCTTTAGAAATTGTCGGTATGGTTTAACAAAGAAAATAATAGTTATAAATAAAATTATTGGATAAAATGATGATAGAATTATTAATGATTCACAAATTAAACTTGAATAATACATTTTTTGTTCGGTTACATAAAGTCCAAGTAAAAGGGGTAAAATAATAAATATTAAAGTTGCAAGTGTTTCAGCTGCATATGCATTTACTAACATGTTCTATAAAAAAAAGAATATACAAAGAACGAATTTAAAATTTATAAAAAAAAATTTATTTCATTTAGAAAAATTTTAAATTTAGCAAATTTTAGCACCAAACAAACATTCGATTCGAAAACACACATTATTTTCTTCGAAACATGCGCAAATTTAACTTTTTGTGTATTTTGTGTTTAAAATTGAAAGGAAAATAATGTCTCACCTGCATTTGATAAGTAAAATAAAATACTCGATTTGTGGTACACCGTACAATAAATTTCATATGTAAATAAGCAATACCCATAATGAGAATATATCCAGATGCAATGGCATAAGTTAAATATAAAGTAAATTTAAAATATGAAAGCTCTAAAGTAAATAATGATGGAATTGAAAGATACGGGGAATAAGTTGTAAAAGGTGAATTAAAATTCATTTGGGTGTTTGCAGCTACTTTTGCTACTATCTAAAAATAGTAAAATAAATTAATTTGAGAAAGGTGAAAAAATCATGATGAATTTTCCAGGTCATGGATGTTTGAGTTAAATTTTTTTGTTGCATCGAAGCACTTTTTGTGATTTATTCTAAGAAATATGGTTAAAAAAGAAAAGGAGGCTGCAAAAACCTTTTGCTGTAAACTTTTGCTTCAATACAAAAAATACGGTAATATTGTCTGTATCAAAATGAATGCGATTAAATTAAATTTTTTTTTGTCGACAGCTACTTTATTTTTTGATGCTTTCCACTCAATTTTTGTAGGGAGTAAAAAACTTGATGACTACAAAAAATGACTCAAGTTTTTAATTAAAAATTCGTTTAATCTTTTTTTCTCAGAAACACCTTGACTTAATTTTTCGAGATACTGTAAAAAACATTTATTTTTAGCTTTAAAAATTTGAACCATTTTTTTAATTTAGTGACTTTTTAGAGGGTTTCGCCTTTCATTTAATTTTTGTTCATAGCTACCACTACTCACCTCTGAATTACAATTAATTGTCATAGCGGGAAGGATGATACCAATATAGCCAATAAGATGTTCACCAATAACACACGGCCAAAAAAGTTTCTTCTTTTTAGCGAAAGTTGAAACCGAAAATGGCAGCAATTGACCATATCGAAAACCCAAGGTCATTAAAATTCCGCAAATCATGTTTACTTTTGTTATCATGAGAGCATACATGATTCCATAAACCACAAAAGGTCCACAATATTTTAATGGTCCATCAAAATAAACCAAAAGTATTGGAAATAAGAATCTTGGCTTTGAAATGAAAAGCAAAGTCAACAATACATAAGCCCAAATGATGTTGTTTAAAAGATAAAATCTATAATCTTCAAGCCTTGAAGATTGTTTAGAAATTAGATAAAGCATTAAAAAGAAGAGAGTCGTAGATACCAAAAACACAATATTCAAAGATAAATGATAAATTTCTAATGAAAGGAGTCCGCTTGAAACCATTGTTTAACAAAATTTCTTCTGCCAAAAAATAAATCAGCAATGTTCAAAAAACTTTCTGATGCCAACTTTTTTTCATCAACGACGACGACCTCACTCACAACCAGCAAATTTTTTAACAAAATGAAAGAAGAAAAAAATGAGGGAAGTAAAAAAAGAAATGTTTGCCAAAATGCAGATATTTTTATTCTAAGAATCACACAGCTAAATGTTTATACATACATATGTCTAACCTCTCCAACCAAAAGGACTTAGTATGATAAATAAAAAGAAAGAAAACAGGTGTAACCTTTAAAGAATTAAAAAAAAATATGTTGTAATTTAAATTAAAACAAATCATAACTTTTTTCTTTTCTTTTTCGAAAATTAAATGTGGAGAAAAGAAACTGCAAATTTTTTAAAAATCAGGATATGAAGATAGAAACTAACTCAATGCATAAAAAATAATTGAAAGGTATTGTCGTGCCATCAAATACCGAGCGAAAAGTTTGTGTTTTAATTGTGCCAAAAGCAAATGTCTAAAAATGAGAAGAAAAAAGAGGGCGGTATGTCGAAGAAACGCATTAACGGCTTTTAACCATATTACCCTTTAGAGATTGTAATAAGGCCGTAACATATTATTTATATCAAATCAGCTGACAGTTTTCTAAAAAAAAGATTCCAATTTCTAGTTACATATTTATCCATTTTTTTTAGTATTGATACAAATTTTTTTACTGATAATTCATCAAAACACTTTGCAAAAATTCAATTTTCAAAAAAATTAACTGATTTGGTATTGTATGGAATTATTGGTACTTTTAACTCCTATGACTTTATTGAATTCCTAAAGGTGCAAAAATAATTTTTTAAGCATTTACATTTTAGATAAATGCTGAAAAAAATGCCAAAATTGATCTCAGATTTCACAGAGAAGTGGAAGTAAGCTTTAGAGAAAATTTTAAATTCAATGTAAAAAATGTTTTTCCATATTTGAATTTTGTTATACACACTGTTGTTTAAACTAATAAAAGCAAAAAATTACTTTGAAAGCGGAAAAAAAATTAACAAACTTGTAAAAAGCAAACGCTATAATTTTTATGTACGTCATATATTAATTATGTTTGAATAAAATGTTTAAAAAACATAGTATCTAAAGAGTTTAAACTTCTCAACTTTAAAAATCTAAAAGCCAGTTTTATTGTTCATTAAAAAAAATGTTGAAAATAGACAAAGAAAAACTTTTTTTCAGTTTTGTAAAATACCTCCTTCTCAAAACAAAAAGTTTCGGGATTTTAAGATTATTTCCATAATGAAGTGAAAGTGCTATTGCAAATTTGCTCAAACACTATCACAATTTTTTTTTCTCTAATACAAAGAGGTCAAACCAGAATGGTGCAAATATGTTGCTTCCGTCGGAAAAAAAATCGATTTTTTTTTTTGCATGACTTTAACCATTTTAAAAATTCTTTAGTTTACAGAAATTCTGCAGTAAACTTTAAACGAAAGATTCATTTTGTTAAGTTTAACGGTTTTCTTTCGTGTGGCTTTATGCTTAATTACTAATAATGCGTAGAATAAAAAAAATCACAAACAAAAAAGGAAACAAATATTTATTCATCTTTAATAAAAATAGGTTTAAACAAATTTTCTTCAAAATGTAAATATGCCATAACAATAACAAATAGAACACCACCGATTGAAACATAAATAAGATCATATAAAAGTTCGAAACCATAAAGATAATGAGATGAAACAAGAGTGACTAGAAAGCTTCCCAATAACATTAAAGCCAGCTTGAAACTTGGTAAAAGAGTTATGAGATATGATGAAGGAGCTTTGACAAATTTCATTATGTAATGGGCACTAAAAAGACATACATTAGCAGTTTAATACTTGAATAATAAACAAACTTGTAGGCTATTCTGAAAGCGGAATTGATGCAATTTGATACAATAAATCCATAAACCCCAATAATGTTTGAAAGAACGATATGCAAAAAGTATTGCAGGAACAAAGAAGCGAATAACATTTTACCATGTGACAATATCTAAAAAAGCTAGCTTTAAAATGAAAAAGAGAATAAATAACTCACTTCTTTTGTACCCATTGAAGCACAAGCAAAACATTCAGTAATTCCATTGATAGCCATAATCAATAAGTAAACCAAATAAACCATAAGCATTTTATGTCCATCATTTTCCACAATCTCGGATCCACCATAAATTCGCATAAATAATGATGAATATGGAATACCAAAGATGAGAACAACGAAGCCCATATGAATGATGATTTTAAGCCATACAAAAAATGTTTGTTCCACGGTTTTTGAAGATGATAATAATTGACCACGTTTGACATGAGATGAAAAATAAATGAAAGCTGCTTCTTCAAATGGTGCAAGAATAATTCGAGTTACAAGACTACCAAGTCGATCCACGGTATCATAAACTCCTATAAAAGAAAGGTTAGAAAGCAAATCGTAAGCACAGCAACACAATTACACATTATCCTTCGCTAACGAAATGTACTGCTTCTAACTAACCTTGCATTTCTAAAGATAAAACATTTGTAAACACCATAACATATCCAGCCCCATTGGTAACCAATTGTTTGTTAAGTGAATGTCCAATAAGTGTTTTCAAAAGATCCATATGTTGTTTTTTGGTTTCTGTATCAATAGTAGCAACACCTTCTTTATCGAGATTGGTGGTTTTTGATTTGACTAAATATATTCCAGCAAAGATAAGTGAAGCCATTAACTGAAAGAAAATCATGTAATTAGTTTAGAAAGTAAAGTTAAAACATACTTGAGCAATACAAAAAGCATAAACATGATTGACATTAGTCGCAATAACAAAACAAAAAACGATAATCTTTTGTAACACCGTCAAAATGGATTGAGAATATGAGAATAAAGCATTATCACCCGTTTTTAAAGTATAAATAACAGCAGGTTCAACATAAACTTCAAGTAAAGCTGATCCAGCATATATTAGAATCAGTAAGGAATATTTCGAACTGTATTCAACCTCAGGACAATCGAACAAATACCATAATATTGAACAAGCGAAAGTTATTGCACATGCATAAATCCTTCTGAAAACGAATAAATATTAGTAAATGAAGCACAGAAATAAACATACATGATTGAAGAATATTGTTTTGCATCAGCTAATGAAAAATCAAGTGGAAGACAAAGTTTTCGGAATGGTTCACGAACAAGAAACCCGATTGTCGTATACAATAATGTCATGCTAAAATCCATGATTATAGTAATTACAAAATGTTTTAATAAAGACATACCGAACATTAATTAACCCGATAAGACTGATTGAAACATATCTCAGGAGTAAACTTGTAACAATAAATGAGATCAGCCTTGCTCCAAGCTTTAATGAAATTATCGGTTAATGATGATAGGAGCAACATAATAATTACCTGTCCACCAAAATGATGTTTTAAAATTGATAAAAAGTTTGAATCCATTTTTTTCATATTCTTCTAATAAACATGTTGGAAAAAAATTCAGCATCAATGAAAGAAAGACACGTCAAAAAATGTTCAAAAAGCAAAAAAGCGCACAACTTTTTGTTCGTTTTGAGAAATTTTTATGCTATGAAAACGTTTAATGAAAGCATTGCAATTTTACAAAGGCAAAAAAGAACATGAAGTTTCAGAAAATCAAAATTTATTATAAAAAAACAAACAAGAACAAAAAAATAAGAGTAGGCAATTTTTATAAAGCTTAAAGGACCATATTCATTTGCTTCCCTTTTCAAACTCGCGGCTGGATATTCGTCCCCACAAGCGCCCACACTTTGCGGGGTCGAATATCCAGCCGTGAGTTTGAAAAGGGAAGCAAATGAATATGGTCCTTTAAAGGGACATAGCTATTTCATGCCTTTTTTGAAATTTCGTTTGCGGGCACTGAAAGTTACACTTGGTAAGGCGCGTGTTTGAATTACCGTGTAAGACAGAAGTGACACGGTAATTCAAACACGCGCCGCCCCGACTGTTCCTATCAGCCACAGTATCGAAATTTTTGAAAAGGCATGAAATAGCTATGTCCCTTTAAAGATAAATAACTTTTTTTAATTTTACTAAATTTTGACTGTGTTCAATGCATATTTGGTGATCCTAATTGCTTACTAAATTAATTTTTGAGTTGTTTAGTGGGATATTAGTTAGTGAAGATCCTCAAAAAACATTTTAAAGCTAAATATTAATCGCCGGATTGGAAATGAAAAAAATCAAAAAAAAATCAACCAACAGCAAAAAGTGATGCAATCAAAAAACTAAAAAAAGACCTATTTCTGTCGTCGTCTGTCACGCAAATTCGGTTCATTTCGTGTTTCAATTAGCTTGAAGGATAAGTTTCTCTGGTTTTTTTTTTGACTTCAATAAAAAAGTTGAGCCAAACTGTAAGAACTCCCATTAAATTGGTTGAGCCAGGTTTTGGTTGAGTCAAAAGTAAGAACTCCCATTTATGGTTGAGCCAATCGTAAGTACTCCTTTTTTATTGGTTGAGCCAGGTATAACTTGCATTGATATAGTTGATTTACTCCTATTGATTTGTTTGAGCGAGCCGTAAGAACTCCCGTTTGGTAAGCTAGCTGTAAGAACTCCCATTAAATTGGTGGAGCCAGGTCTAAGCGAACCTACTGCTTTGGTTTTCCATCGCATTTAAATTTTTGGGAAGGTGTAACTTGTTATGCCAAATATAAAAAAAAGAAACTTCAAGTGAAAAATTATCTGCGTGCTTATTGTTAGAAATCAAAGGAAAGAGAAGAAAGGAAATATTGAAAAGGGTGCAGATAATTAAATTTAAGGTTATGTGTGGAATAAAGTAAGAAAGCGAATTAAAAGTTTGTTTTTTTACAGATTGAAATGAACCTTTATCATACATGCATAATTTACAATATACAAAAATGCCCATATTCACATAAAGCAATTTATATTTGCAACATTATTTGCGATTTGTTTTTTTTAGTTTTAACCATACTTGAAATTATTGATTTCATATTTATTGTTGTTGTAATAGCTTGAATGGTGTTTACTTCACTTGGAGGTTTTTTGAGTACTTGACTATACAAAATTATAATTATCAATAAATTTAATGAGCTTATTGTTGTTCGATATGGTCCAATAAAATCAATCAGGTGATAAAAATTAAACTAAAAAACATGATTTTGGTAATCCAGGGAGAGAAACTATGGAAGCTTACTTTGCTTAAAATAAAATCAATTAAGTTTGGAGTAAATTCAAGGAAGATAGTAATAAAAATAATTATTAAAATTACACGGTTTTTACTTTTTCCTGTTTTGGAATTTGGAGTAATTCGTAATTTCATTAACAAAACCAAAGTAATGGCAGCAAAAATATCCAAAACCGAAACAACAATTTTAAATTCCACAAGATTTCGATCAGGAATGGCATAAACGACGCAAGAAAAAAAGGTGCATTGATTAATTAAGTTTTGAGAAAAATAAATTAAATTATTTATCCATATATTTAATGCCATGTAAATTATCACTAGGAATATGGTAGCGACGCGAATGATTTTCTTCCATCGAAAACCATATTGAAATGGAAAACACACAGCTGAGCAACGTTCAATGCAAAGACAAAATTCAAATATTGGATTAGAAATTAACAAAATCCATGAAGCGAATCCAATTACATATAAGGTTTTTTCATTATATAAAATTTTATTTGGTCGCCAAAATATTATTACATATATACAATATATTATCATTGCTGATGAAAGGGCTATTAAATAATGAACAAATAACATTAAAGTTGGAGAAACTTTTAAACGAATATATTTGGTTTTGATTAAAATTATGCATTTGTAAAAGATAAACATATTAATGATTAAAGTGAAAAGAATTTGTAACAAAACTAAATATGGAAATAATTCCATTAAATGCATTCAGAGAGAAGAGAAAGTTGGATAATGGATTCAAGTTTTAAAATAAAAAGTTCTTGTTGTTGGAAGCCCTAACAAAAACACCCAAGCTTTTAATTCTTATTTTCCAGACACCTTTAAATACGTTCAAATACAATTTTTCTAAAGTTAATGATTTACAAATTAAATACAATTTTTTGTTACGCAGAACGGTGAATAAATTTTGTAGATAATTAAAACTAAAAATTAAATGGATAAATTTTAATTATCAAAAAAAATATTAATTTCTTCGATAATTATTTTCAATGAAAAGTGAGTAAGAAAATTAGAGGGAAGTATGTAAAACAATGCAAAAATAGGCATCCCGTATTTATTTATTTTAAAAAACACTTGGAAACGATAATACCAACTCTCGTATATGCATTTATTAATTTAATTAATTAATTCTAAATTTATAAGTTCACATGGGAAATAATAGTTATTTTTATATAGCAAGAAAGAAACGACTCATTTTTTAATTAATTTTGTTTTTGATGAGGAAATAAGGCACTAACTTGTGTATTTAAAAAATTAAATAATATTATTTTCGAATAATTAAGTCAACCATGTTAAATGTATGTAGTAGCATGTAAATCTTATAATGCAACCCAAGGATTTTTTTACGTGAAGAAAAATAAACCGTAATTACCCATTCTTTTTTTATTTCAATGTTTTCAGAAAAAAATGATGCTATTATTAATAACAAAAGAAAAAGATTTATTAAATTATTAAATAGATATTTGTAAACCGAAAATTTCGTATCACTTTGTGCAAAGAGTCAAACAGCCCTTATTTTAACTTTGTTTATTGGTTGTAGCGCCCTTGTTAATAAGGTTATAAACAAAATAATGGTATAATAAACAAATAAAAATTTATGACATTTTACTAAAAATACATACAAGTAAAGTAAACAAGCAAAAAGTTTGTTTTAAAAAAAAACGCCGCCAATAAAAGATTTTTAATTTTTTTTTTGCAAAACCAAAGAATGGCTTTTTTCGATGGTTTTCTTCCTTATTTATTTGGATTTACTTCATTTATCAGCGTATCGTCAGCAATATTATTAATTTCAATAATTTTAACTAAAACTCCTTCTTTTATGAAAACTTATAAAACTTATCTTTTAATTTATACCTTTCAATCGTTGATGATGGAATTAACTTGCGGATTATATTCCAATGGCATGATAAATCCATATGGTTTCATGTATCCTTTAGGTTTGGCGAAATATTTACCTCGTAAAGTTTCAATGTCAATATTTGTTATGGAATTTTATCATTCCATGTCCACTTATGATTGCACGATCGCGATGATTTTAGAAAGATATTTTACAATGAAAAATATTTTAAATTCTCCTTCAAAAATTCCATTTTGCGTTTTTATAATTTTATCAACTCTTAGCAGTTCTTATCTGATTTTTATGTTTATTGTTATTTTTTATCCATCTTTGCATGATTTAAATTTTATTCCACCCGAAGCAATTCCAAATCTTGTTCAAACAATTTATGGCAAAAATGCTGCATTAATAAGAAATGTTTTGGATTTTGAATCAATGATAATTTTTCGAGATTTTAATTCGAATTATTTGCCTTTACCAGCAAAAATAACTTTATTGTTGCTTGGTTCTCGTCTGCTAATTATCTTTATTTTGCTTCTTCTAAATGCTCGAATCTCTCGAAAGATTAAATTTGCAATGTCAGAAACTCTTCAAAAAAATAATCGAATGCTTCTTCGAATGATTAGTTTACAATTTCTTGGAATTATGATAATTATAACTCTGCCACTTGTTGTGATTATTGGTTCTGCTTTATCTTTGAAAGAACCAGGTCAAATTATTTCCATTTGCATTCTTTTCATTAATTTTTATGGAATTTATGATGCCTTGATTATGGCGTTTTGCATTAAACCTTATCGAATCGTTTTTATCCGCTGTTTTAATACATTGAAAAAATTTATGTTAAAATTAGGGATGTAATAAAAAAATATTATAAAACAATTTTATTTACTTCTCGTTGCAAAACCTTGGACATTCCACTTATTTCAATGGAAGCTTTTTTTAACGACTCTCTAATACGTGTATGAATTTACGTGATGAATAATTTTTTATAAGTAAATTCATTTATTTCAAAATGTAATAACAAACAGTTTTTATTTTTTTTTTGGCAATAGGCTTTGTTCATCAAAGCTCATAAAAAAACTATGATTTGAGAAGGGAAGCAGCCAGAGATAAAAAAAGTGCAAAAAACAAAACTTTGAAAATACAATGAGAAAAAAGAGGAACCTGGAAATTTTATGCTGCAAGTTGGTGATACAAAAAGGCAATATTTTTATGCACTTTTTTAGTTCACATCAATGTTTGGCACCTGATTCATCCCATCATTCATCAAATTACACCTTGTAATGTTTGTTACACACCGGCCATTATTTTTTCTTTCATTTTTCTTTACCCACCTTTTTTTTACATTTACCGTACACTTTAAATTTTAGTTAACTTCCTTTGAATTTAGATATTTCACGAGACAGATGTTTATAAAATTCCTTAATGATTCGCGTGGGTTATGTGAAAAGGCTACAACCATTGGATATATTTTTTTTTTCATGGCTAGTGTTTCACCGACCAACATCTTTTAACTTACCGTAGTACATTTAAAACCCTAATTTTAACTTCTTTATAGCGTTTATTGACAGGTGTATTTCTTTTTTGACGAAAATTCTCAATCAGCTGCGTGGGTTTTTTAAACAGGACTACAACGAACTTTTTTTGTTGCCCAAATTTATTAATTTTTTAACCTCGAAATACCTTTACAAATAAAATACTTCACATTTTTTCATATTTCACCGAGAAATTTATGTGTTCTTTCCCTATCGAAAATAAAAAATAATGTTCTTTAATTTATAGCTTAAAAAACAATTTTTTTATGTTTTCTCATAACCAGGTGGTTTATTTAAATTACACACCAATATTTTATTACCAAACTTCCTTATTTAGTATTTAAATTGGTAGATAGGTAACAAGAAAGAACCAATTTAAAATTACATACTTGCCTTTTTTCTTTCAATACCTTTACTACTGTCTTTTTAAAAAAAACATATATAAATAAATACTAACTGCCAAGAAAATTTTATTACTGTCAAAAAGAAAAAACGAGATCTTTGAAAAGAATATTCATTTTTTATTCCTGGTCTTTTTTCGTTAGTCGTCTAACAACCATAAAAAAAAAGATATGGGAGCTATAAATATTATTGTCCTCTGTCAAAATAGTTGTGCTGTTATCCTTGAATTAATTGCTTTAATCATTTTTTGTCAAATAGTTTTACCAATCTCAAAATTAAACAAAGTTATAACTTTTAATTTATCAATAAAATTTTATATGTGGAGTACCATATTCCTTTGTGCCACATCCATTCCAACTCATCTTTATTATATTATTTTATGGAGCGATACCGAAGTGTATCTTTACAATGCTTACATAATTTGGTATACTGGAGTAATACAAATTTTTGCTATGACTGCCATTCCATTTACGGTGTTATTTCTCTGCATCGAACGTTGTTGTATTATCTCGATTCCTGGGTTTTTAGAAAATCGTCGAGAACGTTATGTTACTATCATTTCCATTGTTACCATTCTTGGAGCATGTCTTTTGGCGTTATTTTTTGATAATCTCCCTGGGTATCCTAAAGCGGCAAAAACATCATGCAGAAATTTATCTTGTATCATTGGCAAAACTACCATCTCTGTTTATTTGTATATTCGATATGCCTGTGCTTTTGCAAATGTCATCATTGGTGTCGCATGTGTCCTTTTAGTTCGAAAAAAGCTTAACGGTTCATCAACTGAAACCACTGTTAATAAAGTTATTTTTACAACCTTATTAAATACGTTTATATTCGATATATGCCCAAATACGATAGACGGAATTTTTTTATTGGTAAGTGTTTTTTGTTTCGATTAAATAACTTTTATTTAATTTTATTTAACTTTGTTTTGTTTTGATACTCATGAATAAAACTAACCCAATAAAATTATTATAGGGTTTTCAAATAAATATTGTTAGTATTTTGGGTGCATATCGAATATTTCTAACTGCTATGGAAGCAGCCATATGCGCAATAAACTATCATAAATTGTTAACAAAAAAGCGAGAAAGCGGAAGTCGAACAACTGTATCCGTGAAACCTGTAAGCAGCGTGGCTACAATTTCAAAAGTTCCTATTATTATTTCTCATAAATAAAATTAAAATTAATTTGATGTTTATTTAAATTTAACTTTGGCATACATAGGTTTTTTTGTGTTTTGTTTTTGGATTTAAGATTTAAAGAAGAAAAAGTTTATTTATTATGTATATTTTTTTTTAAATAAAAATATTTTTAATTTAATGAATGAGAGCTCGAGCTTGTGCAGTTACGCAAAGGGTATCTCCATTGGTTGCAGTAATAACTTGTTGAAATTGATATGGGGCATCATTTTGAAGAAGATCAATAATTGCTTGATATTTAGTAAAATCTAAAACCATTGTAAGAATTTGATTTCCTTTTGGAATTGGGCATGGAATGCCATTGGTACATGCATCGAGATTGCTCCTGGAAAAATATTTTTGATTTAAAAAAATTACACAAAATGCAATAATAAACTTACAAAAGTCCTAAAGTTGGTACTGTATGCCAATCGCATCCACTCCATCCTCCCCAACTCCAAAGATTTGTGGTGAGCTTCATATTATTATAAACATCCCCATTATTTGTAAGATTTACATGAGCATATAATGGTTTTCCAAGATGAACTGGATATTCGTTAGTACCGGATGCATCGGTGAAAGTTATACCAAGAATATTTATTTTCGATGTACATGATGGAAACCAATTTAATTTGGTATCGGTTCCATTTGGAAATTTATCACAGCAAGATCCCAAAGCAATAAATGCAGCAAAAACAAAAAGACTTGTTCGAAGCATAATTTTATTTTTTGATTTTGATCAATTAGACGAAGGAAAAATTAATTTGATGGATGTTGAGCTCCTGAATATGGTTGTAGTTTATTTATATAGGCAATGTTGTTGCCTTCTCAAGAACCAAGCATGTTTACTGATAATAATAAAAAAACATGGCTTGAAACACGCCTATTACGTTGCTTCTTAATACTTGCTTTTTGCTTCCGTTTTATCACAGAGAAGAAAATTCCACTAACATCCTTTTTGAAATAGTCCTTAATTCTGTCTTGTGCTAACCAGGACAGAGCGAACTTGGTCGTAAAAAAATTGCAGCAAGGACAACATAGTCTCCTTTTTTTAATCAACTAATTTTTCTTATTATCATCAAACTTGAAATCAAAACGTACAAAAATTAAAGAAGCAAAGTATGGAAAGGGAAAATGTTGCTTTTTTTCCTTTCCTTTCTTGCTGCTTACATGCTTGTATTGTAGTGCACAGAAAAATAAAAAATGTCAAAGTATCATGGAACATGGTATAAATGATTTTTTTTATTACTTTCTAACATTGACTTTTGAATGCTGTAGAAGAAAGAACCAACAAAAAGTCATCATTTGGACTTTATCCTTTTTGAGTGGAATGTAATAAGATGTTTAAAAGTTACCGTTAAAGCTTTAAAGGGACATAGCTATTTCATGCCTTTTTTGAAATTTCGATAGTGGGGACTGAAAGTTACACTTGGTAAGGCGCGTGTTTGAATTACCGTGTAAGACAGAAAGTGCACGGTAATTCAAACACGCGCCGCCCCAACTGTTCCTATCAGCCCCAGTATCGAAATTTTTGAAAAGGCATGAAATAGCTATGTCCCTTTAATGTCAGTAAAAAAAATTTATGTACTTTAAAATTATAGCTTTAAATTTTAATGATATTACAAAATAAAACAGCAAATTGTTTTTCTTCAAAATTAAAAAAAGTTTGAAAAAAACAACAAACTATCTTTTCAAAAATGATTTGATAAGTTCTGGAATACTTTTTTTTGGTTTTAGAAAAATCCTTTAAAAATAATGATCAAACATATTTCTTTTTTTTCTTTTTTTTGTTTGAATACCTATGTGTTTTGAATTTTGTTTGTTTCATAGCACAACTTTTGTACACATAATTTTTTTTAAAAATCAAGGAAGAAAGAAGCAAACAACGTTTATCAATAAAAATAATGCAAAACTAAATTATTCTAAAATGTAAGAACTTTACAAAAAATAAAAATATTAAATATCAACTTCGCTCTTCTTCCTTCATCCAATGTTGAATTAAAGCTTCTCCATTAGAAGAGTCATTCCAACGAGTCCAATATTTTGATTTTTCATTTGAAGCAATCACTTTGGGATTTGATAATTCAACAAATTTAAATGGAACTTTTCCTTCTCTTAAAGTTGTATTTTCTGACCTACAGAAAAATATTTGGGCAAAGCTTACTCAATTAATTTAAAACAAACATCTTTTTCCACAGCTTTTCCTAAACCTTTCCTTCGATGCTCGGGTAAAACATATTGATGATTTAAAGCTCCACGAGGATCGACCAACTCCCATGCCACAGCATCTCCAGTTTCTTTTAGGCGAATAATTGAACATGGCATTTTTAAAATTTGATTTCTGAAAACACTTTTTTTTAGCATTTTTTTATAAAGTTTTGCTTACTCAATAATTGCGCGTTCAGATTGATTCGAAAATTTCCAAGTATCAATAATAATATCTAAATCTTTTTCGGGATTTACTTTATCAAAATAATATCCGTCAGGCAAAGGAATTATTTTATTTTTGCATTCTTCGAATATTATATCTTTTTGTTTTTGAGTCATAAAATATAAGTGACATGGATTTGAAACAAGTTTATGAGTTGGATAATGAATGTCAAACCATTTTACATACTGAAAACCACCATCAATATTGGCTTTAATAAAATTTTATTTTATTACTCAATCTTCCTCTTAAAAAATTAAAAAGAATAAATTTTAAGTTCCGTATTTATTTTTATTGCAAAATTTAATTATTGTGTTTTTAAGTTTTTTTTAAAAGGGCAAATAAAATTTTAAAAATGATTAACTACAAAATGTGTGAACATATGAACTTTAAAAGAACTTTGCTCGAAAGATCTCAACAAGCAAATTAAAATTTTACTTTTTACACGGGAAAAAAGAAAACTTACAGCATCCGCGAGTTTACCATAAACACATCTAGCAAGATTGTATTTTCTAAAATCATCGGTGATGGAACGAATTTCATCGAAAATTTTCAATAAAACGTCTTCTTCGAATGTTTCTTCCTTGTTTACATTGTAACAAAAAATTAATCTTGGTCGATAACTGAAAACTCAATTTTTAATTTTTTTTGAATATTGCAATATTCTATAGAAGTTTTTGATAGCCATCGAAACAAGAAAGGTGAAAGATCAAAAAAATAAAATGATTTTTTTCTTACATTTTCCACGTTTTGCTGTCATCAAACGCCCAAGCAGAAGAAAACACAATTTAAAAACTCTATAAAAAAACTCACGGTGGGTTTTTATATTTTCGATATAAAATAACTAATAAACCTCCATTGTTATTTTTATAAACAAAATATCGATTATCATTATCAGGAATTCGGTGGGTTATCGTCGACAAAATATCATAATGAAGATTTAAAAAATCTGGAAAGTTTTCTGTTTCAGCCAACAGCTGCTTTAATTCTTCAATTGTTTTGTATTCACGTAACATAACCATCTGTCAATAAAAAAATTGTTTTTACATAGGTTAATGGGGAAAAAAACAAAGATGGTAAACAGCAATGTTTGTTGTTTTTTTCAACCACTGCTCGAAAAAAAATGATGTAAACAAAAACAGCAGACGAGAGGATCATTGAAAGAAAAAATCAATAACCATTTTTAAAAGAAGCTCGACTAAAAAAAAAAAGAGACATAAATGGAAAAAACCTAAAATTATAATTTCCAAATAAAGTTCAATACATATAATATTTTATTTTTTATTCATAAAAAATTCAACAATAAATACCAGCAAATAAAATTTCTTTAGGGAATTTTTCATCTTCGTTAAAATAACTTGAGTTTGAGCTACTTGAACTTTGTCTACTTCGAGATTCATGATTAACAACTGGTGTTTCATTTTTTTCTTCCTCGACAACTTCTTTATTTTTATCAATTTCATCCATTAAAATTATTAAATACAAAAATGGATGGTCAGCGATAAATTTCTCTGGTGGCATACCTGACCTGACATTGGCATAGCGCTTGATAATGATGCCGCACTTGCTTCTGTACCATATTCATCAACCTAAGCAACAACAAAAAAAATTTATATATTTTTAAATAAATAATTTCTGCCTACATTTATGGTAGCTTTATGTATAGCTTGATCAATAAAATGATTCATTTCAAACATTCTTGATAAATCGGCGTTATTAGCAAAAATATCGTGAATTCCGAGATCGCTCAAATTTTCTTTCAAATCAAATTGCGCAGTAATTTTAAATACCGGAAAGGTCACATTAATTTTGGAATCAAAAAAGTGACTAAAATAACTTGCAAATTTAAATAATTTCATAATTTTTTTATTGTTGGAAAACTTACTCTTTGGTACATTTAATAAACATTGAATGATCCATGGATTTAATCAAATTCTCAAGTCCATCCTTTTCATTTGGTAAAATTACAAACATAAAATATTTTTCGCCTCTATATGGAATTCCAACAGCTTTCCAATTTTTTCCTTCTCTATAATTTACTCCATATAATTTGCCCGTCATCATATCAATTTTTCTTGGGGGATCAGAATAAAATATTTGTTTATGTCGTGGATTAAAAGGAGATTGCCAATTTGCAATGAAATATATTGCATTTACAAGTATCATAGAAGTTAAATTATTCACATCATCGAGGATATTATTAATTTTTCCATTCGTTGCTTTATTTATATATTCGTTTATTGCCTAAAAGCAAGTATGTATGTACTTGATTGAATATACATCGTTAAAATTGGTACTCGTTACCTTCACTGCTGAATCCTCCGAAAAATTAACATGTTGGAATTCGCTATCAAATTTATTTTTCATTTCTTTTTTAAATATTTCCAACGGCTCAATCTTTTCAGAAATAAACAATTTATTAGATAAAGTAACTTCTGTTAAACGATCAAATTTATCATCATTTGAGGAATTTGAATCATTATTATCTGTGGTTGCAGCCATTTCAGAAGGTAATTTATCTCTTTTTCGACTATGTCTTTTAATAAAATTTGAATAATAAGAAATAATTTCTTCTCTAGTTTTACCTGAAAAATTTTTTAAATAAACAATTTAAAAATGAAAGAAAGCTACAAAGGGCAAAGCCAACTAACTTTGACCAACAACTTTTGAGATTTGGTCAGCTGTTTCATTATTTGCTCCAGCAAAAATCATTGCAAGCGAACTGAGAATTGAAGATGGTGAAAACACTGATGGATTCTTCAAATCCGTTGTTTTCAAGAAATTCAAACAAAAATTCACTTCGGATTCAAAACTCATTATAAAATTATAATAAATATCTGAAATTTTAAAAACAAATTTAATTCAAAATAAGTTTCTTCTACGCTTTTTTTCAAACTTTTGTGTTGTTTTATAAAAATAAAATTCCTTTCGAGAAAGTTTTTTCTTGTTTTTTTCTATCATAAAAATTGCTCAATGCAGAGAAGAATGTTAGTTGCTTTTTTGTGTTGTTTCAGTCATTAATAACTAAGAGGCATCACAACCATTCTACCACAGAATTTTAAAAAAAAATAGGGTTGTTAATTTACAAAGTGCTAACTCTCAAAAATTCAGAAAACAATAATATTTTTTTTGCAGTGCTAAAAAGTGATATGTATTTATAAAAAATGTTAACAGCAATGAAGAAATAATTCAAAAAGATGAGAATGCCATGCAATGAATAAATTTTATTTATTATTTAATTTTGAATAAAACCTTTGCTTTTTTCCATGTCGAATTCCATTTTATAAAAAAAGGTTTATTAAAAAATAACGATGGAGACAATTAAATTAATTTGGAAATTTTTTCATTTAAACTTGTGTTTACTGTACATAGAGTTTGCTTGCTATTATCTTCTCAACTTTTTCTTTACTTTTTTCAAATGTCTTCCTTTAAAATTTTGAAATACAAAAATGCATGAGCAACTTGGAATTTTTCCGGAAATATAAGACAAGACATATCAATGTTGCTAATAATTTGAATTTTAAAAAGTTTATAGGCTTTCAAAAAAAATTATTTTGTTATTTTAAAAATCTTTCTTTAATTTCCATCCTTCACTCTTTTTTTGACATTTTGCATTTCCAATGTTTAAAGTCCATGAACAACAACTGTGGAAAATGCGTTTTTACCTTTGACATCAGCAAAAAAATGAAACTATTGCTTTTGGCGCCGGATAATTAGTCATCTTTCTCTGCTTTCATTTTTTATTTATTTGGTTTTCTTTAAAAAAATTTTTTTATCCTTATGTTTTTTGCTTTCTATTGACGCTTGTAAATTTCTTTTTTCGCGCATGCCATTTCAAAGTCGACTATGTTGCTACGCTAAAAACCTTTTCTAAAAACATTCTATTTTGCGATCACTTTTTTGTGTAAAAAATAGTTTTGACGACTGGCAATTTAGCTGCTGAAAGAATCATTTTCTTATGTTAGTAAACAACACCCATGTTTGTTGAAAATTGAAAAGCGTGTCGATGTCTTCGGTGCCGCAAAAACATTTGATGTTATTCTCTTTTTTGATAGTGATAGGTGAAATTATTTCGTAATAAAAGCATTCACTGTTTTTTTTTTGCGCAAAAAATTTCATCTTCATTTATCCTTTCTGCTCTTTTGCTAGATTTGGTAAAAAAAAATTTTCCAGCTTTCTTAAAGTTTCAAGATGGCTTTTGTAATTAATGAAACAATCGTGCGCCCGATATTTAGAAAAGCTGCTTTGATTGGTCATTTTTATGATATTCGAAATGAAAAATTGATTCTTGAAAAATATTTATTTAAATCGTAAGCTTTTCATTTTTTATTTACTTCGTCTTTTTTGCGCGCAAAAAATCTTTTTCCTTTTTTAATTTTGGGCAAATCTTGGAAATCACATAATTTGGGACAAAACTTTGATCCTTCAACATCCAATTTTTAGTGACATCCCTCCATCTGCAATCCATTCACAAACTTTAAATGGATATAAAAGTGAAATCTTTTTTGATGATAACATCCATGACATGTTAGCATTTCTTGGAATCGAATGTGAAGCAAAACTTTCCATTTTATCAGGAATAATTCAAAATGAAGGAATTTTATTATTTTTGAATGAAATCAAAAATAAACAAGGAAAAAATAAAATTTATTTTTTTCAACAATTTACCACAACTTTGGATAGCATCGATGTTAAAAATGAAATGTTTAAAGATTTGTTCAAAAAAATCAATGCCGATGCCACTCATGTTGTTACTGGAGCTACTTGGGGTTGCAATATGATTTCATGTTTGAGTTTTGATAATGATCTTACGTCAGATTTAAAGAATCGAATTAAAGCTGATTTTGAGAGAATTCAATCGGTTGAAATTCCAATGGAAAAGCTTGTTCGTGAACTTCCTGTTTTTGGATATTTGTCTAAATTAAAATTCAATGTTTATTCCGATGATGGATTATTGCGAAATGGAATAAACCCAAATACGAATGAAGAATTTGTTGGAATTATTCGAAATTTTTTTCAAAGAAAAAGTTATGCTCGAAGAAAGGAAAATCAATTAAAGTTGCATCTTTTACCATTGACAACGTTGAAATCAAAATTGGGTAAGCATAAAATTTTCAAGTTTGGATGGAAAAAATAAAACTATTTAAAAATTTCAGGTCACAAAGTTTCAATTACCAAAAACTTTGAAGAATTAGAATTAAAAAATATCAAAAAATGTGAAAAATTCTTTGATCATCTTATTTTAATTGATTCTAAAATTTGCGAACTTAAACAATCTTTAATTGGTAAATCTGCTTATGGACTTCCACAAATTTTAAATCAAGTCAATAATTGCGCTTCAGAATTTTCCGTTTATATTGGAAAAATACAAAAAGCTTTTGCAACTATTCTGATTAAAGTTCGATCAAAGAAAAATTCTATTGAAAAATTACAAAATTTTGTTAAAGCATTTGAACATGTTTTAAAAGATGCAGCTCAATTTATTTTGATGACCCTCAATGTTGAAGATGCTCAAAATAATCATGAAGTTCATGAAGCTTGTGATCGACTTTCAGCTCGAATGGATGTTGAACCAATAAAAGTTTATAAAGAATTTAAGAAAAAAGTGAGTTAACTATTTTCAAATAACTGGCTATCAATAAGAAGCACCATTAATAAAAACATAATTTAGACTCAAAACAAACACAAACAACAAACGCGAGGATGTTCTTTTGTTCATAAAAGAGCTAACTCTGGAACTCATTCCAATGAAACTTCTTCGTTGGCAAATTTTGATGGTTTAATTCAACAATTATCCGGTCATAGCAAATATGAATTGAAACCAGCTGCAAGTTTGCAAAAACCCGCTGTTTCAGCTCATAATGATAAAGCAGGACCCTCAACTCCTCGGTCAGCATCCATAAATGTCAAACATCGATCACAAAAAATGTTAGGTATTTTTTTTGTTTGTTGGCAAAAACATTGATTTATAATAAAATAAATGAATCAACTGCTTTTTAGGATTTGAAAAGCTTGGTCGTAGCTCTTTGACAATTGATAGACCTGATCCTCCTCCTCGTCGACATAGCCAAAGCAAACAACAACATTTTAATATTTTATAAATGACTTGCTTCAAGATGCATGTATTCCCTTAAAAATGTTTTCACATTCTCTTATTACAACTTTTAATTTACTTTTTTAATGCCTACATATCTTTTTAGCCCTTAAAATTTTATTGATGTTGTGCTTTACATTTTCCTAACTTTTATTTATGCATTTTTACTCTTTTCACAACTTTAGCTTTACTCCTTTTATTGGTGAAATTTTAAATCAATCCTTTGATGGAAGCTTTTTCCATCATCTTACTTGTTTCTTTTTTATGCTATTTTTCCAATAAAAAAGTTGATCTTTATTTTTGTTGTATGCTTTTGTTTTTAATTTTACAAAATTCTCAAACAAAAACAGCGGCTGTAACCATTTTCACTGCTCTAATTTTTGAAGAAGAAGAAGAAGGTGTGTAGTAGACTAGTGATCGTTAATAGCGAGCAAAAATAGTTGACAATTTCATTATGTATTAATAAGATAGATACATAAATATCTTTTTTTACCATAACAAAACACATTAATAACTTTTTAACAAGCTTTGACATTAAAAAACCTTTTTGTTAAAAGATTAATTTAATCAACCTCCAAGTAAAGTTCTTTGTAGTTTCAATGATTAACAAAGCCCTCCTTTATTTGTTTCGTTCAAATACCGTAATAACCTTCAGGGGAAGTTGTTATTTTGCCGCGAAGGTGGTGTTGTTGTTAGTGGACTAACTTTAAATTACATAAATATAATTTTGTCCTGCAAAAAAAAGAAAGAAAAATATTGTTTAAAATTTAGTTTTTGAACATAAAAATCTCATTCAGGAAGTTCACATCTTTTACCACCGATTTTTTAAAATTGCAATGAACAACGGTGCCGCACTTACCAAAGAAGATTTTAAAAATTATCATACTCGACTTTTAATTGGTGGCTGTGTTGCATTATTAACAAATTCATTAACAATTTTTATTGTTATAAAATATTCAACCAAAGCCATGGGTCCATATAAATTTTATGTTTTACTTACTCTTATTACATCTTTGGTTGTGGATTTACATATGTCTGTTATTTATGGCCCATATCCATTATTAACTATGTCAGCAATTTGTGGAACTGGGTTGTTTCGAAACTTTGATACTTTTTGGGGTCATTCAATTCAATATGTAAGTGGAAATTAAAGAAACCCGGTTTACAAATTCCCAGAGAAATTTGAATATTGTTTTGTTATCACCAAACATTTCTAGGACATTATTCATATAACCATTAGTTTCTCGGCCATCTCTATCTTAACTGCCATTATTTATCAATATTATGCACTTTTTGGTAAAATCCATTTTTTCCATTCTATCAAAGGCATCATCGTCATCTTTTTAATTATGTTATTTAATGCCATTCCACCACTAATTTTTCTTCATTTATCCAATCGTGATTATAATGAATTCTTGAAGGATGTCAATTTAACATCTCCAGATATACTGGACATAGTAACTATATTTCCATGCAATGGTGCAGAAAAAAGTATACTGTACAAAATTTATTTCATAGTAGTTTTGATTCAAATTTGTTTTATTTACGCAATATTTTTATTTTTTGCTTATAAAATTAATAAGAAATTAGCGTTCATGAAATCTCACATGTCTCTCAACACTTTGAAAATTACAAAACAATTGATATTTGCGTTATTTTTACAAATGTTAGTTCCATTGATATTTGTTGTTTTTCCTATGGTTGTTTTGATTCTTGCATCTATGTTAAAAGCATCCAATATGAAAGGTAAGAGCTTAGTGAAACATGGTATGGTGAAGCACTAAATCATAGCAAAATTAAAAGCTTACTTTGAATCAATTTCAGAGATTTCAAAAATATCCATGCAAATCTTAGCTTCTCATTCAACTGTCAATGCTTTAACAGTATTATTTGCAATTAAACCATATCGAGAAGGCCTTCAAAAATATTTGAGAATGTTCTTTTGTTTACCATCCAAAATCAACCCTATTAATTCTTGCAATTCTGTTTTCTAAAAAAGCTATTTAATCTTTAACACTTGTCAAAAAAAGTAATGGATATGTTTCGTTTTTTAACAGCTTCGAAAACCTCTTCAGTTATATAGTCATTTGGTAGTAAATAATCTGTAATCACATGATTCATTTGTTTATCTTTTTTTTGTAAGTTAAAAATTTATTCGAAGAAAATTCACGACATGGGTCTCTGACTCAATAAAAAGATTCGATGACATTTTTTATCTGTGACGTAAATCGACGTAATTGTTTTCTCATGATTTTTTTTATCAGCAATGTTTTATCACAAAAATATTAGGTGAGGTTTTTCAGACTAAACCCTTATTTCCCAAATGCTTAATATTTTGTTTTTCTATAAAATGCATTAAAAAAATTTCATTTCATTTATTTTAGTTTATGAATCGTTTTCGTTTAAAATGCTTTTATTATTCGCTCTTCTTGCTTCTTCAATAACTTTGGAAGCTCTTCAATGCAAGCCAGATTATAATTTTAAAGAATTGGGTGATCCAAATTATTTCAATATTCCCACTAGAAATTGTTCATCATCAGCTTCGTATTGCGCATGTTTGAGTGGAAATTTAAATGGAAAACATTTTTCTGCTTTTGATTGTGAAGATACTGTAGCCACTGTAGTTACAGATGAGCTTGAAGGTTTATTACATATTAGCGATGCCATTAATTTTAGTTGTAATGTAAGTATCTTATAGGGTTTTTTTTAACCATACAAATATGTACAACACATATATTTAGGACAAACTCAGTAATGTTAGGTAGCTAGATTAACTCCAACTCTAACACTCGTATATAATTGTGGCGGGTGACCCTAAGGACACTAAACCTTTACGTTAACAAACAATAAAACAACACAATTAAAATACTTGATAACGGGTGACCCGAAGATCACGGTTGTTAGGTCTTTAGGTAGCTGGGAGACCAAAGTCTCCTTTACACGAACACGAACAACACTCAAACAATAATACAATAACAATATGGAAGGCGTGGATGCACCCGTCCTTCTCTCCTTTATAGTTTCTTTGGAGTACTACAAAGGAACTATGAAATAATATTTACTTTCTCCAGATATAGGATCCGCTCACGTATATTCCGGGGAAATAAATCCAATCTCAAATAACTAAAATAAATCTCCTTTCGTTCTCTGCTTTGATATGACTCTTGTGTCCTGGCTATTGTGCTCATTTATTGGGAAACGCTTACAGCTTAAATATGACATACAAAATAAATATAAAAATATACAAAAGAAATATGAAGGCGGTATCGCAATGGAATGCAGCTGATGCTGCTTCCGGCGATGCATACGTGCAAAAACTCAAGTTATGCTTGAGACATAAAAATACAATAAAAACAATAAATACAATAAAAAGGATATGTGTGTGGAAAGAGAGCGATCGGTGATGTTTGCTTGCATTCTTTGTCGCTGACGTCGATGAACAAAGATCATTCGATGATGCCATCGAGCAAATTAAAAAGGGAATTTGTTAGCGGGAGGACCAGAAGTCCTCTTTTAAAGCAGTAAAATAATAATCAAGGAACTTGCTTCCTTACAGTAACAGCTTTACAAAACACGATCTCTTCTACAGCTATCAATGCACCAATTCATTCCATTCTTGTGATTTTAATGGAAGCCCCTCAACAAATCTTTCATGGATTTTGTCTTTCTTTATATTGATTATTATAGCTCATATTTGCTTAAGCTAAAAATAAATAACTTTTGATAAACTAAGTTAGCGTGTAATTCAACAAAGAGTAATAACAATACAGGATATAACAAAAAGACTTAAAAAAAAATCAAAACATAAAAACATTTTATTAAACATGAAACGAAAAGAACAACAAAAATTTAAGAAGACAATGAAGGGAAAAGGCTTCGTTTACATAAATTTTTGACAAAATCATCATCAAGATCATCGAAACCAGAAACAGGTGTATGGTTTTCCATGCATTTCAACAAAAATTCAAAGCATTTTTCATTGAGTTCACGAGCATTGGAGATGATTGAAGCATTTGTGAGTTGATAAACTGTTGAAAGCGATATTTCTTTGATGAGATAAGTTTCAAGGTTATCCTAATATGAAAGTATGATTGTGTGCCATAAAAAAGAAAAAACATACTTTGAAAGCATTCATATGATATTTATCAGAAAATTGAAGAAGTTGAATAGCGATCGAAAGGTTCATTAAATCACTGATGTCGAGTTCATAACAATATTTGATTGCAGTTTCAACGACATCGAAGGAAAAGTCAGTAATTTGGGTACGATTTTCAGTTGATTCTTTCATGTTTGATTCAAACATTGCTGCGAACATAGGAGAACGATGTTTAAGAACATATTTGTGAACCTACAGAAATAAACAAAATGAAGGAAAAGAAAGAAAAAACTAACTCTAATCAAATTTCCATCAGCTTCGATAACGAAATCTTTATCATCAGCGTTCCATAAACCTTCAGCTAAACTAGAATTCTTTTGAATTTTTGACTTTTGTTCTTTTTGCTTTTTGACCTTTAAAACACCTTTAACTTCCAAAATGAGTTTTCCATTGACAATGAATTTCTTTTCTGGATCAAATAATTCAACGGTAGTACCAATAATATTTTCCCATGTACCAGAATCCCATTTATCCATTTTAGACGCATAATTTGCAGATTCAATAGACAAAGTTAAATCAGGATCAATTTCAGTTCCATTTTCTTTTAATTTAAATTCAATGACAGAAATTTCAGAAGCTTCATCCACTTCTTGATCTTTCCATTTGGGAAAAATTATAAAGTAATATTCAACACCAGGAAGTGAAACAATTTTGAGCTTATCACTTTCAACATATCCAAATGAATCTTTATCTACAGCTGCTTTTCTCAAAGATTCCTCAGAAATTTTCCATCGTGTTGCGAAAGGATATTCAACTTCCTAAAAACAATAAAATTAAAAACAATTATGTTTGAGGAATAAACTTACAAACATTGAAGGATCCATCGTAATTTGCAATATGAAGACAACGGCAGAGATCAAGTAGCAATAACAGTCAAAAGTCAATCTAAAAAATGTATTGTTTTATTATTAAATGAAGTTAATAGAAGAAGGAAACCCATGGTAATAAATATATTTTGGAAAAAAAGTTTGATTCACGATGAAAACAAAGTTTAGATTTCAGCGGCAAAACAAAAAAGCAGTAATAAAATCGAGTCAAGAGACAGCACAAAAAAAGGTTTATGAAAAATAGTAACTTTTGGAGAAAAAAACTTCTAGTTTTTTAAGCGGTTTACGTACAGTAGTTATGCTATGGGATAAGTTACTAGGTTTTTTCCTCTCGTAGCATGTTAATGACAATGTCAGCAAAAACTGAAAATACAAACATCATTATAGCTTTAAAAATAAATTGCACGAAACATCATCGTTTCAAGTCCAAATGTTTATTTGTACTTAAAGATACAATTTTGGGATGAAATAGCTGAGAATAAAAGTGATGTGTAATAATAAATACGCAAAAGAAGAAAGATTGAGGAAGCTAATTTGATAGTGTTAAATGATGGGAGGTTGGATTGAGCTCGGTGGTGATGCATGATAAAAAGATACATTTTCAATTAAAAGCAGCTGATTGAAGATACGTTTTTAAGTGATGAAACATTCAAACTTTGAGGCATTATTTGATGAAAATGGGACAAGTACCATGTCTTTACACATCCATGAAACAAAGAAAAAAAAGTAACAAAGTAGAAACACACGCGAGGAAAAATATTTATGATAACTATAAAATAACAACAACAAAAACGAACAACAATAAGAGATCAGAAAATATAAAAATTCAGACTAACAATCAAAACTCAAAAGATACAAAACAGATATATTATTCAACTTCATCTTCGTTTGCGAGCATATTGGGAATTGAATCACGGATAACAAATTTTCGACCACTTTCTGGGCATTCAAGTTCGCCTTCAACAACATTGATACAATTGAGAAGTTTGTAAGCCTAAAATTGTCAACGATTAAGTAATTGTTATACCAATGTTGATAGTCGTCAACTTACAGCATTCAAGAAAGTTTCATCATTTTCCCAATTAGGTGGCAATTCATTTGGAAATTCAATATTTCCAATATTTGTTACATGGGCAGCTTCAGCAAGAACAGGATATTCTATTTTTTGAAGCATTTTCTTAGTAAAATCTGGATCAAATTCTGATTCAATTATCTGAAAAACAACTAACAAAATGATATATGACGACAACAACAAAAATGAGTTAAATAAACATACCTCAGCTTTAGTTACACGAAGAATCAATGGATAACCAACTTTGACATTCTTTAAAAATGATGATGAAAGGAAATTATGTGTGAGAAGCTTCATTCTATTCAATTTTGATTGGATTTTTTTGAAGGATTGATAAAAGTTAAAAAAGCTTTCGAAGAAATGAAAGTTTTTTGTGTGGGAAATTTGCTGTAAAGTGCATGTTGCAAGTAAAAATGGCGCAAACTTGGCTCAAAAATAAAAAAGTTATGTTCAGCGTTTTTTACAAAGTTTTTTGTTTGATTGTTGCTTCCTATTATCAAATTATTATTTGTTAATTTTGCTTTAATTTAAAACTATGAGTAATGGATTAACCTTGAGCTTTAGTTTAACTAGTAATATGTTGCTGCTGCGAGATTTTATGTAACCGTGAATTTTTCGTTTTTGCTTCAAAGTATCTCTCTTTTTTTTTATTTTACTAACCCATCATCGTTTTAGGTTATTATCTCTTTGATATTATTCCGTTATAAACTCTTTAAAATTTCTTTTGAATTATGTGCAATGAGCTGTTTATCAAATAATGATTCCAAATGCTGTGTTCAATCTCAGAAAGCTATTCATGATGCTGTTGGTTTTTTCCTTAAATGTTAATTAATTAATAAACTCTTGTTTTTAGGAATCTGATGTCGAGCTATCAAATACATTGCTCAAATGGATGGCATGTGGTGGAAAGGCGGAATGTGTTTGTTGCACTCAAGCTCGTGAGTTAGCCAAGATACCGAATCTTTCTGTGAGTGTTTGCTTTCTTTTCAATGAAATAACCTTCTTCTTGTTTTAGAATAAATACCTCAAAATGCTAGTAAATGTCTTCCTCAAACATCATTATCAACCATCGGTGGAAGAAATTGATTTGTCAACTTTATTATTCGTTTATGTCAAACAAGCAGCTGGTACCTCTAGTTTTATTGAAGCTATATCTCAACATGCTTTTTATCTACAGAACTTTGCGGATTACCAAGCTAATTTTTTACTTACTAAAATTAGAAACAACTTGAAGGATGGATTTGATTCCGCGTTAACATATGACATATTTGAGAAGCTTATGATTCATTTGAGTGCTTCAAAATTTTCATATTGGAAGAAACTCAAAGTAATCTTTGAACAACTTTATCTTATTTCATCAGAAATCTTTGGCCATGAAAAGGTAAGACTTTGATTATATTCTTTATTCTATCTTATGACCGTTATTTTAGGCGTTCACCAACATAATGAAGTTTTATTCCAAAAATGTTAAAGTGTTTTATCTTGTTACTGCTGCTTTGGTTGAACATATTCCGTTTGAACTTTTCAAGAAACAATTTAATGCTTTCACAAAACGACTAAAGTACTGCCTTCAAAGCCATGAGTTATCTTCGGTATCCAAGGATCTATTTATTGCTGTTGCTAAACGATCCGAAAAATCCAAAGAAACAAGATCAAAGTTCTTTACCTTCTGTAAAAACGTATTTGGAAATCATTCTAGGTAATGTGTGTTTGATCTCTTCAATGCTTATTTTATCATTATGTATTTCAGCCTAATTCGTCGAAGATCTACTTGCGTTTGGTTACCATCTTTTATTCAAACTTTGCCTAATCTTGTTCTAGCTTTACTTGCTTCCGTCAAAACTAATTATGCTAACAGCGATCTCCATAAACCCATGAATGCAAAATATGTTTATCGAAATCCATGGGTGCCGTGTGAGAAGTATGCCTTTATTTGGCTAAGTATTTGTTTTTATCGACGAAGAAATGATCCAGAAACTTATCATCTTGCATGCTGTTATATTTCTTCTCGAAATGATGATCTCTCCTTTATGGCCAACGAATATTTCTCATCTCATTACGATTCCGTATGTTTACTCACTTTAGTTGAATCATTTTTGACTGATTGTTTTTAGGCACGTTCTTCAACTTCACTTGCTCAAACATATTTGGATTTCTCTAAAGCAAAATACGTGAAGGATTACCAACCAGTTGATTCAAGTAAATGCGATCAGAGTTTGGCTGATAACTTGACTAACCTTTTGGAGAAATGTGATGCTTTGTTACGAGATGTTGGAAGTCCTTGTATTGGTTCAATGGTTAGTGTTCCCAGTGTTCGAAATAAGTTTTTGGAACTTGCATGGCAGAATAATCCTTATGGCGATTGTATGGAAGTCGAAAATCAAGCTAAAAGATTCAATAAAGAAATGTTTGAAACTCCATTGTTTGTGAGTTTATTTGTTTGTTATACACTCTTGTTCATTTTGTTGTTGTTTTCAGGATATGATGCGCGCTATGGCTGATAAGGATATGTCAAAATCAACAAATTTTTGCAAAGCTATTAATGGGCTGTATGATATTATTTTGCGATTGGGAGACAAGAAAGTTACTACTACGGGTGTTGGACTTTTGAATGCCGTTATTGCACGATCTAAACATTATGACCATTTCGACGAATCATTGCTTAACATTTTCCAAGCTTTTTCCATTAGTGTAAGTCTTTGTAAATTTGTCTTTTCTGCTAAAACTGTTGTATTTTTAGTTTAAACAATTTTTAATCAATCCAAAGTTGTCAATAAGATGCTATTCACTTTTTCACGTTTTGGATTTCTTCCTTCAACAAACGAAACATCTTATGTCAAACGAAGTTGTGCTTGTATATTTATTGAATGCATGGAGTGGAAAAATGATTGCTGTTTCTGAAGACGATCATGCTATTGATTTCAATGTTGAAAGATCAACAGACTGTGTTATTCGATGTTCCAAGATCCTTAATTTTGTGATTCGTTCAACGTCATACGGTATGTTTAGAAATGATGCAAAAACTTTTCGGTTGTAACGTTATTTTGTTTGATTGTATTTTTTCAGATTTATCTCAACACTATGATGCAATTTTTGCTCAAATCTTAGAATGTTATGATCAAATTGATTCTGAAATTGAGTTTCCTACAAGGCCACATTTGGCTCGTTTAGCTGGTATGTTTTTTTCTCTTCTTTTCTCTCACATTATAATGTTTTTCAGCCACAATTTTTGGACGCTTATTTTCTCAACATCCAGTTATGATTCCGCTTTATGATTTCTTGAAAGATGATATGCAAACGAAAATATTCAAAATCTTTGCTGACAAGTTTCTTGATAATCATGAAAATTATTTTGCGTTAACTTTCTTTTGCCATATTGCTGTAATCAACGAAAACTATTATTCGAATGAAATTAGATTGTATGTTTTTGCGATTATATTTTAGAGAAACTTTAAGAGATTAATATTTTAGGATTCTTAATGGAATGAGAAAGAAATTTTGTAAACAATCAAGAAATTACTCTCTACGTTCTGCAATGCGGGTAGTAATACAAAATTTTGGAGATGCTGCATGCAATCGGAGAGTCAACGACCTATTTCAAATCAAATCATCATTAACAAGAAAGGTGCAACCATTCAAGAAGTATGCTTTTAACAACAAAGAAGATGCTTTGAAGTTTTTGATTGATACTGTATTTTCATGCGATATTGAAAAACTTCGTGATGCTGCATATTATTCCATTTCAAATCAAGACTCATTTCAAAGTACCGAAGATCAATGGTTCATTAAACTTGTTGGATTGATTTTATTTGGAAACCATGAAAATGATGATCTTGCAAATATTGTTTGTTCATGCTCAACTGAATTTGATAATGCTTTTGGAACTTATCTATTGGGTGCGAATGCAACGCTAATTGTAAGTTGGTTTTTTCTTTTTATATCAAATAATCATGAACTTGTTTTAGAATGCCGTATTCAAAAGTCATAAAGAATTTCCTGGACTTTTTCATGAAGTTGCTAAAGCTTTGCAAGAAAATCTTAAAGCTCTTAATGAAGCAAATTTTACATTTGATTGGATGAATTTTCTTTCCACCATTTCTTCACAAATTTTGAATTGTATGCAATAGGTTTATATGTATTATTGTTTGTTAATTTTTTTGTTGAGTTTGATATTTATTAATAAAAACGTTTTCATTTTTTAACATTTGTTTGATCGTTGCTTCGATTGATGGATGAATGATGCATTCATTGTTTTTTTGGGTAAAATCTTTGTCGTTGAGCCATTCGTATCGCTATTATGGTTCATATTGTGTTTTTTGTTGTTACAAATGAGACTGTTAGTCTTTTTGCAATGTCATCGAGAAGCTTCAGTGGACTTATTACAAAGTTCAAAAACTATGGGATCAACATCAGTTGTGAAGAAAGAAATATTTAACAGTGTGTTTACCTACCAAACGCTTTTCTAAACTATTGACTCTTTTAATATCAACCTAGGATCTGATAGCTGAAAAAAATAATCAGCTGCATGTTAGCTGCGCAGTTTGAGCATTTTTACATTTGCAGCGAAGGCTGTGAAATGAATTTACGCAAGGGTATCCATTGCCTCATCTACCATAATCAAGCCATGCGCTATTTTTAATAACTAATAATCCACCTGAATCTTATCCACATGGACCTTTTCTAGGATTTTGCCTGGCACAAACATGAATATTTCCTTGACCAAGTTGGATAATTATCACATGTAAGATAAACTTGTCGAAAAAATTAACTACCATTTACATTTTCTTCGGTTAAACGCCATCCAAATATATGGTTCAATAAATGTGGAATAATAGTGACTTTGTCTGTTCATCCAAAATAATTTCATACATCGATTAAGCATGATAGCAAAAAAGTAAGAGCTTTTGGATTTGGTGATTAACTTCAACTAGAGTGAATAACTTCATTAATTCGATCGAAATTTAGATTATATCACGCGTAAGCAAGAAATTTAGTGATGGTTAAAGCTATAAAAAGAAAGATAGGTATGAAAGAAAGCAAAGAAAGAAAAAAAATGTATTATCTAATTTTTTTATGATTTCAACTGGGATAAATAGGAACTCAAAAATAAAAGAAAGTAAAAAAAATCAAGAAAAGCATGAAACATTATAAAGTATTTTATTCATTTTTCAAAACACATACATACAAACATAGATAAATAAATAAGTAAGTAAATACAAAGTATACATAAAGAAGTTTAATCAAAACTTAAACCAGGATTAGCTTTACGACATAAAACAAGAAATGGATGAACGGTAGGACCAACAAAAGTATGTTCTTCACCACCGAATGCAGCACTGACGATTTCATTTCGAAGATCAGCTTTACCAAGAAGCTGTTTGCCATTATCAAGAGTAACAACACAAGGAGAAATATTTCCTTTATGATAGCCAATTTGAACTGGATGCCATTCCTTTTCACCAAAAACTGCTGATTCTCGAAAGGGCCTCCAAGAATAGTGAAAACCACGAACATGATCACAATTTTCAACAAGAACTTGAATATTTTCTGTGGTACATTTGTGTTCTTTGCTTAACCAACCAAAGCTTGCATAAAGTTTTCCATTTTCATTCCATGCTCGACCCATAATTGGTTCACCTTGTTGATACCATAAAGCAACAAATTGATCAGGATTTTCACCAGGCACAGTATCAAGTGGAGTTCCAAGCGCTTTGATAATAGGACGAGTGGGAAATGGTTGACCAATTTGAACATCCATCCATTCATCAACCATGGGAAGCTTTTTGGGAATTTTCTGACCATGCTCACAGACGCTCTTTTGATTGACGAAACCAACAATAGTATGAATGTATGACATATAGGTTGGTTGCTTCTTAATGCTGTTGTTTTGACCATTCATATATTGAAATGCAGGTTGACGACCATTAATGAGAGGAGTTCCAACGCCATTCTTTCGCCCTTTAGTTTTCTTCTGATGTTTTACGATCAAGCCAATGACGATGAGGAGCACAATGATCAATATGACGATGATGAGAACAATGATGGCTGCGAATTCGATAGCTGTGAGACCATAATGAGGAATTGCAGGAGGTATTGCTTTTGCACTAAAACCACAAAGTTAAATACATAAAAAAGTAAAGGAAAGTTGTCAAAGACTTACGGAAGCTTCAATGGAGGCAACGATTCACATTTGACTTCATTCTTTGTAATTATTTCAATCCAACCACAATATGATGAAACACGAAGATATCGAACTAAAAAAGTGAAATTAGAAGAGAGTAATAGTAATGAAAGCACATAAAGACATAAAAGTTATAAAGTAACATACAAGTTCGTTCAGCATCAGTTTGACCATGAGTTGAAATACCAATTTGATAGACAGTCTTGTTGTATCGATACAGTAAAGGTCCACCATCATCATTGAATTCAACTTGTTGCATAACATTACCAACACAAAGTTCTTTTGTTGATTGATCAAACACTTTTGATTCTTTCACAAGCTTTGAGTTCAAACAATCAGCACCTGGATGAATGTGGAGTCGAACATGGCGTAAAGCTGATGGAGTTTCATTCGCAGTAGCTAAAAAACTTGTGGTAACTAAAGTTTATTTCAGAATAAACGAAATCTTACAATTACTATAATTTCCATAACCAGCAGCAACAGCAGTATGAGTGAAATTATTGACAAATGTATTGGTCAATTTGATTGGAGTGATACCAAAGTCATTATCTTTATCAAATTCAATAATTCCAACATCATTCAAACCAAATTCATAATTGAATTCACGATGGATATAAGCTCTTGTTGCCATACCAAGATCATCCAAAGTGAAACCATCAGAAAGATCATCGATGAGACGAGTATCCACAAGATGAAAACCACGACGAATACTAAAAAAAGTAGCGATAAGTTATGAATATAAACAATGATTAAACAAAAGATTACCTTAAGGAGTTATCGTTGATGTTGCTTGCATCAACCAAGCAATGAGCAGCAGTTAAAATGTGTCGTTTAGAGATCACCGTACCCAAGCACTAAAAATGAGAGAAAGATAAGATAATGAAAGAAAAATAACAAATGAAAAACAAACATACCTCATGAGTTAATACACTTGGAGCACCAGTATCAAGCGAACGAACAAAATCTTTTCCATAAAGTTTCAGAATGAATTCGAAGATTTTTGGTGCTGGCAAAGGATCATCTTCAGTTTCCTGAAATACAAAACCATTATAACTTTTTTTTAAAAGGCTAAAGAATTGCTTTAACTATAAAAAGGGTTTATAAACCTATTGTGACCTCAGTCAGGTCAAACAAATAAATTGTGGGTTTTATTTATTAGCATCAATTGCTGAGCAAGCATGAAACAACAAAGAAATGACGAAAGTAAAAGTAAAGAAAGCCAAGCAAATGAGAAAGACTTGAAGGCGCGCATCATTACAAACATGTCGAGACCAAGCTTTACTTGAATGGCAAAAGTTTAGTAAGAGCAAAATCAACAGAAAATTAAGGGAAATGATCAGCCAAATAAAGAAAACGTTTCCCCAAAAACCATTAATTATTTATGTAACCATTAAACATGTAACATCCATTTTTTTTTAAATGTGCTTGGGTAAACCAAAAAGGAAACCATTCATGCATTAAAGCAATACTATCTTCTAACCCCTTTCATAAACAAAACAAAAAACATACAGTTGAGTTAAAAATTTGACCACATTTGACGAGCATAAATAACCAAGAGAATAAGATTATATTGACGACGACCTTCATTTTTGCAGAGATGAGACGACTTCCTTGTAAGGAGAAAAACTCGATGAATGAAACAATAAAAAATTAGCTTTCTAAAATTTTCAAGCGAATGTGATTGGATTCAATCCATGCAAATTTATGCTTTTTTTTCAAGCCATTTCTTCTCATGGCCATTGGAAACTCAAATAAGCTGCAGCTTTGAAAAGAAAACATGCAAATTATTATTACCAACTTTGTTTTCAGTGAAAATTTTTGAAACAAAAAAAAGTTGTTTCACTTTCAATCAATTCGAAAGATGACGGTTGGTCGTTGTTTCGTGCTCATCTCTTCATCATCATTTTTGCTTCTGTTTCTTTTGATGGTTGCTCCTGAATTCTCTGATGGTTTAACATGTGAAGTTGGAGGCTTTTGTACACCATTTGGAAAGTTTGATCATGAAAACATTTTTTGTGAGTTTATTTTTTTACTATTTGGGTTGTTTATCTAACACATGCATTTGGAGATTTTGTTACTCGTGTAGCTATTTTTTACATTTTAAGGAGCTTTAAAGGTTATTAAAGATACTTTTACCTGTAATGCATTTACTTTTTAAGGTTATGAGATTGAGGCTAAATGATAGTTCTTACAAGGCGTAGTACATAAAGCTACAAGTTTGTTTACTCTTTTCCTCCAAGCATCGTACATACATATATGCATTAACTTGTTTTATACCTATTTCGCTAGTCTTTCATTCCTTAGTTCTTTTAGTATGTATGGGTTGTCCTATTACTTTACTTCATTTGGGATGAATATGTTTAATCGCCGGAGATTTATGTTTATTATCTCTTTCCAAATCCTTTTTCTTCTTCTTTTCATAAACATAATTTTTCAGCAAATGTCTCCAACTTTTTTGTTGTCAACAAAACCTGTGATGAATGTGCAGCATTTCATTGTCTTGTGGATAATACCCAAGTAATGACTGGTTTCGCATGTGCTGATCAAATTGAAAATGTATGCAAAGCAATGACGGAAGAAACGAAGAAAGTCATCAAACAAGAAAAATACAATGAAGCTTTCGTCTTCGACAATGCTACTTATGTTCGTCTCTGTGCAAAAGCTGATATTTGTGCTACACGTGATCTTTTGGCTATGGTATGCTTACTATAACTATCCATTTGTTTAATCATTGCTTTATTTTGCAGACTCCAATTGAACCATATTTCTTGATTGATAAGTTTGCTCCAAATGGAAATAAGAACTATACCAAAGCCTGTAAATATCCATTATCTGAAGAATCAAATGGTGTAATCAATCATAATGGTGGTCCTTTGAAGATTATTGGAATGATTGTTCTTGCATGGAGTGTTACATATTTCTGGTAGAAGAGAATCTCAAACAATTTTATTCCTAATGTAAATCCATTGTATTTTGATGTTATTTTTAATAAATGTTTATTGTTATTACTTGTTGTTATTTTTTTTGTGTAAAAGTTTGCCTTGTTATTTTTGTTGTGTAAAAATTTGCCGTTGTAAAAGTTGTGCTAGTAACAATGTTTTAATTTATTGTAAAAGATGAATCCCCTATTAGTTTTATTACCTAAATTTGTTTTGTTATAACTCAGTAATTTGCTAACATATTTGTTGTTTGACGCGCGTTGATATTGTTTGACGCGCGTTGATAAACCTTTTTTGAGTTAATTGGAACTGATTATTTATTCAACGATAAAGGTTTTTATTTTGTGCTTAAAGGCAGCACTAATGGTAAATTCATGGCTATCAGCGATTTGCTTAAGAATATATTTATTGCCACCCAAAGAAATGTCAAGTACTTCTCTTTAGGGATACTTTGGCTCTTATATCATAAAAATCAAAAGAAATTTTCTTTCGGATTATTTTTCTTCCTTTTTTCTTTCATAGATCAAAGAATTCTTTCGCTCCGTTATTAACTCGCTTTGTTGTTCTTTACCAACTTTCAATTTTCACAATTATTTATAGAAACTTTGTTATCAATTATGGCGAATAATCAACAACTTAATGCTGTATCTCATAATAATGGTGAACCCTATCAAGATGAGAGTAGTGATGATGAATGTTATCGAGCCCGTCCTATTTCTGGTGATAAATGTTATCGACGAGCCCGTCCTATTTCTCACTATCGTATTCGTCCCGCAATTCAATCAATTTCTATGCAACAAGTTCCTAACAACAATGATAAAGTTGATGAATCTGATGGACAACAGTCTTCTGATTTTGATGATTCGCAAGATTCAGTTCCAAAACGACCAAGTTATTCTGAATTGACTTGGAATGTTGCATTGCAAGACCATGAAGAAGTTGATTATGATGAAAAGGTGAATATGACGAATGAAGATGGATCTTGTAAAGATACTTTAGCATTAGCAAATCAGAAAACTATTTGTCTTGCTCCTCTCGTAAGCTTACTTTTTATAGTTTTATCTTTAAATTAATTTATAATTACTTTGCTTTAGCGCTGTTCAAAAGAACGATGGACTAAAGATTTGAAAGAAAGTTTCAATGAAAGAATTATTTCCACTTTAAATGCTTTTCGAAGTTCCAAATGCACATCGAATACAGCTTCAAAGCGACCAATAAATCTTGTCATTGCCGATTCATTGATGTCTTCGATTCCCTTTGAAAAAATTTATCAAAACACCGTCAAATTATTTGTTGGTTATCCCAATGATCCTTTGTAAGTTTAACTTTGATAAATACCTACAGTATCCATAAATTTTACATTTTTTAGTGAAGTCATTGAACAGATAAAGAAGCAAATAAAAAATAAGGAAAACGATTACGTCATTAAAAATATTCTTCTTTGTATTGGTTTCGATTCATTGGTTTATTATCCAAATATTAATCAAGCAACAAAAGTATGGTTTTTTTTAACACTTTTTGTTTAAGACTATTTTTTATTTATTTTTTAGGACACCAACAAATTTTTAAATCAATTTCTAAATGTTATCAAAAAAGCTTTCGCCCAAAATGGACCCAAACGTTACAAACGTGTTAATTTTGTAGAAGATCAACCAACACCGATACCAGTTCAGCCACCAAAAATCATTATTGTAACTATTCCTGAAATTAGCAGTCATCCTACTGCTTTTACATACAACCTAGAAATTGAAAAGATGAATAAAGCCATCACCAAATATGTTGCATCTTCAAAAGACTTTGCTTTCGAAAAACACAATATTGTTTTGGAACTTTACAATTGGGCTAAATTTGCTTCAACTTATGCTCAATGTAATACAAATGATTTGCATGAACGCAATAGAATTTTAACTGTTGATTTGGCTGAACAATTTACATGGTTGATGATTCCCCGTTCCACAGAAAACCCTACTGCCCTTCAACAAGATCAAGCTGAAGCTCAAGCTCGAAGATCAATAATGGAAAATAATAAGATCCCTCAAGAGTAAGCATATAATTATATATTTTAGTTTTCCAATTTATTTAAATTTTTATTTCAGAAATAATAATAATCAAAAGAAAACAATCAGCTACTCTGAGCCATTGACATTTATTTCATCCTTTGTGAGTGACGAATCTTCTGATTTTGAGATGGAAGGTCCTCAAGTTCATGAATTAAATAATCCACAATTTGCCATCGTTCAAGAAGATAATTCTATTGCACCAAGGGTATTAATTTTTTTTATTAAAAACAATGATATTATTTCCTTGTTTTTAGCTTCGCAAAAGGAAGAGTTCCTCAAATAATATTCACCCTCTTGAAAAGAAACCAAAACGAACTTCTCAGCCTCGAGATGAATCATCATCAGATAGTTTTGAAAGTAATGATGAAGCATCTAAAGAAATTAATTCATCCCTTTCTCTTCTTGATCCATCCAAATATGAACTTCGCAATTACGACGATGGCAAAATTTGTATTTTTGTTTATGCATCAAAGGAAGAAAATACTTGCTATGAATTTACAAAAAGTTCTAAATATTATTATCGATGTCTTGGTTGTCATGAAAAAGGCAAATATGTTTGCGTTTATTTACTTGAAGATGAAACAATTGATAAATATTCTGTCTTCCTCAAAGATGGTCATGAACATTGTTGCACACCTCGAGAATATGATCCTGAAAGATTTAGTAAAAAATTTATTTACTCTTCAAATTTCAATTTTTTCCGTGAAAAGAATTCACTCAAAGCTGTATATTTCGATGATGAAAAGGAATTTTGTTACAAATTTTCTTACCAACCAAGCACGAAAATATTTGTATGTTGTCAATGTCGGCTTATGAAAAAAGAGATAGTTATCCTCAAACGTTGCCGAAACGACGAAGGCGAAGAATATCTTTCTCCAGGGAGTAGAAAACATATATGTGCCCCATTGAAATATGCTGAAGTTATTTCGAATATGAAACTTCTTTCATCAAGTGAAATCGATTTTGATAAAGAGAAGATTACGATGGAAGAAAAAGAACGGCAAAAACCTGATCCACGATTTTTTGATATTCAAAAGAATGATAATGGCAATCCTCAATTGATTGTTTACACTTCAAGTGAAAAACTTCAATGGTTTAAATATTATTATGAAAAAAGTAGAGACATTTTTTTCTGCAGTAAATGCACGGGCCATGGACGTTTTATTACCGCAAAATATGTTAAAAACGATTTTACAAATGATGCAGGTTATGTTACTCTTGGAGAAAGTGAACATATTTGTGAGCAGTTAAGTAACGATGTGAAATTTGTTCGTAAAATAATCAAAGGTGAAGAACTTGATAAAGAGCTATACCATTTTGAAAAGAATAAAAAAGGCAATCCCGAACTGATTATTTACACCTCAAAAGAAAAGCGTCAATGGTATAAATATATTCGGCATTATAAGGATAAGTTTCGCTGTACGGGATGTTATGCTCGTGGGAGGAAATTTGTTATTGCACAACTAATAAGAGAATATCCAAATGATGATGGTTATGTTACTCTTGGAGAAACTGAACATGTCTGTGAATCATTCTAAGTTAATATCGTTGAATAAAATCATGTGCCTTAATATTTTTTGTTTGTCTTTTTATTTTGTTTTCATTGATGTTTTGTTAATAAACGTTTTTGTTATTGTAAAATACGCTTATAAAAATTTATAACAAAGAATAAGCATTGGTATCCCTTGAATACTCTCCAAAATCATTGTTAAATTTAGCGTAGCAAGAAGAGATAATATTTGGGAGATCATTATTTTCTTAGTTTCTAAACAAATTTAAACATACATTAAATTTCATGAACTATTAATTATTTTTGGTATTTTAAAATGTGGTTATATAAATGCTGCTAACTTTTGGTTGATTTTGAGATTATTATTACGTCGAATAACATAAAAAACATTTTTGAGATTCATGGTTACATTAATCTTTATTTTTCTAGTCGATAATCTTCGTTGGGCGATGCCACCCAAATTTTATGTCGAAAAGTAAAAAACAAAGCAGCGAGCTCTCATGGTTTCAAAGGAATTTTCAACTTGAAAAAGGAGTCGCTTTCTTTGTGTTTGAAATATGCCAACATTGTGAGTATTATTTGCAGCCACCTTCATGAATGTTCGCTCGTATGTCCATCAAAAAGCTGGAAGTTCTTTAGCTCATTCTTATCCCTTTTTCTTGTCAAAATTTAGCTGCATTTTTATACTCTTTTTGTTTTTTTTCTTCATTGGGCTATTAAATAGGTAATGTATTGTTTTCGCTGTAATTCATTTTCATAACCTAACGTGGTACAAAATTGTTCATTTTTATCAAAAACATAAAGTTTTTCTGGATCAAAAGCCATTTCACATTCAGTAAATGAAATGACTTTGACTCTGATAGGAAGAAGTTGAAAAAATAAAGATGAAGTTAAAGCTGCTTTACTCTTTGATGAAGATAATTATTTGGTTGGAATTCAAAGTACAACAAATGAAAAATATGGTAAGTTGTGTCTTTTTTCATTATAGCAACTGAATCAGATGTTTCAATAAAGTGTCAATCGAATAAGATTCTTTCGATAGGAATCAAGAAGAAGAAACAAAATCAAAACTATGTATTATTTTAAACCTAGAGAAATTTCAGCTCTTGCAACATTCGTTCCATATCATTGTGATTTCCTTAAACGCGTTGCTGGAAAAGAAGTTTGCTTTTAATGAAGATACATATGTACATTTGACAAAAAATTTGTAACAATTTGCTTTAAATATAATATTTTTATTGAATCAGTGAAATAAATAGAGCGAGATTAATTTAAAAAAGCTTTACCTTACCTTTTGGACACACATGGGAAAACATTAAGTTTTTGAATAATGTTGTAATGCTTTGTATTTTTCAATCAAAAGGAATAAAATATTGTCAAGTTAAAATATAAGTAAGCCATAGCCATTTTGCAGCATTCATTGCACCAGCTCGAACTTAATTGGGCATCTGAAATTCGGATTCATTGCGTATTTGAAATATGCGCTAAATCGTTGTTTGCTTTAATAGCAACAGGGCATGCATCTTTTTTCACCACAAACCTTTTGAAAGAGTATTGTGAACAGGTTGATTCATCGTTGCATTGTAAATAATATTTGTTTCAAAGAATGAGTAATATTTTAGGGTAAAAAGTATGCAGTTTAAAATTTTTTTAAAAGATGCTTGGACTCATAGAAGATAATATAAAACAAATGATGCTAGTCTTAAAAATTTAATTTGGTAAATTACTCTTTATGCCTAAATTATAAAATGAACCAATTTAATTTGCTTACTTTCGGCTATTTTTTGCTTTTGTAAGAGCCTCAAACTTTCAAAAAAGTTCTTCCAACGAATTTCAATATTTTATGCAAAATATTTCTTTTTTCCCATGCTTTTTTTCGTTGTTGCAACTTTCTTTCTTCATTGTGGCAGAAAAATCAAATCATTGCATTGTTGCAAAAAAAGAAACGCTGAATGAAAACAATGTTGCTTCTTGATTTCGCTGTTCTTTGTTTATGCTTTTCATTTACAACATCATCAAAATTTTATTATGCTTCAAATGGAATATCTTCTTATGGAACATCTCATGGACATGAAATTATGATAACTTCAAATATCAACAACATCAACAAAGCTCATCATCGTCGTCAACGTCGTGATATAACAGCAGCTGAATCATCGAGAGATCTTGCATTATATGATCAAATATTTGGTGATGATCCATATTTAATGAGTGAAGAATTATCAATACCAATGGTTGAAGGTACTACTGAAAACATGGGTGAAGCAAATAAAGATTGGACTATGTATTATGCTTTTGGTGGTGGAATCGGTGGTAGCATTTTATTGTTGACTTTAATTGGAATTGGAATTTATTTCGTCGTAAAGAAAATGAAAAAAACAAAGTATAATGTAAGTTCTTGCTTTGGGTGTTTATCTTGTTTTGGTGCTTTTCTCGTTTAGCAAGCTTTAGTTTTGTGTGTTTCGGTGCTGCCTATTACTTTATTAAGCTTGTTTTAATAAACAGAGATTATATGCTTGAACAACTTCTTTGTCCAACAAATGTTAAGTCAAACTTTTTCCATTTGTCTCTTTGGCTTGCACGTTTGTTACTAATGATGTTAATGATTCCATTTTTAGGCTGTCAAAACCAATGATACCAAAAACAACAACAAAGCAAGTAAGAATGTGGTCGCTGAAGCTGCTCCAAATCCACTTCAAAATCAAGATCTTCCATTAGCACCAACTCAATCCACTCCGAAGAAATAATGTTTCATAATTTGTATGTATTTCATTTATTTATGTTTGTTTTAATAAAGCATTTTGCTATGTATCTAATAATTGTGTTTATCTAAAACTTTTTATACAAAACCATTTCTCAAAATTCAGCATTTCTCTTCTCCTTTCTCGGCGCAATGAGTACAAAAATAGTTAAGAAATAATGAGAGTTGCAAACATCTTTACAAGGGAATGAAAGCTAATGTATTGTTGGTTGATATTATCATAGCATGTCGATACTAAACCAAAAAATGATTAATCCAGCAATGCAATTTTCTTCAATCGATGGAATACAAAAATCAAAATTGCAAAACTCTTTGTGAAAATTTTATAACATTTTGTAAGAAAACTTTCTTCCAACTTCTTGTCTATGTTTTTAGAAAAAAGAGTGGCATTTATGTATCTACACTTGTATCACAACCAGCGTTTTTTTTTGTTAGCGGAATAACAATATTTTTTGGAAGTTGGAGTTCGAGAAAAAAGGCTGTCATTTTTAGGTTTCTCAAACAAGCGTGCATTTTTTTGAGTGTGTCAGTCATAAATTTGCATAATTTCATGAGAAATGCTTGCTATCATTCAAACTCCTATTTATAGTTACCTCGTGAATGAATTTTTTGTTGCAGTCATTTTCAATTTTTGTTGCTGTCATTGGTTGGTCGTCGTATCGTTCTGTGAAAATATTGTAACTTCTCATCGCATTGCTTCATATCAACTGTGTGGGTGAAAAAATTCAACAACAACGACAACAATGTGCATTCTATGGTTGGGTAAAGCTGCATTGATCTTTCTATTTTTTGTATCATCTGCTTTGCTTAATTTTGATCTTTATCTTACACGTATGTTTCTTTTTTTTTTTGATTATTAGTGATGGTTATTTGTTGGAAGATATTCCTCTTTATTTTCTGTAGTCACCCTTTTCTTTGCTAATGATTACATACTTTTTTTTAGATTGGCGCTATCATTCGTTTCCTGATAACAATCTCGTCGACAATTCAACTGTTCGTGAAAAAGAATTCATCATCATGACTGGATTTCTTGGCCGATGTGAAAAGTTTAAAGAAGATAACTCAAATATGGATGATATGCTTATTGAAATTATCAAGAATCGTACATTGAAAGAAATTATGCACAAGAATAAAACCTATCATCCTTTCTGTGAACAATGGCACAACGTTGTATGTCTTTTTTGTTGTTTATTTTATAACGCATTTATGTTTGTGCTTTCTAGGAGCCTCAAATAGCCATCTATGATTTAACTTCATTTGTTCTCTTTCTTTTTGCTGGTGCTATTCTTACTTTCAACTTCGTTTGGACGATTGCTTCATTTTGTACTTGCTGTTGGAATATACATTTCTTGAAGGTCATTCCTGCTACATCAACTCTTTCTGCAATTCTCATCTTGTCTGGAATGATAGTTTTTTCTGTTGGCTTTAAAGATATTGGTGGTAAGCTGCTGTTACTTGATCATTGCTAATACACTTAAAATAACATTTTGTTTTATAGATTTCAACATCCGTTTGAAGAATAACTACGAACATGTCATGCATAAGAACTCTTCTTGTATGTTACTTTTTGGACTTTGCTTTCTATGATCATGGTTTTAACATTTTACTTTTTTCAGATTTGATTGGAAATGATACTCTTCAAACTGGTGGAAGCTTTTTCGCTGTCGTTATCGTCCTTCTCATCAACATCATTGCAATTGTTCTATCAACTATGATTACGTTCTTATACAAATATGTTCCCATTGAATCCACTTGATCCAAGAAAAAATGAATGATATAACTATGTTTTTTATAAACCTATTTGATTTTCTTTCTTATGTATGTATGTATATTTTAAATAAAGATGATTGATTTGTGTGTTTTTATCGAAGACTTTTTCTCATTCCATGATTCTACCGTCGCATAGCACGCATCTTTTTTAAACAACGTTTTGTGATTTAACAGTTGTTACTTTTTTTAAAATTTATTTCGAAGCACTTATCTTTTTTTGAACGCAGTAGTAAGCAAAAATATGTTTGTTAATAATCATTTTTCTATGTGACAATAATAGTTTTTTGAGAAAAAGCTGCAACATGAGAACAATATAAAAAAAGCGTTAAATTGGAATAGTTTGTTCATGAATTTTTTTTGAGAGTTTCCGATTAAATTTGCAAATTATATTCATGATTTTATTATGGAAACCCAAAATGGTTATGAATTTCAATGTGGTGAAAAAGGCGTCCAAATGAGCGAAGATAAAAAGTAAGGTATCTCGAAATAATATGAAACCATCAAAAAATGGACAAATTTTTAGCAGCGAAAAGCTATTGCTCGAGCTTTAATCCGCGAACCAGCTGTTTTAATTTTGGATGAAGCCACTTCAGCTCTCGATGCTGCATCTCAACGAATCATTCAAGAAACGATTCAAAAATGTTCTGTTGGTTGAACTGTTATCATGATCACCCATAATTAAAGCACCATAAAAATGTTAATAGCATTATTGTTGTTCAAATAGGTAAGCATCATACTATCAATCAAGATTCCCAAGGACTTTATTATTCTCTCGTTCATCCATAAATCCATTAATATTAAAAATATTATTGTTTATGTAATTAATTTTATGAATTTTCATTTTAAAAAATGCTTAAAAATTTCGAAACTACTAAAAAAGCTTATAACCATGATCTAATGGTTTTAATGTAAATTAAAAGTAATAAGAAACTTTATAATAAAAAGAACATAATAAGAAAACAGACAAATTATTAAAATAAAAAAATAGCTTCAGCAAATGTGCAGGAATTTATTAAATGGTAAATGGCTGGCAAATATGTTCTTTTTTCCCAAAAGTAACATAACCATCAATTTTTGAAGGATTTTCTTTAACGTATTTTGCAGTAACATGCTTTCCAAGAGAATTACATTTGGTGCAGCGATAACTATTTATATCAACCCTATGATACTCATACCAATGAAGTTTTTCGTTTGAAGTGTAAACAATCAGTTTGGGATTGTCTCTAAGAGTCATTTCAAATTCATAAAATCGTGGATCAGCTTTTGGGGTTTCAGGAACACTATTTAAATTTAAAATATTTAGTCCGCTTGAAGAAAGAATTTCATTACTGGCAATAAATTCTGTGTATTTTATAGGTTTGCAAACGTGATTTCCAGTTCCAACAGTAAAATATTCTTCACCATCATCGTTTTTGTGAAGTTTAAGGATGACGTTCTTTTTTTTGATCCGGCATTGACAACAAAAGAAAGAATTGTGACTGTTGAAGTAAGAAAACTTGTAGCAAAATTTCTTTTCATCATCAAAAGTTACAGCTCTGATCGAATTTTTTTCATAAAAAAAATGAAAATTTGATGAATTAATAATAGTTTTTTCAAATCTTTCAGGATTATATGGTCGAGGAGTACAAAAATGTTGAAGATTATCTTTCATGCAGATAAAATATTCACCATTTGATTTATTTTGACGTAAATAAATATAAATATTTTTATTTTTTCGACAACAACCCAGACAGCGATACACTGTGGAAGTAGCTTTAGAAAATTCATAACAAGTATTTTTATCTTCCGATGCAAATATAAAAATGCGAATTTTGCCATCGTTGTAATTTGGAATTTCATATTTTGTTGGATCAAGGGGAGATTTTATATGAAGGCTAAAAAAAGAATACATACATAAAGACGATAATTTTTAACTTACTCATCGTTATTATTGTTTTCTAAATGTGATTCAGTTTCATCATCGCTTTCAAACTCATTGGATGATGACGATCCATCTCGACGCTGAGGAATTCGTTTTGACTTCTTTTCTGGGGAAAGCGTATTGCTCAATGAACGTTTTCTTTTACGAAGCTAAAAACAAAGAAAAACTATTATATATTTTTTAATACAAAAGAATTAATACTCCAAGCACAATAGAATTTATTTCTTGATCATTAGCAGAATCGTGAGCTTTTTTTTGTTCATCAATTTGAGAAACGTCCATTCCCAAATCAGAAAAGTTATTTTCATTGTTAACAATTTTGGGTAAAACAATGGATGATTCAAATGTCAATGACTTCGATTTTGGTCTCTTTGGGTTATTACTATTCCTACAAATAACTATTTTAAAATGTTAAAATAAATTTTTTTAAATTACTGTTGAATGACATTCCCTTTTTCCAAGAGTTCTCCTCGAACTCGAGCATCTGCTTGATCTTGTTGAAGGGCAGAAGGGTTTTTTGTGGAACGGGGAATCATCAACCATGTAAATTGTTCAGCCAAATCAACAGTTAAAATTCTATTGCGTTCATGCAAATCATTTGTATTACATTGAGCATAAGTTGAAGCAAATTTAGCCCAATTGTAAAGTTCCAAAACAATATTGTGTTTATTGAAAGCAAAATCTTTTGCAGATTCAACATATTTGGTAATGGCTTTATTCATTTTTCCAATTTCAAGGTTGTATGTAAAAGCAGTGGGATGCGTTCTAATTTCAGGAATAGTTACAATAATGATTTTTGGTGGTTGAATTGGAATTGGAGTTTTTTTTACTTTCACTTTTTCATTTAAATGTTTATAACGTTTTGGTCCATTTTGGGCGAAAGCTTTTTTGATGACATTTAGAAAATGATTTAAAAATTTGCTGGTATCCTGTAAAATTTATTAAATAAATACAAAGACAATAAATAAGTAAACCTTACTTTTGTTGCTTGATTAATATTTGGATAATAAACCAAAGAATCAAACCAGATGCAAAGAAAAATATTCTTAATGATGTAATCGTTTTCTTTCTTATTTATTTGTTGTTTCATATGTTCAATGACTTCACTAAAAAAGGTAAAATTTTATGGATACTCTAGATATATATAAAGGTTTAACTTACAAAGGATCATTGGGATAACCAACAAATAATTTCACTGTATTTTAATAAATTTTTTCAAAATTGATCGAAGACAGCAATGAATCGGTTATGACAAGATTAATTGGTCGCTTTTTAACTGTATTCCATGTGTATTTAATATTTCTGAATGCATTTAAAGCAGAAACAATTCTTTCATTAAAAATTTCTTTATTAGAATCTGGCCATCGTTTTTTGCAATGTGCTGAAATAACACGCATTTAATTAAAGTTGTATAAATATAAAAATAAACTTACGAAAGGAGCATGGAAAATGGTTTGTTGGTTGGCTAAAGCTAACATATTTTTACAGCTTCCATCTTCATTCGTCATATTGATTTTTATATCCATATCAACTTCTTCATGGTCTTGCAATGCAAGGTTCCGTGTGTCTTCAGAATAGCTTGACCTTTTAGTAATAGAATCTTCTGAACCATGGAAATTTGAGTTTTCTTGTTCACCTTCGTTTTCATCTCCTAAATCACGGTCATGGGTATTTGTATATTGTTTTTCGGGATTGAAAGCACTTTGTTTTTGTTTTAAATAATGAGAGATAGGGCGAGCTCGAGCTTGATAACAGTCGTCATCACTACTTTCATCTTCATCATTTGAATTATTGCTTGGTTCTTGACCACGTTGTTCTGATTCTATTTTATCATTGTTGTCAACAGCTTGTTGCAAGGAAATTGGTTGAGCTGAAGCCCGATTTAAATAATGAGAAATTGGGCGAGCTCGAGATAGGTAATATTCTTCATCACTGCTTTCATCTTGATTCGATCCATCATTAATTTGTTGATTTGATGACATAATTCAAAACTTTTTAGTAATAAATAATTGATGAAAACCCTTGAAGCACAAAAGATGCAAGTAAGGATGAAGAAAAATATTGATTGATTCATATACAAAAAAAACTAACGAAAATATGGCAAAAAATATTTTCTTTTGATTCCATGAATTAATAGCCAAAGTATTCAGAAAGGGAAGTACTTGGCACATTTTTATATAAACCAAAAGAAAGGGCTGGGTCAAGAAAAAATGCAAGTATATAATCGTTTCGAAACTGATGCCAAAATTAATAATTCTAAAATGATTAATTTTAAAAAAGCAATTTTTATGATTACTGTTTTTATTTTGATATTCTTTTAAATAAAAAAACACACAGCAGTAACGAATGAAAACGGATAGTTCGAGAATTTAAAAATTTTGCAATTTTTTTCGTTTATAGAGTTTTTAGTAAAGTTTTTATTGATTGCTTAAATTTTTTTAACAAAAAGCTTGCATTATTTGTTAACATTAATTTTTTTTATGTAGAGCTTTGACTTATTCTAATATTTTTTTTGCTAGCAATTTTTTAAAAATATTTATTCATAACAGGAGACACAAATTTTACTTTTTAAAACATTCTACAAATAATTCATAGTAGGGTTTAATAAAATTACTGTAACAATTGAATCATATAAACCAAAGCAATCAATAATTCCAACACAAAAAAAAACTATTTGTCCAATTGGTTCCTTATTCATAACATAAAGTAAAAGAATTATTAAAAGTGGAACAACTAAAAGAAAAACAAAACCAAAAAATTAAGCGTAAGTTACTCGAAGAAGCATGTTATTTCTCGATTTAAGACTTTTTACATTGTCGACGCTAGATTTTGGGATTTTATAGCATTAAACGGACGACGAAAAAAAGCATAATTATAAAATATTGATTGATTTGGATTGGCACATGTAAGGCAAAAATGTGTTATCATCCCCATTATTAAGCACCCAATGTAATCCTTTGTCATTATACATATATCCAGGCGCGTTGTTGCTGTAGCAACCGGGTGTATATTCAGGGTAAGCTCTATACGGATATGTTACTCCATCATATCCTTGCCACGCCCAATTCACATACGAACATTTAAAGCCTACATAATATTTTTTTGCTTGCGATAAAGTATTATTCCAAGTACTACTATTGATTATGAAATCTAATTTTTCCGGAGTATCGACAATAACAAGTATTCCGTCAGTTGAACAATGGATAAAATCGGGCGCTGTAGCTACAAATGATCCCCATATACAATCAGTGGATTTTCTCATTGTCATTGTTGTGTTATCAGTAGTATGAGCCACCCATTAACGCCATTGTGGGCGTGGCCTAATTTGCAGTTCGGTCTTTTTTTGTGCAAAAAAGGGGCGGAGCTTTCAATCCACCAATAAGAGAAGGGGAAAAGGGGGCGTGGCTTAATTTGCAGTTCGATTACTGTATTTGCAGTTCGATTACTGTATTTGCAGTTCGGACTTTTTTTTGTGCAAAATCAAATCTATTGTTATGCATAAAAGTTATGCAAAAAGTTGTGTAATAATGTTATGCAAAAAATAAAAAAGTTGTGTAAGAATAAATATGTTTATGATCAATCAATTGCATGTATAAAAAAAGAAGCACAAGCAAATCAATAAAAAGAAGAGTTCAATCAATAAATTTAAAAGTAAAGCAGAAATTAAAAAAGCTTAGCAGAGTAATTTTTTTTTTGATGGATGGAAAAGAAAGAAAAGCTTTTTGCAAGCAAATGAAACAAAAAAAAGAAAGTTTTGGAAGGAGAGAAAATAAATTAAAAAGACTTATGCTTGCGTTGTTGTTGTTGGAGGTGTTGTTGAATGTCATGCAGCAATGAGGTTTTCGGATACTTGTTCTCCATATTGGATGAGCAAGATTCTTGATAAACGGGTGAAACTTGATCAAAGCATTCATCATCAGGGAATTCATCATCCACAACAACGAATCTTCTTTTCTTGTTTGGTGCATTAGTGATGGAAGGAGGATATGCAGCACGTTTATTGTTTGGTGTTGATGTTGCCATTGGTGGAGGCATTCGGAGGGATTGATCATCGCTCGTGGAAGTGAATTTATTGAAAGTTTTTTTGGCTGAATTGAAACCATATGGGGTTTTTCCAGTCAATGGAATTCTCGTATCTAGAATAAACATAATTTAGTAATGTTCTATTTATTTAAAATTTAAAAACTAACCAAGGGCATAAGCAGCTTTGAGATTTCTCTCTTTGCAATCTTTACAAAGATGAAGGGAAATATCCACACCTCCATCGTTTGCATCAACAATGGTTTCATCTTTGGTTTGGTACGCTAATTCCCTGCAGCATTGGCACAGCGAATATGAAATAACATATTTCGAGGCAATTAATTTCCAGTTTGAAGCCATTTTTTCAGCAGCAATTAATTAAAAGCGATCAGCAACAAAAAATCAAAAAGTCAAGAATGATGACTTTCATTTTTTTAAGTTCGAGAGTCGATATTGACTCCGTAAAATACTGTAACACGTCTGTTGCGCAAGAAAAAATATCTATAAAGTTTGCGCCGTCATTATATGTTCGAACTTTGCACCTCTGTTGTTCATAAAAAAGACAAAGAAGTTGCCGACGGATTAAGAAAAACATAAACACCTATGTCGTTCGCGAGGACAATAAAAGTCAAAGAAGTTTCCGACATAATATTTATATTTTTTAAATCTTAATCCTTTTTTATCTCACTGCTTTTTCGATTACGTAATATGGAAAGAAAGAGATACATTTGTTGCAAAAATATTGTTGTAGCAATAAAAAATTGGTGATGATTTTTTGACCTCCTGTTGAGAAAGAGAGGGAGAGGTAGAGTGAAGATGAAGTATTTTCTAAAAAGGTGAAATGTTGAGTGTCAAACGAGGATAAGAAAAAATGAGAAGAGAGTCATTCATTCTATCTTTTTTATGCTACGAAAAAATATTTGAATAAAAAAGAAATTAAATTTTGATTATTTTCAGGAATTTTATTTTCTCAACTTTGCCACTGAATCTTTATTGATTTACTTTTGCTTATCGCTTTCTGATTTGAAAATGGATCGTGAAATCAAAATCCCCCGACGGACCATTCACCAATACAAGAAGGATAAATATCCTGAGCTTACCGTTCTTGTTAACGGCTATCGCTCCTTTTTCCACCAACGGACTAATGGTGATCAATGCCATAAGGCAAGGGATATTAAATCTGAGGTAATATTTTTAATTTTGATTTTTTTACATAAAAGTTATTTAATTATCTTTTTTGTAGAATAAGATGATCAAGGAACTTTATGCATTGTTTACTGGAACCCCGATTCAAAATTTACCGTCTTCCGTTCAACCCCATTTCATCACTGATCTTACTGATATGATCACCAAAATTGATGACACTCTTCTTGAACCCGAAGAGCAACTGGTAATGTTGTGTGAGCAACTTGAAAAGCATGAAGGGAAGAAAGTCGTTGCACGGCTTTATGATCAAAATAATCCTCATCCCGTTTTTACATCGTCGCTTGAAGATGGAGCTTTCAATCTCATTGTTATTCGCTTCCTCAATAACAAATATGGCAATGCTACGCGTCAAAACGTATATTGTCAAAGAAGTCGTATGTATTGCCAATTTTGTCGAAAAATGTACACTGATCGTGGAGCTCATACCAGCAGATGTTTGGGGAGATGCCGTGATTGCTTTGGTATGGGTGAAGGTTACCCTTGTGTTCAAGAGTTCGCCAGTGGTCAATGGCGTAAATGCCATGCATGCAACCTTGATTTTCGAAGTGAAAGCTGCTATGATAACCATTTCAATGGGGCATGTCATCAAAGAAAGAAATGCGGGATCTGTGGCGGCGCTTACAAAATTTCTGATGGCGAACATATTTGTGGTACTCAACTCTGTCGCTCTTGTCATCAACGGCATCCCAAGAATGAAAAGAGGAAAGGATTGAATTATTGTTATATCCAGCAGGCAAAGATTGATAAGCAAAAGGATTATCGCCCCAAAATCTACGTCGTCTTCGACGTTGAAACCAAGCAAAAACTTTTGAAACTTTTTTCAAGAAAAAGTAAGTTTTGCATAACTTTTTACATAACTCTTAAATACATATCCCCTTTTTCTTAGGAAACCTTGTTGAAGATGAAACAACATCATCGAATACTGCACAACCTGATCCTCGTGATGGCATAACTTATGTCACAAACATTCATAACAATCCTGATGACTTGAGTAAGTTTTGCACAACTTTTGCACAATATAATTTGCACAAAAATATTTATGCACAATATTTTTAGTTGAACATGTTCCTATTACTCCTTTGCCCGCTCATCATCCCGCCACCGATGAAGATGGAATTTTGGATGCATCTGATGATGAAGATCTTGCCGAAATGATGAATCAGATGGTCATCGATATGAGTGGTCCTATGAAAAAGAAGGACTATATTCATATCGCAAATTTACTTTGCGCTATGATATGCTGCTCTCATTGTATCGATGATATTGATGCAAAAGAATGCTCTCGTTGTCCCCGTGGAATTAAAAGCTGGTCTTCAATCCTACAAGATTCATCAAAAATGGAATATGCTCATGATGTTATGGCGGCCTTTCGTGAATATTTGAAGAAGCTTTCACGCATGCAAGGATTCTCAGGTGTTGTTTGTTATTCGCACAACGGAGCCCGTTTCGATACCCATTTAATATTGAAAAGCTTTACCGACGCCGGGTATGTAACTGATACTCTCATCATGAAAGGCAACTCCATCATCGAAGCCTCAATTTCTACTGGTGGTGAAATTGAAAGTCGCATTTCTTTCAAGGATACTTACAGGATCATCCCGGTTGCTTTGAAAGCATTCCAAAAAACCTTCGGACTTCCTGAAAGCGTACACAAATTCGAGTAAGTTTCTTATGCATAAATATTTTATTCTTAACTAAAGAAATATCTTATAGCTTTCCTCATTTCTTCAACCAAGAGCGATTCTATGATGATGTCCTTGATAGTTTGCCTGATCGTGATTTTTATGGATATTATTCCATGCCAAGAAAAGCAAGGGCTGCATTCGATGTCAAATATAATGCTGAATGTGAAAGAATGAAGGAACAAGGCCTCAAGTTCAGACTTCCTGATGAACTTTTAAAATATTGTCAGCAGGATGTTTTTGTATTATACAGTGGTTTTGTTCATTTTCGACGCATGCTGAATGAACTGGTGACAGAAAAAGTGGATGAAGCTGCTGCAGATCCAAGCAAGCTTCCAAAAGGTGCAAGAAGGGAATATTATGATATTCTTCAACATGGAACAACCATTGCCAGTTTATGCCTTTATGTTTTCCGCTTGATGTTCATGAAGGAAAAGCAAATCGCTTTGATTCCGGAGACCGGGTACCAGGATCAAACCAATCAATCAAAAATAGCTATCGGGTATATGGAATGGTTAAAGCACATGGGTGAATACAAATATATTCAGCATCGTGATAATATTGGTGAACATATTATTGGCAAACAACTGCGAGTTGATGGGTTTGATTGTAAAACTCATGATGTTTTTGAAATCGATGGTTGTTTATAGTAAGTTTGAATGCTTTTGTACTGGAAAATAAAACTTTTCTGTTTATAGTCACGGTTGTCCTGATTGTTATCAAAATCGAGAGCAGATCCTTCTTGATAATAAGTCAGCAAAAGATTTATATAAAGACACTTGCGATAAACATAGACGTATTCGTGAATTAATGGAACTTGTACCAGAGCATTATAATAATCTCAAAATAATACGCGAATGCCAGATTCGGAAGCAGATGCAGAATGATAAAAAAATGCATGAATTTATCACCAATTACCCCGACACTTCTCCTATAAACCTGCGCAAAGTAAGTATTATGAATAAAAAGTTATGCATAAAAGTTGTGCAAAAAGTTATGCAAAATATTGTGTTTAAAAACTTATTCATTTTTTTTAGACTTTAACTGGTGGTCGAACTGGTCCTCTTCATTTCGAGGAATATCATGTTGAAAATGAAAAGGAAATAAAATACTTCGACATATGCTCGTGAGTTCTTTTCTGTTATCTTTCTTAACAGTGAAATGATTATCTTTTTATCCTAGATTATACCCTTACATAAACTTCGTAACTCGCTATCCTGTCAAGCATCCAAAGATCGTAACAAAGGTTAAAGCATGGGAAAGACCTGAAGATGTCCCCGATCTTGCCGTCATTAAATGCAAAATATTACCTCCTGTAAATTTGGATATGCCCATCATACCTATGAAATCCAACAATCAGCTTATCTTCCCTTTGTGCGGCAAATGCCCTCAGAAACATTACAAGAAAAATGAAGGCAAAATCTCTTGTGTTCATAGCGCAGGTGAAAGAGCCTTCGTAACTTCTTGCACCTCAAAAGAAATTTCATATGCTATGCATAATGGATACAAAGTTCTTGAAGTTTATCATGTTCTTGAATACGAAGAAGGTTGTGATCATATCTTTAAAGATTATGTAAGAATGTTCTTAAAAATCAAGGCAAGCTTTTTGCATAATTTTTGCACAATATTCTTTGCACAATTTCTTTGTATAATACTTTTACACAACTTTTCTATAGGTTGAAGCTTCCCATCCTCCTGAAAACTATGAAAATGATACCGAAGTTCGTGAAAACTTCCAAAATCTTTATCGCGATATCTATGGAATTTCCTTGGGTGAATGTATTTTTAATCCAGGAAAAAGATTCATCGCAAAATTATTTTTGAATTCTTTGTGGGGTCGTTTCTCGATGGCAGTTCATGAAGAAAAGAAAATCGTGAAATCCGATGAACTCTTCAAACTTGCTCGAGATCCCACAATCATGGATCTTTCTTCTTATCACCTCAATTCCAATGGCACAAGAATGGTGAGATATCGACGTGATGAAAACTTCACCTCTGCGAAAAATGTCAACATAGTTTTAAGTATATGGACCACGGCCGAGGCAAAAATACATTTGTATAAATTTATGAAATATGTCAATTCAAGCCCTGGATCAAAATTGCTTTACACAGATACTGGTGAGCATTGCACAACTTATCTTTTGCACAACTTTTACACAATACTTTTACATAACATTTTTTAGACAGCATAATTTATTCTCATCCTTGGGGAAAGAATCCTTTAACTCCCGGTGAGCTGCTTGGAGAGATGACTGACGAGTTCCCCCAGCACGCAATTTTACGATATACAAGTGCTGGGGCGAAGCAATATATTCTCACTTTGAGAGATAAAGATGGCAACCTCTCAACAAAGCTCTGCAATCGAGGCATCACCACCACCTTTGAAGTTGAAGAAAATGTTACTCATGAAGCAATGCAATTCGATACTTCTAAAGCCAATCTTAATCTTGAAGTTTTTAAAATTGCTCCTCAACCTGATATGACTCTCCTCAGTCGAATTACAACAAAAATATATCGCACGATTTGTAAGAAGGGTATTATCCATGAGAACTCCATATTCCCCTACGGCTGGAAATTCTCAAAACCTTCTTTGAGCATTCCTATTATTCCATGGGTTGATGACTTCCGTGTTCGAAAAACTCCACCCTTCCGTGAACTCCAATATCTTTGTATGGCGTATATCTTCTTCCAGAAATTTTATGTGGATATCGTTATCCGTTATCTTTTATATGGTCCACGGAAAACATCACCCCAAGCTCTTTTAGATTCCCAAAGAAAAGCACGTGTCTTCAACTTTATCTTAAAAAATGAAATATCACCTCGTATCAGAGCTTGTGTAAAGTTTTAATGATTTATGTTGTGCTATTTTTATTTGAATAAATGTAATTAATTTTAAAATATTGTGCAAACAATAAAATTGTGCAAAGCATAAGAAATACATAACAGAAAAAAAATCTTTGCATAAATATTTTTACATAAGAAAGGCATAATTATTTTTTGTATAAGAGTAGCATAATTATTTTTGGATTAAAAAAGTGCACGAAAAATAGCCATAAATGAACTGAAGGCTCAAAGATGTTTACCGATCCAGTTCATAAAGGAAATTAAAGCGAAAATAAAAAGGGAGAGGGCAATTACGTGAAAAAGAATTTGATTTCGAAGAGTGAATTGAACCATAACGGTGGAAGGAAAAGCTGGAGCATTAGCAACGGGTAAAATCAAACCTTGATCAGCTGGTTGTCCATTTAATGGAATTTCATAAAATGGTGCCTCATCATAAATAGGAGGTTCTGCTTGTGGTGGTGGCGGAGGAAGAGGAGCATCAGCGTTAGAATGAACAACAATGGCTGCAGGAATGGAAGATGTTGGTGGAGCTACAGGAGCTTCATTTAAAGTGACAAGAGGAATGGGAGCCGAAATAAGTGGAGGAGTTGGAAAAGATTTCAATGGAGGTGCGGGTGGATGGCGAATGTTTGGGTATTTTGATGTCTAAAAAATAAATTAATTTGGTACATATAAAAAAGGGGTAAAAATAAAAATAAAAAAAAAACTTGCTTCAAAAAGTTTAAAAGGAATAGGCATCATCGGCATTTTTCAGCAACGAAAAAAAGAAACAATGAATAAAAATTAGATTGGTGACGATCCAATCATTTTTTTATAAATTCAATCTCACAATGACCCGTTGCTTTTTCAAAAAGTATCGGGTTACCATAAATATCTTTCATGTCCAATTTTATTCTGTCAAAAGATGTAACTTCAAGTTTTAGATAAGACGGCTGCGGCACAGCAAAAAAAAGTGGTTTATTTTTATTGGCGTCAAGGATAGGAATAATACCAAGCATTCTTTCCTTTGATGGACCACACCATATCGGACATATGATGTTTCTTAAATATAAACAAATGCGCGAAAAGTATGGTTCAGTTGTGCTTTTATTCGCTGCAATTGTTTCAGTTCTAGTGATCCAAGGATCTGAAGAAAATCCATAAGCTTTTGCTAAACCATGCGAGAGATGTATTGCTCTAACGAAAGCATTATTGAATAAAATTCCATAAAAACCTTTCTCATTGAGAAAAAAGTCAATTGAAGCAAAACCAGTTGCAGTAAAATCATTCGCGTTTATGGGTAATTCTGGAGATAAAATAAATGCATCTTTAAGTGATTTGTGAATCACATATTCTTTAACACCCATTTTTCCATCAGCATCATCGGGTGCCGTAATAACTATTTCTTTTTTTGGATCATAAGTTATTTTTTTATCCACCTTTACTTTTTTTGGTGAAGGCTCCATTGGAAAAAGTGAGGGTGGAGGAGTAACTCGCCTTTCACCTGAATTCCCTCCTTGCGCTGTTTTTTTAGGAACTTTCTTTGGTGGTGACATTGGAACAAGTGATGGTGGAGGAGTAAGTTCATCATCCGAAGATATATTAGTTATTTCATCAAAAAGATCATCGTTTCTTTTTGGACGTGCTTTAAAAAATATATTCTCCAAAACTTTTTCAAGGTCATCAGAAACTGTGTAATTTGCTAAAGGCAGAGTTGATTTTACACCATTGGTGTAAATGATTGTAATCTTTTCATTCATCAGCGACCAATTTTGATCGATGGCAAATGTTTTTAAAGCGCAATGCCAATTTTCACCAACAAAATTTAAACTTGAATCAAGCTGTAGAGTTATTGTATTTGATTTATCAATAGTAAAAGGAAACATAACATGTTCAGTTTTAAGTGAAAGCATAATCTAAAATTGCTACATTTTAGAAAAACCTATTTTTTGCCAACTGTTAGAGAAAAATCGCGAACTATTTTTTTGTGCAAAAAAAGACCAGGAAGATTTCTTATGCAAAGAAAGAAAAAAAGAGTTGTGCAAAAGTTATGTAAGAAGATGAATTGTGTTGTGTAAAAATATTATGCATAAAATCAAGACACAGTTATGTAAAAAAAAAAAGAATTTATTGGTCTCTTAACAAAGTTAAGTCAGTTTTTAAAAAAAAAAACAAGAAAACATTACAAGACAGGGTTAGTTTTAATTCCCGCAAAAATACGGTAAAACATATAAGATAGCCAACAAAGCCATCCAGAAACAAAGATTATGATTTCAGTGATAGTGGCATTGGGACCGATGAAAGTTGCTGGAGGCTGATCCATCTTGCAGATAGGAGAGGTTTGCTCAAGATGACTGGAAGGAGGAATGGAAGAAGAAGAAGAAGGGACATTAGCGTGGATCATTTGAAGAGAGAGAAATAGGAGAGCAAAAAGAAAAATCGACTGCATCCTGGCTATGCAAAACTATCAAAGTGCCATGGCTGTCGTGATCGTGCGGCTTTTATCTATCGCGAGGATCGAATTGAATTCGCCGTATACGATAAGCTGCAATCCATTCGTTTGAACAGGTGAGCTGAAGTTTAAAGTGATCGCAGTGGCGCCAATTTGTTGCATCTCAATAAATTTTTCACTATGTTGAGATTGGAGGTCAAATCCATAAATGCAAGAATGTTTGAGGTATTTTTGCATGGAAATGCCACATTTTCCATCCACAGATTTAACCATATCATTGAAAGCACGGCCATAAATTTTTGATTGCCAGTTTAGCTTATAGGGATATGCAGGAGTATGGATGCCATTGGTAATTAAGCGAATGGATTCAAGATTGAATGTACCAAATTCAAATGGTGACATCCCAATATGCCCATAAAAAGCCTTTGCATCGACCAATACCGCAAAAAGTCTTTTGGGGAGATAGTCAGAGAACAAAGTTGTTGAGAAATCATAGCGACCTGGAGAAATGAAGAAATTCTTCATCAAACTTCTATCAAAACCATATTTAGCAACGGTGTTTGCATTAAGTTTCTGTTGAATGGCGTAGTCAAGTTGCGGTATCAATAAATGCTGCTTTGCGTACAGCTTACAATCAAGCAGATGATACTGATACTCATTTTGGGTGTTGTTCAAAAGGGCAAAGAAATTATTATGTGGAGTCAGCTCTATGTCCACTACCATCTCGTTGAGGAGTATCTTATCTATAAAAATATTGTGTAAAAATATTGTGCAAAAAATATTGTGTAAAAATATTGTGTAAAAATATTGTGCAAAGAAAAAAAAAAATTGTGTAAAAAAAGTAACCCTTACTTTGTCGAAAAAAATCGGCATCTAAGCTACAGATTGCTTGGAAAGTTGAATCACCTTCAAACAATGCTCGTCTTGCTTCGAATCCTGCACCACCCATTTGACTCATTCCATCTTCAAAAAAGCCAGCAACTTCGAGCTCCTCTTCTTTTCGATTTACTCCAATGCATAAACGACGACGTAAATATGCGTTGTATGAGTAGAGGTCATTTGAGTTATAAACTTGACGTCCATTAAAGGAAATTTTCATATTTTTAATGAAAGTAGCTCCAAAGCCATTGATAAAGCTGACATTATCAGTGGGTGCTATTTTAACTTGTGTTTCACCAGTTTTCTTTGTGATTTTAAAGGTTGTTGCCAAATGACATTTTGAGAGATCAATGTATGCTTGACCTGAATTGATTCGAAAATGAATTGGCCACGTACCAATGGGTGTGAGTGGAATATATTCAACTGAAGATGAATGTTGAAAAGCCACTAACGTTGGGTCAGTATTGAAGAAATCAATGGAAACTGGAAGCTTTTCAGCACTTGTGGGATCTAATTTTTGCATGATTAGGTGAAAATATCTTTATATTTTCTTTTAATTGGACGAATAACAATTGGATCAGTGGTAGCTGATTCAGGAGTTGTTGTGAGAGGTGCAGCTGAGGCGGGAATAATGAGACTTGGGTCTTTATTTTTTAATTCCAACTCAGGTTTTGCTGGTTCACAATCTACTTCACAAGGATCAGCTTTTTCTGGAGCTTTTGAAGTATTGCCTTGAAAGAGATTGCTCCAATTAATTTTTTCGAAATCAATGGAAACAAGAAACATTAAAGATATGCAGAGCAAAGGAAAAACACGACTGTACTTGACCCTTAAAAAAGTAACAACTGAAGGGTTTGTGAAAAAACTATACTTAAAAGACATGTGATGTGACCTCGGTTAAAAAGAACAAAGTTTTTTATTCGAGAAAAAAATTAGAGAAGAAAAAAATGTACAATATTTTTGCATAACATCCTTGCATAATATTTTTTGCATAATATTTTTGCATAAAGTCAATTAATTATATCTGCTTCTGAAATCCATACATCATCATCAGAATGTCCAATAAAATGCACAAAGTATTCAGTTTTTCCTCTTCTTTTTCTTGTTTTTAAAATATCAATGCGATACCCGGCTTCAGGATTTTCTGCATCAAAGTAACCCATTTCCTCATTATAATAATTTCCATCTAAGATTTCATTTTTCTTATCGCCTTTTAGTTTATAAGCTGTGGGTTTTGTGGGTAAGGGTTTATCAATAGTGTAAATTTTATCACTCCAAGCAATATCGTAACCACGTTGAAAAGTTTCTTTTCTTTGTCTCACTCTAACAGTATCACCTGCATTATACTTTGGCTTTATTTTTGGACCCTCAAGAATATCAGGAACATAAAGCTTTTTCACAAGTTCAAAGGCATTTTCTTCGTTGACATCCATTGGCTTCATTTTAGTTACTCGACAAACAGTATTGTTGATTCCATCGACAATTGAGTGCAAAACGTTTATATATCTTTTACTGCCTTTTTCAGTAAAATAGCGATAAATTCGTGCACGCAATGTTCGAATCATTCTTTCAGCTACAGCTGCCTTGGTCTCGGTATAGGATGAAGCAAACTTTTTGATTTTAAGCTTTTCAAAGAACTTTACCATAGCATTTGATTCAAACTCATTTCCTTGATCAGTGAATATCATTTGTGGAAGTTTAGGAGCTCGTTTAAAAATGGCCATGAAGGCTCTCTGCATTTCTAGCGTTCCTTTATTCTTTACTACTTCGACATATAGCTGACGAGAAAGGATTTCAACAAAAACGAGGATGTACTTGTATCCATTGTTATCCTTAGAAAGTTTTTGCATATCGGCTAAATCAGCTTGGCATGTATCCCAGTAACCATAGCTAATAGTTTTTAAGCGTTTGAATCGATGTCTGATGGGGCGATGAAGAGTATAGGTCATGGATTTATTTAAAAAATTAACAACATCTTTTTTCGTAACATCAGGGTTATGTTTTTTAGCTTCCTTTAACAAAATATTAACACCTCCATAAGCAGCTGTGGAGAATTCTGGATCAGTGTAAATTTTTTTCAATAAAGTATCCATCTCTGAAAATTATGTTTTCTGCATAATGTTGTCTTAAAGTTGAACGCGCATAAAAAATTATGCAAAGACTTGTGTAAAGAAAAGAGAAAAAAAGTGCGCAAAAAATTCCCGAAAAACAACAGTTAAGTATGCAACAGCTGCAAAAAAGTTGTGCAAAAAAGTGTCTCACTTTTGCGCAAAAAATGTTCTTTCTCCCGATAATTTTCCGATAAATTCCCGAAATACAACGCTTAAGCATACAAACTAGTGCAACTCAAAGAGAAAATGAACAATTTTTTGTAAATCAGCAAGAGGATGCGCGCATGCGCGCGTGTGTGGAGAAAGGATAGACGCGACTCCCCATCAGGTTCTGTCCGTCATAGTCTATGAGAGTGACCTATTGTGGCACACATATCCATGAAGAAGAAAAAAAAAAATCTTGTTTTTAAAAAATACATTACCTCTCAGGGGTAAATGACATTCATCAAAAACAAACAAACTTAAAAAAATAACAGGAAAATCATGCAATGAGTTTCATTCATTCTTTAAATTTTTTGTTTCTCATCTCCCTTTTTTGAATATTTTATCTTTATCTTATTTTATTTTTGTTTTACTTTTTTTGAAATTGCGGCCATGAGCGCATTTATGGAAATAGAAAAATTTGCATCTTCTCATTAGTTTCTAATCGTCGCAAGCATAAGTGCATCATGACGTTTTTTCTTTCATTCCAAAAAATTGTTGCAGAATACTATTCAAAAATGCTTTTAGCGCAAGATAAAGAAAGGGTTATTAAAGTACAAATACGCATAAATAATAAAATTGAAGTAAAAAGGTAGCGAACATGAATAATAGAAAAAAAGAAAGATGCGCATTCGTCTGAAGCAACTAGAAAGAAGTTAAAAAAAGAAAAATTTTATTTTATCGTTTTTAAACATAAAAAAGAAAAAGCATCCAAGCATTTGAAGAAGTCAAAATTATAAATGAAATTATAAATGAAATTTAGCAAAAAAAAAAAAAATTAAAGTTTCCATTTTTTTGTGATTGGTACTGTAAAAACGGGCCGAGCTGCTGCAACAACTGCTTTTTTGGCGGGAGTTTTTCTAACTATTTTCTTAGCTACTTTAGATGCAGCTTTCTTGACTTGTGGTTTTCTTTCATATACGCGTTTGGTTGGTCGACTGTATAGTGGGGTTTTATTATATGTTCGATTAGGAAATCCAATTGAAGGAGGAGGTAATGAGGTGATGGCGGTTTGACGAAGGCGACGATCGTGTGTTTCAGGAATTTGTTCATTGGCAACATCAAAATGACGTTGACGTTGAAGATATTCTTGATTTTCAAGATTTTTAACCGTGGCATTGATTGTTTCATTGAGACCTGATTTTGATTTTTCTTTCTCAACTAGGTTGTTATATCGCGAGACGGGTATAGCTATCAGCTTTTGCATGATCTAAAAAAGCTACTTTTATAGCAAAAAATAATGGGAGTTCCATTGATCGATCACATTCTCGAACGCGGTGGACATCGACTTCCTTATACAAAATTAAATTGGCATCTATGGGATGCTAAAATAAATGTTCGCGCAATGAAGAAATTAAAGGCACGAGAACTTCCACGTGGCTCATTCACTCAAACAAGTGCTAGATCAACTCATGCTCTTGGAGGCTTCTTGAATGTCACCATCCAACAATACTTCTTCGTCAAGTATCGAATCATTCTTAAATATCCACATTTGCCCCTCTATCGAGTTTTGCTTGAAAATGGTCAGCAAGAATACTATCCTATTGAAGTCCTTGAAATTGAACTTTAAAAGTATTTTATCGTTTTAACGACTTTTCAATTATGTTGCAATAAAAAAAGTTTATATTTATTTCATAAAGGTTTTACACAACAAAAAAAGTATTACACAATATTTTTGCATAAGAATTACATATTTTTCTGCACAAAAATAAAAAAAGTTTTACATAATAAAAAAAGCACAATTAATTTTTAAAGCTTTTAATGGCCCATCGAGACACACTTTGAAACACTTTAAGAGGAACTTCTTTAGCTATTTTTCGAGCAGCTTTTTCAGTTCGAGCTCTACCGAATTTCTTGATGATGGGAGCACAAGTTTTTTGACGATTACAATAAAAGGATTGGACAGGTTTTTTAGCAGTAAAAAAGTATAAAAAGATTTGAGAAAGGAACATAAGCTCCTCGGAATTTAATTTCATAATCTTGGTGATAGATTTTGATTTTTCAATGCTTCTGAGAAGTTTGGCTTGATCGAAACTCATATTTTGTATATGATTGTGTCTTCGTCGGGGAGAATATTGGTAGTAAGACGTAAAGTATTACACGATTTGGTGTGGACGTTTACCATTAAGTAGCCGTATTTGTGCGAAGTTGAGTCGTCGTATGCTTTCATAAACTCGTTCACTTTTCCTGCAAAAATTTGTACGCCGAAATTACGAAGCTGATTTCTGAAGGCGGGTGATCGGAGAAACACGAAATAATGAGAATTTATCCTAGGCGTTCGAAGTTTAGGCAAGAATAAAATTTGTGTGAGAAGCAGAACGCAAATTTGCTGATGATGGCTTTTCTTGGTGAATAAAATGTCAAGAAATTCTGAATCCATCTCATTGACGAGATCATCAAGTATTAGCAATAAAGGTTTAGGCATAGAATCCAAAAGCTCATCAGATGGAACTCCATAATGCGTTTGTATTTTTAGTTGTTTTAGCTCATCAACATATTCATGATATTCCCCAAAGCAATATAAAACAGTTGCAGGCGCTGGCTCAAATAAACCCTCTCTTTGCTTGATGAAAGATTTTAGCAATGTTGTTTTTCCGCTGCTACTGGGGCCAGAAAAAATACAGCAACTGGGGATGTGTATTTTAAAATCACTCCCCGAAAAAACAAAATCCGACTGTTCGTCAACCATAATACTTATAGCAACTAAAAAATTTACAGATTCTTCTTTTTTCTTACATAGCTTTTTTTCTGATCAGGGAAATATCCCTATGTGACCTTTGAGTTGACATAATTTTTGTTATGCATAAAAAATTATGCAAAGACTTGTGCAAACAAAAGAGGAAAAAAGTGCGCAAAAAATTCCCGAAAAACAACAGTTAAGTATGCAACAGCTGTAAAAAAGTTGTGCAAAAAAAGTGTCTCACTTTTGCGCAAAAAATGTTCCTTCTCCTGATAATTTTCCGATAAATTCCCGAAATACAACGCTTAAGCATACAAACTAGTGCAACTCAAAGAGAAAATGAACAATTTTTTGTAAATCAGCAAGAGGATGCGCGCATGCGCGCGTGTGTGGAGAAAGGATGGACGCGACTCCCCATCAGGTTCTGTCCGTCGACGCAATGAAAATACACACAATGGTTTGAGAAAAAAATATGTTTGCTGAATCAACACCTTTGATCTCACTTACATAAATTTTTATTACGGTAACAAAAAAAAGCATCGTTAGAATGGAAAAGCATTGAGCAAAAGAAAAGAAAAAATGTTAAAAAGTTTAGGAGATGCAACAAGGGATTTATATCAGAGGTATGTTGAATATGCTGTTAAAGGCCGACTGGTTGGAACGATGAGATCTCCATGGTGCCAGGTTTTACACAATTTACATTCAAATTCGTTCGATTCATTGAACACTAACTCGTAAATGACATTCTTTTCATGAACATGATCGCAGGGGAAAATAACGTGGGGTTTTTTGGAGTGCCCATATGCTTCTTCAAATTCATCAATGAAGTTATTAGTTTTTGGTTGCATTGTATTGTAGCTGAAAAAAAGAATGTCAAAAGAGAGTTAATAAAAAAGCGTAAAAGCTTACCCATGATGGGGCATAACCAATTCATAAGAATGGAATGTATGACATTTGATGCATTCAAATTCATAATTTGCATTTAATTGTTGACCCCAAAGGCTGTGAAACGAAGTGATGTGATTACACGGAAAGATAATCGCACTTTTTTTCGAGCATCCATATTGCTTTTCAAATTGGATCAAAAAATCAACAGTTTTTTTCTGATATGGGGGATATCTATAAAAAATAAGAAAGAGGGTAAAAAAAGAAGAAGGGAAAAGCTTACCCATAAAACGCTGCAGGATCAATGTTTTGAGCTTCTTCGAGTTCAAGTTTTTCGAAGAGAGCTTCCATCTGATTATCAGGAAATGGCTCGCTTGTTTTTGGTGGTGATGGAATAAACCAATCGAATAAGTCACCAGGATCCTCAAGGGGTGCAAACAAATCCTCGCTTTCTTCTTGTTGAGGATCGGGTTTGACAAAGTTGGAATCCATTGCAAAACTGTAAAATAAAAAAGTTTTTAAATTAAAAAAGAGCAACAAAAAAAGTCACGATCAAAATGTAAAGAAAAAAGAAAAGAATGGAGTTGATGCTGTAAGTTTGCGATAAATAAATCCACATCTCTGAGATACCATAAAAAAGGTCAAAGGAGATCGCTTTCAAAAAAAGTCAACAAAAAAGGTGCCGAAAAAAGGGTCAAAAAAAGAGTATTGCATAAGTGGCGACAAAAGAGATTGACTGAACTTAAAAATGTAAAACAGAGATTATCGATGTATTGTTTTAGCTACAAGGAGAAAAAAAGCAGTTGCCGTGTTCGAGACTCTCGATAAAGAAGAATAATAATGAAGCCCACTCTTGACTTTCATTGTTATTTCGAGTGTCACCTTTTTATTTTCTTTAAGGACAAAAAATGTCTCGAACACGGTAAGTTAAAAATGCCCTTAAAAATTTAATTTATCAGTTGATTTTATTTAGTGCGGCTGTTGGCAAACTTGTTATTGTAGAAGAAAATACAGATGGAAGTTTATTGCGGACTCTACCTATCATTTTTAGTGATTATGAAGCTAAAGATGACGAATTCACCCTTCTTATTCATCGTACATTGAAAAAAGCAATGAATAAAATAAATAAAGGGCTTAATCCAAATGGCTACTTTCGGTAAATCGTTTTTTCTTTCATTTTTTCTTCATATTTTTAAAAACTTTTTTTATAGTTACAACATTTGGAGTGAACATCTTGGATCAGAATCTTTCCCCATGCAAAATCCACTTCTTATTCCAATGACAGGCGAGGATGTTTTTGCGCGAATATTGAACCTATTACAGTCCGAAACTCATCATGAAATTTTTCGTGACCGCCTTTTAATTGATCTAATTTATGTTCGTCCTCTCGAGAATGAAAATAACGAACTTGACGATGACTTAGAATAATTTTGATTTTATGTTAAAAAAAACTTTTTATTTGCGGGTACATGCTTTGATTAAAATAAAAAAAATACATATAAACTAACTGATTTTTTTGTGAAAAAAAGAAGCTTACACAATTTAAAAAAAAAAAGAAAGAAAGTGATTTTGCATAATATGAATTAGGGGAAACTACATAAAAAAAGCATAGTAAATTAGACACGCATAACATAAAAAAGAAAAAGTTATGCAGGAAAAGTTATGCAAGAAATATTGTGCAGAAAAAGGGAAAGAAGGGGTTATACAAAAAATAAAAATAAAAGATGTTAAAAAAGTAAGATTTATGTTTCACTGCAATTGATTGGGAAATTAAGCTTTGATGCTAGCATGTGAAGCTCATATACTGCTTCCATTTTTTGTTGACGGCTGGCACGGTGTAAAAAACTAACTTGTACACGAGTAGGAAATGACATAATTCTCTATAAAAGAATTAGTTTTACATAAATATTTTATAAAAAAGAAGCCTTTTCTTTTATTATAAAAAAAATGCATACTTTTAAGGTTCTGACAAAGGGTGTCACACCCTTGATAGGAATTTCAGTAAGTGAAAGTTCACGTAAAAATTTATGTCTGCCAAGATGTTTCCCGATATAGTGATAATAAAGAGGGCCGTAATAGAAACCTGGAGAATTGAGCCTAAAAAAACCATTTACCCTCAAAAAAAAAAAGAAAGAGAAAAATAAACTAACTTAAAAACTCTTACGCTTTGGCAACTTTCGAGGATGCTTTCAAAACATGCACTGATGACACATTTTTTAAATTCGATTTTTTTCTGACAGTTTACACGAACTTTTTGAATAACTTTAGGTGTTACATCACACTTATCGAAGATTATTTCTTCATAAAAAAGATGATCTGTAAGCATTTTTTCCAAACCTTCAAGAAGTACTTCTTCAGGGCAGCGTATGAACTTTAAACAGGATGGGAGAATTATTTGATGAGTTTCCAATACTTTTTTATCATCTTTGAAAAATAACCCAAAATGAGCATTCTGAAAATGAAATAGAAAAAATCATAAAAAATTTTATGAATATTAAGATTTTCTTAAAAACCTACTTTCTCATCGATCATCTTCCAGCCATATCGGGTGTTGTCAAAAAAAATAAAGCGCATTCGTTTAGACGAATGAGAAAGTGCAACCGCATTTTCTAATGAGGGAATATGAGCATGAATATTAAAAAGTACTTCGTTGGGTAAATCAAAAATATTTGGTGCTGGTTGAGTAGATTCATATAATTTAAGAAGGTGTTGTTCTTCCATCTCTTTCTCACGGATATATAAATTTGCAAAATGCTGGTCAAAACCACATTGAAATTTTTGAATGTTTCGCTCCATAGCAAAAAATAATAAAGCAACAGCAACCGATGATGATGAATGCTTGGTATCAAAAATGATTCTTCATTGAGCGGATAAGCATCACCAGAGAAAAAAAAGTTGTTTTTAATGACGCAAAGTTTTTGCGGCAAAAGAAAGACAAAAGAAATAAATCTGCATATTTGTTTATTTTTAAAAACATGGATAATCGCAACAAAAACTTTTTTTGTCACTATCTGTTGCATTCCTTTTGAATGCCGAAACAACCAGATGTGACCTCATAAGTGTGCCTTTCTTTTTTCTTTGTTAGCGATACACCCGAAAAATAAAAAGTCATTTTGTCTTTTTCATTTTTACTGTAACCCGACGACATATTTTTTTCTTCTTCTTTTTTTGTAGAAAAGATGGAAAATTTGGAAAGCCTTAATGGTCAACCTGAAATCATGCATCACTTTATTGATGAAACGCTCAAATCCCTCAAGCCTGAAGATTTCATTTTTATTGAAACTGCATCTGAAGTTGACAATTGTAAGTTCTTGCTTGTTTTATAGGCTAAAAAAAATATCCTTCTTTTTTTAAAGTTTTTATTAATATTTCCGATGGCCCCATAATCGAAATTGATTTCATTTTTCATTGGCTTGATAATTTTTCGGAAGAAGATTTTAATTTTTTGAATGAAAAAAACATTGAAGAAAGTGGGACTTTTTTTTTGACTCTTTTTCTTATAAACTAATTATTTTTCCATTAAGGCTTCAATGAAGTTCTTGATCAAGAAGAAGAAGAAGAAACTACAACGAATGCAAATATTTCCCACGAACCTCCAAGATTGGAAATGTGTACAGCACCTTTTGATGAAGAAACCGAGGGTTATGATGTCATAGCTAAAGTCTCATGCGAGCCACCCGTATTAAAGAGAAATGGTTCTCCTCTTTCACCTAACATTAAAAATAAAAAGGCAAAAATTTCCGATGATGAAGCTGATGAATCTTCCGATGAAGATAATATTGTCGAAGAAGAAATCAACATCAAAATATTTAAATTTGATCGAAGCAGCTCCAAGAAATTCCACTTCAAAACATTACCCCGCAAAGTTTAAATTTTTTTCTTATATAGCATTTGCACAGTTTCTTTACACAACTTTTCTGCATAATATTTTTGCACAATGTTACTAGGCATTTTTCTCTTTCATAATTTTATTTTATATGTAATGTTCTTTTTATGTTTTTACACAATTTTTGTTTGTGTATAAATTTCTTTCCATAACTTTAATAAATTTTTTTATTTCAATAAAAAAGTAAATGCAAGAAAAAACATAAAAAGGCAGAATAAAAGAAAATAGATAAGTGATAAAATTCATAAAATACCGTGAAAAAAAAATAATACCCAACAACTGCATAAAATAATAAAATAAAATAAAAATCAAATGGCCGGAAAATAATACGTAGTCGATAGAAATTTACATTTGGGCAATATGGATGACATCACTGTTAACTGTTGCTTTTTTCCATTTTGCATAAGCGTCAGTATATTTTGGGAAGTTGTTGATCCCTCGGAAACCATGCCATTGTGGAATGATGACATCTTTTCCATCTTCGTGTTGATACATTACAAGATCTTTATAATGGTTCTTCATAACCCATTGATAATAATCCATATGTTTTGAGGGTTTTTTATCGAGCACCTTTGTATCTAACAAATACTCGCTAAAAATATTAATTTATTATAAGTCCGAAGAAAATTCAGCCTCTACTTACCGATAATGCTTAAAACATATCAATAATGTTGGTTCAATTTTATCTTTACCATTCCTATACCGTTTTACACCTGGATTTCCTTCAACAGACTCATCAGATGTAAGAACTACATCATCATCTTCAAACTTTGATTTCTTGTTGCTAATTTTAGAAGGAGCTGAAGAGGGGACTAAAATGAGTTGAATATAGATCGTAATATAAAAATATTTAAGTGATTTACCCTTTCTTTTTACACCATTAGAAGATGATGCCTTTGCTGGAGAAGGCATAGGGCTTAGAGTAATAACGGGTGGATTTTTAATAGGCTCTTCTAAAATGCCAATGAATGCAGGAGGGTATTTTTTGAGTAGTTTACTACCATGCTTTTCAACTAATTCCTCCTTATAATATGACGCATCTTCAATCTCTTTTGATTTGATTTTGATATCCTTCTTTTGTCCAAGAAGAAGGAGATCATGATCATATTGCTTTTGCGAATCCCTTTCAACTTCGGAAATAAGATCATTCAATTTTCGAATTTTCTCATCTTTTTTGAGGGCAGAATCAGCTTTCATCTTGGCTAATTCAGAATTATATTCTTGTAGTGCTTGTTTCTGGTATTTTTTTGAATTAGCATATAGTATGGTTCCATATTCCTTCACATCCTCTTTATATTTTTTACAACGATCTTCAAAGGTTGAACCACGTTGTGAATCGTCATCTCGGAGACTGGTACTTCCCCGCTTGGTTTTAGGAGCATCTTGAGCAGAATTAACAGGGAGCTGAAGTGCCAAAGGACCAGAATTAACTTCAGATGTATCAACATGTGGAGCGTTCATACCAGTAGCAGCCTCATTTTGGATATTTTGCTGACGCTCTCTTTCGTTAGCAAAAAACTCTTTGAGAACGTCCCAATAACGCTGAGTTTTCTACAAAAAAATGTAAGAATTCTTATAAGACTAAAAAATGTATATTTAACAAACCGTGATTTGAGAATTAGAGCCACCCTTGTCAGGATGACGAACTAAGATCATTGCTTTATACGCGGTGCGAACAAGCGCTTTAGTAGCTCCATAATCACATTTAAAGTGATCAAATGCAGCAATGAGGGCAGGAGTTAAATTTTTGTTTTCCATAATTCACCAGAAAAAAAGAGAAATATTTCAGCTCAGATAAAAGTAAGAATGAAGGAATGAAAGATTTTCCATAAATCCGAGAGCTTCAATGAAGCACCTCCTTCTTGCATAAATACTTATGTAGAACCCCTAGCATATCATATTTTGCATAATAATCCTCTCAACGTATAACCTCTGCTTTTCATATTTTCAAATCTGGCCCTCGCACCATAATTTGATACTGCCGAATAACTGCCATCATCCCTCTCACCATAAAAATGTATACGATGTATCAAAGTTTGTTTGACCTCTGTCTCAGATGCAATAACAATCTCAAGTTTTTATTGATTATGAGTGCAAAAAAAGTTGCCAAAAACAATCCCAAAAAAAGATGCAAAAAAAAAATCACAAAAAAAAGTTTCAAACGAATTCAGGTTTATTACATACAAAAACAAACAAACTTTATGTACAACAACAACATACAATACAAACAAAAAAATGATACAATGGAATAAACCATTCGAATAAAACCACCACCATCACAAGCGAATTGTACGTGGTAAAGCTGTTGTTAAGCAGTTTGTTCAAGAAATTATGAAACGGTTTAGTAAGTTTTTGTTTTTTATCTGCATTTCTTTGTACTAATAGCTTCATTTTTACAGGCTTCAAGCGTATTCAACGAACACGTCAATGATCTCTGAATTTGTTCAACGTCATCTTACTCTTCATTGTTTTTATGGTTCAAATCAATCCTTCAATTTTGTATGATCCTTTTTTTATTAATGCTTTTTGATGATTACTAACATACATATTATTTTCAGATAAATGTTTTCCCTCTTTCGAATGATTCAAAAAATGGTGATGCTGATGTTTCAAATGCTTCAATGATTTTTTTTCAGAGCCTCTTTTTTTGTTGTTATTCGATCCCTTTTTTGTTTTGTTTTGTACCCCATTTTTGTCTTTATAATTTTTTTTGTTGTTGTAACTTTTTTTATGATTTGAACCTATTAATAAATTACTTTGTAAATGTAAAAAATGTGTTCGATGTTATGTAATAAGGAGAGGATTAGCAAAAGCAAGAGAAAAAAATGATGGCAAAAGCGCAAACTTTTTTTTTAGCGAAGAAAAAAAGACAAAAGAAAAAATGATGGCAGACGCGCAAAGCTTTTTTCTTCGGTAAAGACAAAAGCAAAAAAAAGAGTTGCTTGCAAAAGACGAGAAAAAAAGGAGGAGTTTTTTGTTAATCGTTTTTCTTTGCAAATAAAAAAAGTTGCGATACCCCAAAAAAGAAAATATTGTTTTAGACATTTCTTCATTCAGGCTCGTTTTTATTGCTGTTGGAAAATGTGGCGAATCCGTAGCCCTCAATTTATAGTTTCATTCTCTCTCTGCAATTTCTGTAAAGATATTAATCACAGCAAAAGAGATGAATACGTTGAATTCAATAAAGATGCATCGGCCATTATTAAATTTCGATTATGCAAGATGTGCATAAAACGAAATTGTATTGCAAAGGAAGCAACGGGTTAGTTTCTTTTTTTAAAAAAAATAAATTTTGACGAGAATGAATGGATATATTTTTTAGATCAAAAGGTTCCAATCGAGAAGGGCGAAAGACTCAATAAGCGTCAGATGGAGGCAATTTTGGCGGACGAGTATACACCAGAGCAAAAAATGGCACATTTAGAATACCTGAACGACAAAAAAATTCGCGATGCAACTCTCGAATGAGCAGATCATACTTGCTCCACTCAACATCAACAACCCATTCAATTACACCATCCACTCAGCAACCCAACCATTACCCGCAAACCCAGAAGCAGTATCAGCAACGCAAGCATAAGTCTTTTTAATTTATTTTCTCTCCTTCCAAAACTTTCTTTTTTTGTTTCATTTGCTTGCAAAAAGCTTTTCTTTCTTTTCCATCCATCAAAAAAAAAAATTACTCTGCTAAGCTTTTTTAATTTCTGCTTTACTTTTAAATTTATTGATTGAACTTTTCTTTTTATTGATTTGCTTGTGCTTCTTTTTTTATACATGCAATTGATTGATCATAAACATATTTATTCTTACACAACTTTTTTATTTTTTGCATAACATTATTACACAACTTTTTGCATAACTTTTATGCATAACAATAGATTTGATTTTGCACAAAAAAAAGTCCGAACTGCAAATACAGTAATCGAACTGCAAATACAGTAATCGAACTGCAAATTAAGCCACGCCCCCTTTTCCCCTTCTCTTATTGGTGGATTGAAAGCCACGCCCCCTTTTTCCCCTTCTCTTATTGGTGGATTGAAAGCTCCGCCCCTTTTTTGCACAAAAAAATACCGAACTGCAAATTAGGCCACGCCCACAATGGCGTTAATGGGTGGCTCATACTACTGTTATCATATCGCTGATATAATTCTCTACCAGGTGAACAAGTACAATTAATAGCTAAACTTTTATTGTTATTTAGATTTTTTCCCCTTCAAATTCTTACAGTTCCAAACTTCAGTAAATGCATTTAGAATTGTATCGCTCAAGTTTGCATCCGATGCTTTAAAAAGATATTTTAGAGACACAAGCTTTTGAAAAGCATCCATTGTACATTGATTAGAGCCATAGGTGCTAGCCATAATGGTAGTTTTGTTAGATTTCATCGCATTTGCGATTGTAATCAAACTGGTGTTGCCTTGATCATTGTAAACTCGGCTTACAAAGAACACCACTTTACGACGTGTACCATCAGTTTGAGTTTTAAACAAATCATTAGCGGCTTGAAGAGCTCTAAAAATAAAAAATTATAATGTGGTTTTTCTTAATAAAAGCTTACAAATCTTGGCGGTAATCGGACATGGTATTATTAGTAGTATAATAAGATGGCACTTTTTCTAACGCTGTCTTTAATGTATTAAAATTCGCGCAATCGATCAAATTCTGAATTATTGTTGCTTGACTCGCATATGCAATTACTCCAACTCTTGTAAACGTCCGAGCTTGCCCAATATCAAATTGATTAAATATTGATTCCAATAATCCAATTAATGTTTGAAGAATATCAGGAGTGCTCATATATGCCGTTTCAAAAAGTAAAATCATATCTGTATCATATTTTCCACATTCTTTACTAATAGGACCAAATGGGTTTGATACATTCATCACTTTTGATGACGCTACATTTGATGAGAGCAAATTTCTATCCAACGGCAAAAATTCACCATTGAAACAATTTTGGGCAAAGTTTTCATGAATTACAAGAAGAGCAATTGCTATAATTCCAATAAGAAATCGCATTTTACAACAGCAAATAAAAAGTGAATGAAAGAAATGATTATTTTTTAGCAGTTTTAATACGTGAAATATAAAGAATGAAAAAGTTATCAGTAAGATGATAAAAGATGGTTAAAAACAAAGAAAAAGCTAAAGTTGTATAATTTTGCTCGTTTAATGATTTTTTATTTTTTTCTTGTGTAAAATGAGCCATAATGTGTAAGCTTTTTTAATTCTATTAAAGGCAAAAAATACTTATTTATTAGTCAAAAAAGAAAACTGTGAATTACAAACAAATGGCTTTATTAATATTTAAAAAATTAATTTTATATTTACTATTTGTTTACAATAAATTTAATTAATCTTTTTTACTTTTGCCTAAATTCGGTTAACAAAAAAAGTTTCAGAAAAAATAATAATAAAAAAGAAACAATAGCATTTTATAAAATATTAATTGATTTTGATTGACAAATGTAAGGAAGTGCTAAGGTTGGATTTCCGGGCATTAAACCCCAGAGAAATCCTTTATAGTTGAACATATACGCTGTTTGATTTTTAGCATTAGTTGTATTAATCCATTGAGGGAAATCGACATTGTAAACCAAATATTGAGTTCCATTATAACCTTGCCAAAAAGAGTAATAATCCCAATATGGCTCGATATTATTTAATAATGCGAATAAATTCTTGAGTCCAACGTAAAATTTTTTAGTTTGAAATAAATTATTATTCCATGTTGAACTGTTTATGATAAAATCCATTTTGTCCTTGGTGTCAATAATAATCGGGATACCGTCAAAACAACGAATAACACCAGGATCAGCATTTCCTAACCCAGCCCAAATACAATCAGTGGATTTTCTAAGAGAATTTGTAGTATTATCAAATCGTTGATAAAGCTCTTTACCCGACTCACAGGTGCAATTTATTGCAAAAAAATTAAAATGTAAAATAGGATATTTATATTCGCTTTTTACCTGTCCAAACTTCATTAAATGCATTGGACAAAGAATCTGTTAAATTTGCACTGGGAGCAGGATAAAAATAGTTAGAAGAAACAAGCTTTTGAAAAGCGCTTATTGAACATTCATTTGGAACATATGAAGTTGCCATTATAACTTTTCCTTCTTGTTTCATCTTATTTGCGAGCGAAAGAACGGTTCCGTCGTTATTATCAACATACACGCGGCTAATAAGGACTATAACTTTTTACGTGTGGGACTAGGCTCGTTCATAAATACTTGATTAGCAGCTTGTAAAGCTCTAGAAAATAAAAAAATTAACTTGTCATTATTTAATTTAAAAGACTTACAAATCCATACGGTAGTCCGATGCTGTGTTATTGGTGGTATAATAAGATAATACGTTATTCAACGAAGTTTGCAATGTTGTATAATTTTCACAACTTGTCAAATTAGATACAATTGTTGCTTCGTTATTATATGCAATAGTTGCAACTCTTGAAAACGTAGCATTTTGGCCAATATCGATTATAAAAAAAATTTCGTTTAAAAATGTCATAAAATTTTGAATGATAAATGGTGAACTCAAGTACGCTGTTTCAAAAAGTAAAACAATATCCGTGTCATATTTTCCACATTCTTTACTAATTGAACCAAATGGATTTGTTATGTTTACGAATCTTGTTGAACTGAGTTGAAGAGGTTTAACTTTTTCATTCTCATTGACTTCCAAATTTTGATTTAAGCAATTTTGAGTCCAGCTTAAACTAACAAAAAGTGCTAGGAAAATAAAAAGTTTACGCATTTTTTTGTCCAAAAAAATACCAACAACAATGAAATTTCTTTGCAGCTTTAATAACGACTGTGTGCATTAAGCTGATAAGAAAAAAAAATGATGAAAACTAAGAAACATTGATCACTTCAAATAAACAACAAGCTTTATTGATAAAAAATAATTCTTTATTGTTCTCGAATTCTCGAATAAGAAGGTATTGAAATAAAAGCTCCTTCTTGTTGTAAATTAAAGTTTACAGAATTTTCTATGAAAACAAAAAAATAAGGGCATTAAGTAGCTTTTATGACTTAAAGGTGGAGTCAAAGCTCTTGATTTTTTTATTTCAAACGAAATGTTTTTTTAGAAGCTTATCTTTGTTCATGGAAAAATAAAGCCAAGAAAGACGCTAATTTTTTTAGTTGTTAATATTTACTATGTACATCCAAATTATTTATAACTTTAATTTAATCATGAACAGAAATAGTGCACTTCGTCAAAATTAAAAACTCTGAAAAAAAACGAAACAATGAATTTTTAAAAATAAAACGAAATGGAAATTAACTTTTGAATATTAAATTTACCAGAAAGATAATCTACAACAACATAAGCAAAGGAGAACAATAAACATTAAAATACATTATGAAATTAATAACCGTGGAAATAGTGGCGACAAGCTCTTTTCATAGGGCAATAAGCAAGCCACTGTCAAAAAATGTCGCCGCCGTTTTTTTGCTTGCATAAATTAAAGCTTTCATTTTTTCCATTTGGTTTTTTCCGGAAAATCAAAAAAAAGATGAATTTTTAATTATTTGAAAATACACATTTTTATATAAAAGGTGAAACTCAAAAGACGTAAGTTTGATTCTACAGATCTTTTTCATAATTCATTGTAATTTTTTATGCTTTTTGTTTTCTTCCTACATTTTTGGAGTATTTTTAATTGCGCAAACATACAAGGTTGTTCATGTTCTAAAACCATTTCCGAATAAAGCGGCAGATTCGAGGACGAAAAAAGAGAAAAAGAAAGAGGAAAGCGGAAGAAATGTTGTCTCTCATTTATTCATTTTCTCATAAAAATGACCGCTATTATTATTTTTGTGTAATTGAGCTTTGATTTGCGCCTAAAAATAACAATGACTGAATGGACGCAATTCAAAAAGGTGAAATTGGCCTATTGAATTTTTTCCTTCAAAAATGCGTTTTTTCATTTCATCGGTGTATTTTTATTTTATTTTCAAATCATTGACTAAAAAACTTGACTTACTTATTTACTTACTTTATTCTTTTTTTCAATTTGTATTATTCCAATAAAAATAAATAAAAAGAAGAGAGGGGAGAAAATTAATTGAGCTTACTTTAAATATATATATAGAGGCTTTTTAAGTAGCAAGGCTTTATTTAACATAGAAGTGGCATGGAAAAAGAGAGTCATCATTCTCGGGAAAAGAAAGAAAGAAGATGAGATAACGATGCTGATGCTTTTGCTTGCCTCCTTCTTGTTTTTGGATGCGGTAATTGAAGAAGTAAAATAAATTTGCTTTATTTTTGCCCATCAAAAAAAAATTTTCACAACTCAATTAAAAAATTCAATGAAAAACAAATTCATTTCAATTGAAGTTTGTTTGATGAAATACATACAACTTTGCTTCTTTTTTTTTTACTTAAGTTTGAATTAAAGTTTTTATTCTCGAAATTTTCTTTTAAAGCTGATTAAAAGTTTGGTTTATAAAACTTGAAAGAAAGTACTGTAGAAATTAATGTTCTCTAACAAAAATTTAAAAAAAATTGCTTTTGATTATTCCGTACTTCACGAAATTTCCAATTTTGCTAAACCCTTGAAAAGCTAAAAATTAAAGATGAAAGCAAAAATAATTTTAATGAGTAGTTTTGGGATTAAAAAAATATTTCTGACAAGCTTGAAATAAATGGAAAGGAAATGAAGCTGCTTTTGATTTAAAAGAGGGTTAATTTAACCCATATTTTTTTTCTTTGCAACCCCATAGTTAATGAAGATTTCGTCAGTCAGAAAGTGGCATTCACATACATATATGGTTTGAGCAAAATCTTTAAACAATAATTTTGTTTTTCTTTGTATATTTTTGATTCTAAATGAAAAACAAATTTGTTACTGGGAGGTTCATCGCGAAAATTTTAAAATTTCTAAAACATTATTTAAAAAAAGAATCATTGTTTCCGTTTATTTTAATTTTATTTTTCGTGCTTACCTTTTTCATTGCCTTTCATGGCCCTTTTTCTTTATTTTTAATTTATCCTTTTTTTCAAACTAAAAAGAAGTCATTTTTGTGAAGTGATTTATGTATTTTTGACTGAGGTCTGTCTCTATGTCTTTAATTTTTTTTCATTGAACAAAAGCTGGCATTGTTTTCTCCTCCCAAAAAAGACTAGTTTTTTTTTTTATCCAAAAAAGAGATTGATTAACTAAATTGCCACCCTCGGTTATTTTTAACGGTAGCACACTTTTGCCAAATTAAAGCAATGAAAAATTTAAGACTATCAAAAAGCTTTGAACCTTTCATAAACCCTTTGGGTCTACTTTTTTTTGGCACATTTTTTTTTTGGCAATGGTAGTTAAGTCATTGACGCATACATATATATCTACAATGGCGGCGGCAATGTAATTTTTAGCCTTCCTCATATACTTAATGCATGGAAAAAATAAAAAATGGAAGAATAAATAAAATTTAGAGAGAAAGAACCTTGCAAAAAAAAAGCAAAGCAAAAGCAAGCATTGTTTTCCTTAAAAATATAAATGGTTTTAGTTATTAAAAAAGGTGGTAGAGAAAAAAGAAAATGGAACTGCTACAATAGTTGCTTGAATCATGCTTACTAAAATAAGGAATAATTAAAGATTTTTTATAAAAATGTTGTAACTCTTAAAAAAATTTCGGTAAAAAGGTTGAAATCTCAAACGTGTTTTTTCTGAAACGCCGCTTTTCTTCCATTTTTTACATTTTTTTATGCAAACTAATTTTTTTCCTTATTCGAGACTCAGAAGATAATGATCCAGAACTAACTAATTACTCTCATTTAATGTGTAAGCCTAATAAAATGCCCATTCTTTGCGCCTTTTTTTGACTTTTGATTCTTCCTTATTTGCTTCTTTTCTTTCAAAACCAAAAAAAGAAATATATGAGCAGCGCAAAAAAAAAGGCTCATGGCTCTCGATTTTTTTGCTCGCCCGTTAATTAATTTGATTATATTTGTGTTAGACAGACGCTTTTCTCTTAATGGCAGCTGTCTTTGAGTTTCTCTCCTTTTTTGTTTTCCGACGACAACTTTTATTTTCACTCTCCTCATTTTTTTGGTAGTTTTAAAAATACTTTTTTCTGGCTTTCAATCCATGATTTCTAAGTTGCGTTAATCGTTGCCAAACTTACGATACAATAATTAAAATAAATATTTGGTCGCTGTCTTTTTTCTTTTGTTTCGTTGCTTTATTATTTTTTTAATTTCAAATTAATTACTTTTTAAAGTTATTTTTTCTTAAAAAGATTTTTGTTTATGATTGACATTCTTTTTTTTATTTCAAAGGAAAAATTCAAAGTGAAGCTTCCAAAAGAAAGAAGTAAAAAAACTTCTTTTTTCTTATTCTAAATTAATCCAATTAGTGTTAACTCAAATTAATTGCTGCTGCCGCCAGTATTTTTTATGTTTGTCACTTAAAAAAAAGAAGTTTTATGTTTGTTTTTTTCGATGTGCTTCCAATTTTACTCTTTTTTTTAAAAGGATAATAACTTTTTTGCATTTATTTATTAAACCATTTTTCTGCTTTCATTGATTCTCGACATGACCGTGTGCATTCTTAAAAAATCACAACTATTTTTATATTTTCAAACTTTTACTTGTTTTCTTTGTTATTTAAATTTTGCTTCTTTGCTCTAATTTTCTTCTTCCTTGTTTCATTCTTAAACCTTCATAAATATCTGAAAATCTAACTATAATCTTTAGAATAGAAAAAAGAGGTTTAAAAATGGATGAATAACAGTTTTGTCGATTTAATCACCAAATGTTTTTTTTGGTTTATTAATTTTAATTTTGATTAAAAATTTATTTTTAATAAACTTTCTTTTGAGAATTTTAATAAATAAAACAATATTTCAATGATATTAATTTTGATCGTTGTTGAAATTATTATAACTACTTCATCAAGTTAGAATTTTTTTACACAAGCAATTTTTAGGTGAGATCGATTTAACAAATGATGCCTTTAATTTCATAATTTTTTATTTTTATACATATATGGGGAGTTTTCTTCACTAAAGCGTGATCCAAAAAATTTCAAGGTCCAATAATAATTTTTTTTTAAATGGAACTTTTTTGTATGGGTTTGAATAATGAAGCATTACAATTATTTATCTCTTTAGTAATGGCACCATAGAAGATAGATTCATTCGAATCCATTCTTTTATTTTTGTAAGTTCAGAAAAGCAGAAAATTATGGATTGTATCACCAAATATTCATTTATTTTTGTGCTTTGTCAATTAATGGTTTTGTGAAGTCATAAATAAGTAAGGAAGAATCTTCTTCTTTTTTCTTCTTTCTCGAATTTGCTTTTACACATTTTAGTTTTTTTTTGTATTTATGTAGTTTTGTTGGTATTTTAGGAGACTTTTTGCGTCACAAACACACATATTTGTTTGTATACAAATTTTTTCATAGAATTTTTGGAATATCTGTGACAATGATCATCTTGGATATTAACGTAGTAATTTTTTAAAGTAAAGTACTAATGTAAAAATCAAGTTGAAATCTTAAAACTTAGTCCCATTTTTGATTAAATTTTTGTTAATGAACCTATTTTTACTTTTTTGAAAATATTTTTTTTTGCCTTTTGCCGGTGCTTTGTTTGTCAAAAAATGATACTAACTTCCAACTTCTTTTAATTGAGCCTAAACGAATTTCCATTACAGTTTTCCACTCTTTTACAGTACCAAGATTTTTTAGTTTATGTATTTACCATTTGCGAGATTAACATTTTCTTTAAAAATTTGTTAATCCCTAACATATTTTTAAAGAAAATAGAAAAGAATTTTAATTAATTTAACATGTTCTACTCTATTTTGGAATTTCTTAAAATGGTATAATTTTTCATTACTTCTTTAAAAAGATAATTTTTTGTTGAACAAAAACAATATGTTTTTTAAAAATGTATTGCTTTGGTATTTGCGCTAAAACTTCTGTCACACACTTCTATTTCTCCTTTTTTGTTTGTCATTCTTGAATATTTTTTCCCTTGATTTTTAGTAGCTTGTTATTCTTTCAATTCAAAGTATGTATAAATTAATTTATATATTTTTGTGTTGTTCGTTAGTTACGATTCTTATATTTTACAACCATTTAAAAATGAGCTAGCTCTTTCAATTAATCCAGAGTCTTTTGTAATTGGCTTCTTTTTTCTTATGATTCTTGTATTTTTTTACAAAGTTACCATTCAATCAGTTATTACACTGAAGAAGATAAACAATCCCAAACCCGAATTGATGCTTTTGCAGCATATTTTTCTGAAAGCGCTAAATGAGATGATGAAAAACGACAAATAACTTATTCAGAAACTTTGGGTGTTGCAACAAATCAACCTAGTTTTACCATTGAAGCTTAAGGGTGCATCCTTAATGACTAACTCATCGAGAATTTGATACATATATAAATTCTTTGTTTAAAACGTATTACAAAAGGAAATGCATTCAACATAAAAGACCAAAAAGCCCAAACCAAAATAAAAAGCGTGAAATAAAGAGAGAGAGAGATATGGTCTTTAGTGGACGTTGTAAACAAGTGTGAATAATATTTGTGGAACAACCAAATAGTAAACAAGTCTGGGAAAGTGGGAAGAAAATGGATGAATAATCGCGACAATCCATAATGATTAACTTTTTATTCTTTGCTAATTTTCATATCCATTTTATATCATACCACGATTAGTTTGCTTTGAAGCGGCAAAATTTTTTGTTTGCAAAAGCTCGTAAATTTTATTTCAAAATACTTTTTACTGATTTGTTCTACGGAAAAGTACATTGCTTCATTTCGTTATTGTTTCTGCAACCATGGATAAACATAACTTATTGCATCCTCCTGTTGATGTTAAAAATTTGGAAAGTAAAGATGAAGTTTTATTTATTAAAGGTATGAAAAATGGAAATTTCGAAATTGTCTTCTTGGATGCTCATTTTAAAGAACTTTCGAAATCTATGGATGTACCTGTTAAAGATTTTTCCAAGTTTCTTGATTCTCCTGATTGTCGAAGTCTCAAAGCTGTAATTTTCGTTCTTGCTGATTATAACAATTTTGGTCACCTTGTTAATCTTGGAGTTCGTCAAATGGTTTATGAAGAAGTTAGAAAGCGAAAATGGAATGTTTATCTTGTTCATACCAAAGCACGTTCACTTATGTCAATGTTATTTGGCTCAAAAATTGATTCAAAGCCTGGTGATGTTATTTTGATTATTTTACTTATGGGTCAACTGATTACTGTTTCTGAACTTCATCGTAAACAAGAAGGATATTCATTATCCAGTTATCGGACGATCTATGGCTTTAATAAAAATATCAATGATGTGGCAGCTGAATGTCTTGGTACCTGTAATCCAAAATATATTACTGTTTGTGATCCTAAAAATGTTTATGATCCTCAAAATAATGATCTCTTTTTGTCTTTGAAAGCTCGTTTTAATCCATCAAAAAATGTTATTTACCTCGATCCTAAAGATATGTTTGAATGTGCTCCACAAGTTCTCAAAACAATTTATAATCATGAATATAACTATCTTATTCCTTTCACTAGAGATGAATTTGCTGTTACGAACGAATCAAATTTTACTGCTCTTGAACAAGCTGTGATTACTGTAGATGTCCAAAAAGACTTGCCTTTTGAAAAAGTCGCAATTGTGTCTAAATCAAAGAAGCCATATTATGTAAGTATGTTTACTTTGTCTCCTTTACGTTTATGTTGTTTTTTAGGTTGTAATCCTTGACACCGTTTCTGAAAGTTACAAACCTGCTGGAGAAGCACAAATTTCCAGAGAACAAGAAGGCCATCATCGTATCAAACTTGCTTTAGTGATTGATCAAAACTCGCTTCCTTTCCTTTACCAAGAACCATTTATCATTCCTGAAATTCAAGCATTGCCTCAAAAACTTGCAACATCAAAAGCTGATTATAACGTTCCTGTAATTGCTTTTTATGATAACTCTTCCGTCATTTGTGCTCGTGATAAAAATGGCTATAGATTCTTGAAAGAATGGAACGGTAAGTCGATATCTTATTTACAAGTTTAAACATGTTAGTTGTTTTTAGGGTTGTATGGAAATGATCTATACATTACTTTTGAACTTGCAGAACCTACTATTGTTACTGATTTTAACAAAGTCAAAAATAAGGATCCTTTTGTTGTTTATGGTATGTCTACGTCTCTATGTTATCTTTGATTATATGTATTGTTTTCAGATTTGATCAAAGTTCTTTCTATGCCACCAAATGTTCTCAAAGCTGATCCAAAATGGGGTTTCAAAGTTACTTCCAATTCTGACAATCCTGTTTTACTTCAATTTGAAACATTTTTGGGAAGTCGAAAAGCTGAATCTCCTGTTTTCTTGATGACTATCCTTCTCAAAGAGCATATCAAGGCAATCGAAAAAGAGACTGGAAAGAAGCCAAATGAACTTGGATTTTGTTTTTTCAATGATTTTACCAACGAAGAAAAGAAACGAATTCAAATTGGACTCAAAGAAGCTTGCAAGCTAATGAAAATTGGTTCTGTTTTTGTTACAAATGTCTAAATTTTGCAAATTTCTTTGTTTTGTTGTTTTGTTTTTGAATGTATGCATAAAGATTGTCTTATGTTTAAAAAATAGAGGAAACAGATTTTCTTTATCACAATCAAGAAAAATGCATTGCTTCGGTATTTGTCACTAAAACTTCTGTCACACTGCTTTCATTTTTGTCATCCTTTAGTATTTCTTTCCATAGTGGTTACTTGCTTGTTATTCCTAAAATCAAAATTATAAATTAATTTATATATTTTTGTGTTATTCTTTAGTACTTAAATTTGAAAGGAATATTATAAAGATGGATTTTTTTTTTGCCATTCATAGCTTTTTTTACTAACCCATGCCTGATTTTTTTCCGTTAACAAATATATCAATTATTTTTCTTTTGAATCATTTTCTTTCAATCAGCTTTGTTCATTTGTTACAGATCTTTCTTTCGTTTTCAGTGTATACGAAAAAAAAATTATTAAAATCCTTACACTAAAGAAAATAAAATATTAATTTTTTGCTTTATTCTCCATGGAATTTAAAAAAAGATTCATATTTACTAATTACTCTCCTTTCATTAAAAATATATTTTTTTCTCATTACTTTTTTTTATGTTGAAAAAAAAACATAAAAATTAAAAAGTCAATTTTCTTAGTTAGTTAATTTTTTATTTTGGCGGTGAAAAAGTTTATGACTTTTGCGTTCTAAGAAGACTTTACATTAGTTTATTTTATTAACATTCATTTACTAAATTAGCCCATGGAAATATATATTATTATTGTCTTGTCTTTTTCTTTTTTTAACAGGTGCTATTTATTTATTTAAAAGAAAGAAAAGAAAGTTGATGAAATTTATTAATTGATAAATCTCTTTAATTTTTTACTTTTTTGAATAAGGGAAAGTAATGGGAGCTAAAAATTTTGGTTTTGAAATAATTTTATGTCTTGTTATGTATTTTGCTTTAAAGCCAAGTTGGTGCAAAACTTCTCTGCAAGCTGATATTGCCATCATTACTCTTTTTTTCGTTTGATTTATCCTAAAAAAACTTTTAATTTCAACAATGCCTAATTTTCTTATTTTATTCCATCCATGATTTGTTAGTTTTGCTTTACTTTGGCAATAGTGAATCCATGATTGCGAAATTAAACCGCAAAAAATGTTTCGGATAATCATAAACAAGCCTTAAATGAATTACTTATGTATTTTTTCTTTTTTTTGTTGTTACCAAGATTTTTAGGACTTTGATAATTTATTATTTATGCAAATTCTGCTAGCTGCTATTAGTCTTCAAAGATTTTTTGAATTTTGATTCGTAATTTGTTTTGCAAGCGACTGATAATTTTTTGCCTTCAATTTCTATTTATTACTATCAAAAAATTTTACGTGGTAATCAAAATTTTTTGTTTTTCTTTAGCTTTGAGTTAATAATTTTTTTATTAATTTATTAACTTTTCAAGTTGCCCTTAGTGTTTAATATGATTATCTCTTTCTTTCAATTTATTTTCTTTTTTCTCCTAAAAAATAACCCATATTGTACTCATATGTTTTCATCTCATTTGCTAAAAAATAAAATAAAAATAATAAATACATACTTGAAAGAAAACTTGCCGCCGCCGTCGTTGCTTTGTTTTTACCACTTAAAAAAATCAACTAACTCATTTCCATTTATCCATCCTCGAATTTCTCTCATTGAAAAAAATGAAGGATATTAAAAAGTCATTTTCACTAAAAGAAAATATTTATTTTTCTCTCTCTCTCTGTGCCTATTAGATAATAATTTTCTCTTTGCTTATTTTTGACAGAGATGCCGAAAAGAAAGCAACCGAGGCAGCGAGGCAATGATATTTAATCTTTTACTTCGCCATCGAAAAGAAAATTATGAAAGACAAAAACACAATAAGAGTATTAACTACTGGAATTTTTTTCCTTCTTTTTCTTCTTTGCTAGCAGCTATTAGAAGATGAGCTTATTTAATCGCTTAAAAATGAGAGAATGATACTGTAATAGTCGTCTATCAAAAAATGTAGGGAAAAAATTAAATATTTAGAGAAATTTTAGAAACACGCGTGTCGGTTTAAAAAATATTTTAAATTTTGATGAATGAAGCTTCAATAAAAATATTTCGTATTACTCGTAGTTTTGTCATATCACAATTTCACAACCATTAAAAATGTGGGAATGAAAACACGAGGGTTTTTTTTTATTTGAGTTTTTTAATCACCTTTTTAACCTACTTTTAGGGTTAAAAATGGGGATTTTAATGCCTCTTTTCTTGTTGCGTTTTTTACTAAGATTAGCGGAGTCTAAAAAGGGTTAACAAAATATTTTTTAAGAACTATATTTTCATAGTTCGATTACTGTAGAAAAAAAGGATGATGTCGATTTATTTTATTTCCATTTTTACATATTATTTTTTTGGGTAATCACAGTAAATTTTTATTTTTTTTCCTCTCACTATTACTTATTTAAAATTTATTTAGGAAAAGCAATTTAAGGTAAAATATAAAAAATAACGGCTCCTAAAGAAGAGTCTAAAATTTTTTATTTAGCTGATCAAAAAAAATATTGTGTTTGTTGTGTTTTTTTGTAACAGTTCTCTAAGAAACGTGTCGTCGTTGTGGAGTTCTGTGATCACATAGCCTACAAAAACAAATTTTCCATATTATGAAAGTATAATCTTTTTGTTATTATTTAAAAAAAAAAACATTTGCACAAAAAAATCTATTCAAAACAGAATTTAAAAAAAAGTTTCTTTGAAGCAATAAAACCGAGGTTTTTAAAACTCTTAATTTAAATATCTTGCATGCTAAATCTTACACAACATAGCCCAAGCATGTTTTGTGTACTTTTTTTGGCATCTCATCAAAGTTCATCTTTTACAAAAATCAAATTATTTTTTTCTTTCTCTTAATTTATTAGCTTTTTTATTTTTTTGTTTGCAAAAACTTTTTCTTCATTTTCTTAATACAACTATTGCTGAACATTTAACAAAATTAACTTCTTTCATATAATATATTAAAAGCCTTTTTTTAAATGCCTTAAGGCTGTTTTTATTAGCTATATATGTTATTCTCGTTGTTGTCTTGTTCTCCTACTCGCCTCCCTAAAGTTTTCCTTCACTTTTTTTTGGGGTTAGTGGGCTTTCTTCATTTTTATTTTATTTTATTTTCTGAATGGTTAAATTAATTAAACATTCCTATTTTTTTCTCCTTTGCCTTTTTACTTTTGCCCATTTTGCTTACTTACTATTTTTTTTAATGAAACAAGAAAGCTTTTTAACTTTTTGCTTTTTTGCTTCTGCCGCTCGCTCCGACGATGTATAACTTAACTTTAATTTTTTTAAGGAGGCATTGAAAAAAAGAGAGAAATTAAATGTGTTTGTGTGTCAAATTAATACTTTTTAAGACAACCTTTTTTTTTATATTTAAATTTGGCTGGTTACGTATGTAATGACACCAACTTTTTTTCCTTAAAAAATAGTTAAATACACTCCAAATAGCAAACATGGTAATTAAAATATGAAAAGTTAATAATTTTCTTAACTTGTTATTAAAAAAGCTTTTACTTCTTTAAATAAATTTATTAGGATTTTGCCTTTTGACTTTTTCTTTTCATTTGCTCTTGAAATCTTGCTGATGCAAGTTGTTTCTGTAGTCAACTGGTGATATCAGCTAATTGCTTTCATATTTTTATTTTTATTTTCATTGAGTCAGGATAGATAATTTCCCTAAAAAATAGTTTTCGTTGATGAATGATGGGAAAAATTGCCACAAAGCTTTGAGAAAGTTTTGAAATCTGTATCTTTAAGCCATCTTTTTTTCTATCCTCTGTTCCTTCGATGTGAGGAGACTTTTTTGAATCAATTTTTGGCAATCAAAACTGTCATTTTTCATTAAATCGATTAAAAAAAGTAAAAAATGCTTTATTTTTTGATCGTAAAGATTCATGTAAAAATTTTTATCAATAAAAGCTTTGTTGACATTTTTAATATATATTTTACCATCTTTTGTAAAGAAAGTTAAAGACCGGTCTTCTTTGATTAGAAAAAATATATTTCAAAGCGTTTTTTAAACACACATGTCGATTCATTTTCCTTGCATTTCAAACATGATTTTTAATGATCACAGAATTAACTCATAATTTTTATTTCCATTTTAACTCACTCCAATGTTTTCAGTAACGCCTTTTCATTTATATTTACATTTTTCAAATTCAATTCCTTAAAATTTTACTCAATAATTATTCAGTTTCCAAATCCTAGCTTTAATCTTCTTTTTTTCTTTCGGCAATGAAAACTTTTTTTGGAGAAAACTAATTGATTCATTTTGCTTTACTCTGCTTTTAGCTTTAGCTTTGGTTAAATAGATTTAAAATAAAAATCGAAGCAAATGAGGATGCGCGCGCCCATTTTTCAGTTAGCGGCAGTTTTTGCTTTTGTCATCAATTTACTAAATTGAAATTTGGAAGAAAAAACTTTTCTTTTGCAGCTTTAGGTTTATTTTTTAGTTGATTAAAATTTAAATGACTACCATTAGCCTCTATTTTTTCCAAAAGATTTATTTTAGTTAATTTAAAAAAGTTTTTTTTGGAAGCATACATACAGTAATTTTGACTTGATTCATCGAGGAAGTTTAAATTTCCTTTTATCATGAATGTATGTATATTTATTTTTAGTTACTACTCCAAGATTATAGTATTTTTTAAGTGGGCTTTTTTTCGTACGAAGATATCTAGCTACTACGCGAGTTGTAAATTGTATGAAGATTTAGTTTTGATAGGTCCTCAATTTTTCTTGTTTTTGTATATTTCATCCAAGTAATAGTGCCATTATATTTTATTAAAACGCTTCGAAAAAGATTATTAAATTTTGGGGAATTGCTTTTTGTTCATTTTATTTTTTCCAACTCTTTCGGAATTTAGCATAGTAGATTTTTTGATACACATGGAAAAAATTATACATTGTTCAGAAATATGATTTACTTAACGTTTTTTTCTTCGCCTTTTTTTCATCTTTCATTTTTCTTTGTTTTTGTCTTCTACCGTTTCTCCAAAAAATTTACCCATCAAAAGTTAAAAAAGATTATATTTTTTGTAATTTTTGTAACTCTCAAAAAATGTATTGTTTTACGACACATCTTTTTTTGTGATGCTTCTCTGTAAATACAATTTTTGTTATGTATTTTTTTTGTTTTGTTTTTGGCTGCTTTGCTTTTTAGTCTTCGAACGTCTGCTAATTTTTTTTGCGGATTACAGCTAGTTATTGCGTCGATGAGATGTTTTTACAAATTAGGTCTGTAGTTTCCATTATTTTCTAAATTCAATGTTTAGTTTTAGTCTGTAACACAACTTTTTTTACATACTTTTTTGAAATTTATTTTTAGTCTAATTTAAATATATCTCATGACACTCTTGCAGCGCGCGGCATTGGCAAACACCATAAGCAAGCAAGCCAGCCAATTTAGCTTTAGTACACTTCTAATTAAATCCTTTAAAGACATATAATAATTTTATTTATTGGCTTTTCAATTTTTTCAATTTTTGCTTCTGATGACTGCTGCTTATGTTTTTCAAGGGTAGCAAGCAGCTCATTTTATAAAAAATGGTGCACAAAAAATAATTATTGACTTTTTTTATTATTATTTGAAAATTAAGTTTTTCCTTTTTTGATTCTTAAATTTTTAAGCTTTTGTATGAAAGAAAAAAAAGTTAATGAATTAATTAGCTTTCTTTTTTTGTTTTGCGCGAAATAAAAGCTAATGACTTCGAGATGGATGGATTCGATTGCAGCACTGTTGTTTTTTTGCGCAAATTATTGGCAACAATATCTTAATTTTAAAAACAAAAAAAATGCGCAGTGGCACAAAATCTCTCTCTCCCCAGTTGAAATTAATGTTTCAAGCTTTTTTTTTGAATTGATAAAAGAATTTTGATTCAAACCCTTTTTATTTTTTTAAAGTTTTGAAAAAAACGAAGCCGGAAAAAGGCATTTTATCTAAATTCGAATATTCTTACACTTTGATCAGAAATTATCGTTCAAATTTATAGAGTCAATTTTTTGGATTTTCTTTTGAAATTTAACTTGGTGCTTTATGGATTCTTCACATATTTCGTTTTACTACAAGTTATTTTAAATTTGTTTTTTGAATGCATCAGTCATTAATCCCTCGTTCAACCTGCTGTCTATTTTTTTGTATCTATTTTTTATAATTTCACATCATTGTTACAAAATACCGATAATGATGTATCTAATCATGGTTTTATTGCTTGCATACCTGTTTAACTTAACATTCTGCTGCTTCTTCTGAATTTTGTTTCTTTCTTTTCCTTTTCTATTTGTAAAGATTAATTTTTTTTGGCTCCACTATATTATCCTTCTTTTATTTTAGTTTTTTCCCCACATTTTTGCTTCCTAAATAAAAATAATAGACATACTAAAATTTTCCAATGATTATTATTGTTTGAGAAAAGATGGAAAAAAAGTGACGAAAGTTAAATAGGCTTTAGTTTCCATTTCTTTATTTTTATTTTTGGTCGTTCGAGGATAAATATAATTTTTTGTAAGAAAAAATTGGATAATTTTCAAATGAGAGTTAATGAAAAGAAAAGAGAGAAAAGAAAACGACTAATTTGACGGCGGTTTTGTTTTTGGTGGCCATCGTTGATGGTTGTTGACTCCATAGAAGAAGAAAATGGGAGAGAAGAATAAAAAAATTGGATCAATTCCATAAAATGGTTTTTGCGTGCCTAAAAAAGGAGACAAAAATTTTTAAGAAAAGCCAAGCGACTGCCAATGGAAAAAGAAAAGGATTATTAGCTTGCTGCTGCTTCTTAAATTGGCATCAGAGAAAAAGTCAAAAGAAATAATTAAACTTTTATTAAAAATGGAAATTCTTTTTTTTTAAATCATGCTTGATTAAATCATTTTTTTGTATTTAAACTTTTTGAATTTTTGAATATCATCGCTTATGTTTTTATTTTCTCTATTATTTTCTCTATTTTTTAAATTCTTTTTTCCCTATCGTAGCTGCTAAAAACTTTTTATCAAAAAATAAAAACTTTTTTAATCAAAAAAAAACTTGTTCTCGAACAAATTCTTTTTTTTTCGTGCCTATTTAACATTAATGCATTAAAAATAACATGAAAATAGAGAAAATTTTGTTCGTGTGTTATTTTTCAAAATTAAATTATGTTTTAAAGCTTCTTCAATTTTATTATATTTTTTTTTTTGCTTTTGACTAACCGAAGTTAGTTTAACCAAACTGCCGCCACCGCCTGCCCGTTGTTGTCGGATGGCAAAAAACTTTTTTCTCATCATTGGCTAAAATAATTTTCGCTTCTAAACTTAACGCTTTTTTTTTTCTTCTAACAATTATTCACTCTCCTCGCCGCTGCCCGCGGGCATCCATCCATCGGCGGCTTGGTCCGTTGAAATATGTATTTTTCTATCAGACTTTTTTTTCTCAAAAAAAAGCAGGCGATAGAGAAGAAAAAAATTAGTTTACAAAAATGAGAGAAAATTAGCCAATGCCGCCGGCGGCGTCAAAAATTTGCAATTTCGGAAAAAGCTCGAAAGGAATAAAAATTTTTTTGTCAAGCCCAACAACGATGACCGCGGCAATTCTCTAACAACTTTGGCAAAATAATGATGATGTTGAAGAACTAAATAAACTTAAGCTTAAGCAAAGTCAATCAACGAACGAATGATGAAGCGTTGAAGCGAAGAGAAAATTGAAAATTTTCAAAATAAATATAATCAAATAAAAATGAATTTATAAAAAGGCTTGAATAATCAAGCAAGCAGCAATGTAAAGAAAATGAACACTTTTTTTAGCGCACTGTTGCTTTTAAAGTTTTTTTTGGTTAGTTAGTTAAGAAGCATGCAACAACTATGGCAAAAAAAGGCGACAGTAGTAAAAATGCGAAAGTAAAACCGTAAAATAAGCGAATAAGTAATCATGGTATCATGAAATAATGAATCCAAGGTCTTTAATATATATGTTAATCCTTAACCAAACCAAAACATTAAAATTATTTTATCTTGAATAATCAAAGATTTTCTGATTTTTGTATATGCACATCATCATTTCTTTGAATTAAAGCCATCTCTGCTTTTTTTCATGATTTTTTTTGGCAAATTTGTATGTAATTTTTTATAAAAATTTGTCCTCATTTTTTCTGTTTCTCTGTTTGTGATAGTTACTATCTTTTACAAAACATTTTTTATGTTTTACCTTTTTTTTCTTTTTTTGTTATACCACATATTTGCTTACGTTTTGCATTTCGACGAAAAACGCAAAAACCAACGATTTCAATTATTGGATTTACTAATGTATTTTCTAATTAGAAGATTTTGTGACCGAAGCAAAATTCTCATCTTCTTATTTTTGTATGTGTCGTGTCATAGTTAAAATACAATAAGTGAATGACCATCCAGAATTTTTGTAACTTTTGTTTGTTTTATTATTTTGGACTACGCTAAAAAAATAATTAATTATTTTTTCCATATTCTTTTAATAACTTTGAAATGCTCTTAAAAAATTTTTAATCCTAAAGCTCATCCTTTTCGACGTCTGAATATACGTAGTTTCATTACAGTATTCTTGCAAATTATTTTTTTTGTCTTCATTACCATTTTTTATAGAAATTTTTTAGTTTTTTTCTTAACTTTTCGCAAGGAAAAATATAGGCGTGACCTTGCTTTTTTTTTGAAAATTAGCGCCTTTTCCTCTAAATTTTTTATATATATTTTTCTCATTCCCGAGGGGCAATTTTTTAAGACGATTGCAAAGACGTTAACGATGAAAAAAGCCTTCCTTCGCTTCATCAAACACAACACTGATGATTGGCGGAAATCCACTTCACATTTTGAACGAATGAGCAAATAATGACGGCGACGATGAAGAAAACTAAGAAATTGAGAGAAAATGATTATATAGAAAAAGATTGAAATGAAATAAAAGATTTTTTTACTTTTCATCCTCCTCCTATTTTTAGCGATATATATAAAAAATAAGAAAATTGCAGCAATTACAGTGTTTTTCATAGAAATAAAAAAAATTGAAAAAGCAGCTTTTTGTGGATTTGCTTTAAAGTCGTTAAAAAATATGGGCCATGTAAATTTTTAGTTGAATGATAGTAATTGGGGTATTAAAATAATTATTTTGTTTCGATTACTATAGCTGATGCTAAAAATATTTTTTTAAAAAGTTCACCGGGTTTTTTTTTTTTATGAGTTATGATAGTAAGTTATTTTCGCAATTTATTGTCATAAAAGCATTACTTTCACTGATAGTAATCAAATGCTGAAAAATATTATCAAAAATGTTTTACTCTCTCAAGTTTTTTTAGTTTCACAACTTTCCGCTCTCATTCTTTTATTATTTTCTCTTTTTTTTGACATTATGTATCTAATATGTATGTGTCCTTCATAATAGGTCATTTTCCCATAGTAATTTAAATTCAATTGACCAACCACATTTTTAGCAATTACACCGATTAAAAAAAACAATATTGTTCAACCAAAAAAAACTTTTAAAAAAACCGCGTCAAAAAAAAGAAAAGAAAGATATTTTCGATGGATGAAAGGAACCGTTTTTTTTTTAAATGTTATTTCGCTTCTCACTTTTCTTAATTCATTTTATTTATTGACGACACTTGAGAGTCATATTTTTTTTTTGCGGGAAGGAAGAAAATTGAGGGGCAAATAAAAAAAAGAGAAGGAGAATTGAGAGAGGTGATATTTTTTTTTAACAAGGGCATCAAAAAAAAAGCAGCCGATGAAAATAAGTGTGAAATGAGGCATTAAAAATATATCTTTTTTTAAAAAGCTCTCTTATTTTTGGATTTTTTGTTTCCCATAAATTACATCCACACAAAATTTAGAAGAGTCTTGGCAGGCACATAGAAAAGGTGAAAGTAAATTGGTGTGTGCGTTTGTGAAAGAAAAAAAGATAATACCGTATTAATCTCAAGCTTTTTTCTTTATGAAAGGGTTTATTTGAAAAATTTCAATAAAGGCAGACATCGAGGAAGAAAAAATCATTGCCTCTCTATCCTCCTGTTTTTTTAAGATGTGTTTCTATGAAAGAAAATAATAAGAAAAATAAAAGATTTTAGTTTGGTAAAAAGTGTGACCTCGACCGATTGAAGCCAAAGCTGATTATTTATTTAAAAAATAATAATCTTTACAAATTAAAACAATACTGTAAAAAAAAAGAAAGGATAAAGTAAAAATTTATTTTTTCTCGGTATAAGCTTATTTAATAGATTTTCAACCTAGCTTAAAAATTTAACCGCTATGGGATATCTTTAAAAAATCCTGAACATAAATATTTTTTTCTTCGCTTTAAATCTTCAAAGATAGTAATCGAACAAAGACAATTATTCATAAACTAATTTACTATCTTTCTTTTTTTATTGTGCAGCTTCTGAGATTGATTTTAGTAACTTTTAATCTTTCATTGACCGTGTGGGTTTAGTTTTAACCTTTTTTGACATTTCTATTAAGACAATCACGAAAAACAATTAGTGAAATTTTTTTTATTAAGATGCTTTTTTACATTCTTTGCCTTACCCAAATTTTTCTTCCAATTAATAAAAATAAGCTGATTATAGCCTTTTTTCTTAGGTGTTTTAACAAATTTCTAAGGTGTAAGAATAAAAAAGGTGGAAGAAAAAAAGAGAGTTAATTGATTGCTTTTCCTTTTTTATCAAAAACACATGCTTCGATTAATTTGTCATGGAATTAAAAAATCTTAATTATACCTATCATGAGTGTTATCAGAAAAAATGTTGTCCATTAACTTATTTTTGTCAATGATTTTTATTTGTTAAAAATAATAAAGTTGAAATTTAAAAAAATGACGCAGAAATGTTTTGATTTATAAATATTTATGTAAATTATTCCATTTCCGTGACAGTAAAACATTTTTTTGCAATATTTTTTCCATTTCTCAATTACTTTCCTATTTCATTTCTATTTTTTTTTAGTTTACAAAATTTAGTTTTTATGCCTCAAAAAATTTAATTTTGTTTATTAACGCCCTAATAACTTTATCTCTCACTCTATTTTTCTCCCTCTTTTCTATATTTGTTCATCTCGCTAATTCTTAACTACCGTAATCATCATCCATTCCTAACCAACCAATTTGTTGCTTGCGTTAACCAATTTTCTCTTCTCTTCATTTTTTTTTCTATCTCGCTCTCGTTATTTTTTTCTTCTGCTGCTCATCATTATTCGTTCATTCGTTTAACGAGTCTGTCTTCATCTTTTCATAACAGCCTTCATCATATCATTATTGAAATAAGGCAGTCATTTTCTTCTTTTTATATTTAAATTTGGATTTTCAAGATCTGGTCCTTGGGCCATTAACATTTTTTTAACGGACCGGGATGATTAAAGCGGTTAGATAAATTAAAAAAAAGTATGTATGATATTTTTAAAAAATAATACGATTTATTCATCCTAAAATTACTAATTCAGTTTTTCTTTTTCGGCTGTTCCAACTTTTTGCCAGCTTTTTGATTCAGGTATGCATGAATCTTCGCCATGTTTGCTCGAGTCCAAATTCAGCTGAACTTTTTTGCAAATTTGGATTTTCTCTTCACCTTCTATGTATACATCCGCTTAAGGTATTTTTCTTTTTCATCTTATTATTAGCTGCTTTCGGTGAAATTACACTATTCTCTCTCTCTATTTTTTTCCGAATTATTTGACAACAAACGAATGAACTAAAAAAAGGGAAAAATAATAATTTCTTTCTCATTTTTTTTTTTCATGGGCCACAATTGAAATATAATAAATTTTTTTATAATATATTTATTCTCGTCATCATCATCATTTTCATTTTCATTGGCTCATTTTTTTTAAAATAATTCTCTTTGCTCGTTTAGGAACAACGAAAGAAAAAAAGTAAAGGAAGAATCGGCGGAAACTAAACGCATAATAATGTTTTTGCTGAAATAATAAACTCAAGAAAAATAAGAAAAAAAAAGGTTGTTAAGAATTCGAAACGAAGAAAATACGAAAAAGGAAGTCCTGGAAAAAAAAGTCCGCCTAATTGCCGAAAAAAAATATTTTAACGACGAAAAATAAGAGGATGGCGAAGAGGGATGGCGGCGATGGCCGAAAAAGGAGGACTTCTCTTTTAAAAACTTGTGAAATTTTTTTTTGATTCAGTCAGTTAAAAAATTTTCTTTTTTTAGTTGTCCTTATTACGTAAGAAAATAAAAGAGAAGGAATACTGTAGTTAGTTAAAAAATAAAGCTAATGTTTTCCGATACATGTCTTTTCATTTTATGGTTTTTTTGCAGTTTTTTTGTTAAAAAAATAAATGATTATGAGAAAGCACTCGGCAATTTTAGGTTTAGTTAATTATGCACTTTTCGCGGTATTTTATGGCTTACTTTTTTTACCGTGTTTTTTATACAATTATGTATTTGTTATTTTCTGCGTTATTTATTCTTTAATTTTTTCAGCTTTAATAAAACTTCACTTTTGTTCATTATGGTTCCATAATAAATATTGCAATAATTTTCTTTATTAATTCTTTTTTTATTTCCGCAAAGTAAACTGCCGCCGGTGCAATAATTTATTTATTCTTTTTAATTTTGTATTTTATTTTTATTCTATGGCAGATTTTTTATCCACTGCTGCTTCACCAACAATTTCAATTATGTCTTCATCAGTAACAGATCAACTTTCACCAAATAGCAGCCCTGGTGCTTCATTATTTCAAGATTCATCAAGATTTTTACAACATTTAGGATTTTTGGATAATTTTAATTCTGCTGCCACTTCTTCAACATCCACAAATGCAGGAGGATTTTTAAGTGAGTTTCAACGCCGAAAGAATATTTTGTAGATAAAAATAAAGTTATTTTAGATGAAAACCAAATATTGGCTAATTCTTCAATAACTTCAAACATGTCATCATTGGCTCGAAATTCAACCAAAACTTTAAAATGTCCTAAATGTAATTGGCATTATAAATATCAAGAAGCATTAGAAAATCATTTGAAAGATAAACATCCTGATGTTGAGGTTTGTTTTTTTAGTCCCACTACGAATCAGAAAAAAACAGAACTGTGTTGAATATAATATTTTATTTTTTTGCCTTTTAACTTTTCGTGGCGAAGCTTCTTTTTTAAAAATTTAAAATATTGTTTAGCTTTTATTTCAGGTTACATGTATTTATTGCATTCAAAGTTTACCACATCCTAAACTAGCTCGAGGTGAAACGTATTCATGCGGTTATAAACCATTTCGATGTACGATTTGTAATTATAGTACCACGACTAAAGGAAATTTAAGCATTCATATGCAATCTGATAAACATCTTCATGCGATGCAAGATATTCCAACAACCATTGGTAAGAAACTTTTTTTTGTTAGTATTTTGAAACAAAAAACTTTTTATATTAATATTAGGAATAGGATGAAAATACTTGCTGGCACCACACTGACGTAGTCAGAAATTAAAATGATGAGAAAATAAATTTTTTTATAAAAAAAAGCATTAAATTAAAGCTTTTAAAAAAACTTAAAATAAGCAATTTTCAATAAGGATCTAATTAAGCCAAGAAGAAATTTAAAAAAAAAAGTATGTTGGAGTACTTTTTGTTATTAGTTAATTTTTTACAACACTTGGAATTAATTAATTGTAAAAAAATACATAAATGTCAAATGCCTTAAGGGCTGCTAATTTATTAAGCTTTTTAATTTTATGGAAAATTTTGTTTGAGGATTAAAAAAGGATTATAAAAAATGGGAAGTTCTGTACTTTATTTGAACATAGTTTCCGGTATATTAGACTGTTATTACAAATTGTTGAAGAGCAAAAAATTAGAGTTCATTAATTCAAGTTAATATTTTTACCCATAAAAAAACTCTTCAATGAAATGAAAAACCCATTAGAAAATATTTTATATCTGAAATGTTTTTTGTGGTGGAACAGCAAGTCCTAATTTTTCCATTTTTTTAGCTATCACTTCTTATTTTTCACCCAAAACGCTTATTATTTTTTGATTGAAACATCAAATTTTAAAGCTTTTTCCGATTCTAAAAAAAATTTCTTCTTTTAGTTTCTGGCAATTCTGGTACTCAACAAGCTCACCTCACAAATGATAAAGCATTTCATTGCTTGGTTTGTGGAACATTTACAACTGATTCAATTGAGGATCTCTTTTCACATTTAAATGCCGATCGCTCACAAACTAATTCAAATGATATTAGTAGCGTTCTTGGAGTTTATCAATGTTATCTTTGCCCATATAATACTAATTTGAAAGCTAACTTTCAACTTCATATGAGAACTGATAAACATATTCAACGAGTTCAAATGGTGAGTTTAAAGTTTGAATTTTTAAAATTTGGAAAAAAATCAGAAAGAAACGAAGAAAAATTTGATAAGATTTTTTTATATAAAAACTCTTTGTACATAAAATTTAGGAAATTTTTTTTGAAACTTTCATGGCGAAAATCAATCTTAATAAAACTAGAATGTTTTTAACGTTGAGAATCCATTCAACTAATTTTACACTCTTAGGCCCCAACAAACACTTTCTTTTTTAACTTACACTAACTAACTAAACTCTTCCCTTTTCATCCATTCCTGATTCAGGGAGCTTTAATAAAAATAATAATAATAATATAGAATTAATTTGTTGTCAACTAATTTATCGTGTGAAATTTTTTATTTCATTTTTTTGTTTTTGCTTAACTTAAGTGTTAATTCTTTCATTTTCATTTTCATTTTTGCTGTTATTTCTCGCCCATTAGCTAGCTTCTTCCAAAAAAAAGAGGAGGGAAGTGAGAAAAAATAAATAAGCTAAACGGCAATAAGGATTAATCTTTCTTTTTTCTTTTCTTGCTTTTTGAAGTAACAAAACCACCATCACCAAATAAATAAATGAAAAAATGCAATGTTCTTAGTTTTTTTATGTATGTAATTCTCTCGTTAGTTATTTAGTTAATTCATTTCGTTAAAGAAGCGCCTGTCTATTTATTTTTTTGGCTTTCTTTTTTAGTTTTTTTTGCTTTTGGCGTTTTCTTTTAAAAATACATATTAATAATTTTTTTGTCAAAGTTCAAGTCACCGAATTATGATGATGTTTTACAAAGTCTCGATTGCTGCTAAATTAATGAGTTTTTTTGGACGCCATGTTCTTCTTGAGGAAGGAATAGATTTTTTATGGCATTTAATAAGTCAATTAAAAAATTAAATTGCTTGCCTTTGAGTTTTATTTTCTCACTTTCACTTTCAATTAGGCTTTTTTTTTTTATAAGTACTAACTAAAGATAAAATGGATATATGAAAAGAGAAAAAAATTAAATGGAATTAATGCGTGTCATAAAATAAAATTAGAGGTTGCTTTGATTTTTGTTTTTTCATAATTTTTAGTTAACAAGCTTTAAGCTGGATTTCGCTAATGCTATTTTTTGTTAATTTTCTTTTTCATTTGCATTAGGTACGTTTACGTTTTACTTTCCCTAAAAATCCAAAGTATGTGTTTATTATTTTTATCTTCAAATATTTTAGAAAATTTATTGGAGCTTTAGACAATGTGTTTTTTGAGCCAAAAGTTTTAAAACTTGCTTCCAGCGAAAGATTCATTGCGCTTTCATCAACGCAAACTTTTATAACTCTTTTTTATTTTAGTTTCTTCCATTTTAAGATTATGAACGATAGTGACTATAACCATTATTGTTCCATTCTAACCTATATTTTATTTATTATTTTTTGATTACTATCTTTTCTAAAAATAACTTTCTTCTCTTTTGCCATTTTTTGGTTTTACGCTTTTTAAGACAGACGCTCACTTATTATTTTTTTACGAAAGCAGCAGCAAAGAATTAGACGAGTAAAAGTTTATCAAAGATTAAAACATAAAAAATATATAAATATAAACATTTTATAATCCTTGACAGCAAAATTTTTTGGTTCATTAATTAAAAAGAAGATTTCTTTTGAAGGATTCCTTTTTTCTTTATTATTTATTAATAATTATAAACTAGAGTGGTGGAGCTAAATAAGTATGGCATCAATATGTTTTTTTTTATTAATTTGGACACTATTTTGACAATCCCTCCTTGTCACTGCCTCACTGTTATTATTTTTTGTTTAATCTTTAGCACCAATAATAATAATAATAATTTTTCATCTTTGATTTGAGTTTACGCTTTTTTTTTACTTTGACCCTCTTTTTTATTTTTACACTTAAATTTTTGTCATCGTCGATCACTGTCGTCGTCTTCTTCAAAGAGATGGGTTTGTTTCATCGTGTCATGTTTGTTTTCGAGATTTCCGGCACGCGTCCCTCGTTCTTTCTCTAAATCAAAACTAACTTTATGCGCGCTAAATTTTTGTACTTTTTATTTTATTTTATTTAAAAAAAGATTTAATTTTTTTTCTTTTTTTCAACAAACGAGAAAAAGACAACGAATCATTCCTCACTTTTTTTTGTTTCACCTCTTTTTTCAAAACAAAACTTTTTTGAAAAAGAGAAAAGAAAGGATAGAGCGAGCGACGAAATGAAAGAAGATGAATCGTCAACGAATTTCAAAGAAAAAAAAGTGAGACAAAAACAAAAGGGTGTGTGCGCGTGAAAAAAAATGAAGAAAATTACTGTAAGATTAATGATTAATTTCATTAGTTTTCTTACTGTGGAACAAAAATTCCTAAGAATAAAAAATTAATTTTTATGTAAAGAAAATTATGAAATTCATAAATACAAAATCTGTAGCTTTTTGTTAAATCCACCTTTGTTTTTGTTTATACTCACCACTACAGTTAAGCAAAAAGACACTAATCATCATTATCTTAATTTTTGTGACAATGGTTCCAGTTGTTATTGTTGATATTTGTCAGCTGAAGATGATAAGCTTATTTTTGTTTTTGTTTGCATATTTATTTTCTCTTTTTGGTTTATTAAAGCCATATGGAATTAGTGACGGTTTCAAAAAAAAAATGTAGCCATACATATTTCATAAATTATTTATGGGTTTTTGAACTTTTAAATAAAACAAAAATATGCTTTTCAATTTTTTTAATCAGATGCCACATTATCGTGGCGGAATACTAAAATTTAAAGCATTGATATTCTTTAATTTTTTTTGTGGAACCTTTAAAATTATTAAAGCGTGTATTCCAGCTTTTTTTCATAGCCCTAAAAAATGTCACAAAAATAAGTTCAATACATAAAACTTTTTAATTTTTCTTTATTATTTTTTCTGTGTCCACAAACTTTTTTTCTTTCTTTCCAAATCCCATTAATTTTTTGTTTAATTTAAATAATAATTTTTTTCAAGGGTCAAGAGCCTATAAATCTTCATTAGTTTTTTTCATTTAAAAGAAATGGACGCATTTATTATACTTTAACTTTGTTTCTTTCTTCCTCTCTTTTTTCTTTTCTTAAAAACCCAACCTTAAAAGAAGGAAATAATGAGATCAAGAAATTTCAAAGAGCGATTCAATTTGGCGTATATTTATTTATTCATTCATTCATTATTTGAACTTGTTTGCCTGCCTCTCTTTTTTTTCTTTTCATCGTTAATTTGCAAATTTAAATGCTACGATGATCGCCGACCGCGGTAAACGATCTCATTTCTTCTTTTCTCACTTTTGATGAAAATCCTTATTGAGGAGGTTTTGTAACATTTTTTCAAATTTAGAAAATTGGTGTGAATGAGGTTAAATACTTTGATCTTCAAAATTAAGCGATTTAATACATTTGCGGTTACCAAAATATGGCTTTTTTTAAATTTTTATTATTAAATCCTTTTAATGCTATCTGTCCAGTATTAAAATAAATATTTAATTAGCAAAAAGAATTTGACGTCCAAACTCTAGCAAAAAATATATTCGCTGCATTTTTGGCAAAAAAAATTATGATGTAATCAATCATGCATTTTTGCAACACCTTTTTACGTAGCTGTCTTTGATTTACGTATCCCATTCAAAAGTTCATAAACCCTTTTTTGATGCCATCTTCCAAGAACCAAATAAAAAAAAGTCTTTCATTTGTTTACAGTTATTTTTACCATAAACAAAAAAGAAAATTAATTATCTTTCTCTCGCTCTAATTCCTTGCAAAATTACTTAATTCTTATCTTTTTGGTTGCAGAACAACAGCAAACAACAACACCTCCTTCATTTTTTTAAAAGAACAAAAAATTTTCTTCATACGTATTTTATTTAAAAAAAATTAGTTAATAAGCAAAGAACATAATTTTTCTTTCTCAGTTGTTGTTTATCTTTGCTTTCGTTAAATCCTTACTTGTGAGACTGGAAAATAAAAGTGTGATGGATATAAATCTGCTGCTGCTGGCTTAAAATAATGTTGAGTGGTTTTGATAAAAAAAGGATAGATTTTTGATTTGTTATCCTTTGTCGCTGCTTTTTTTGTTTACAAAAATAATACAATGCTCTTATCAGCTTTTCTGGATAGATGGGGATGGGTGAATATAGTGATAAGACAACAACACGAGACATGATACTAAAATTATATATATATATTACTTTTTGTTTAATTAATTTTTTCCCCCACTACAGTTTTTGGTTTTTAATATTTTTACTCTTTATCATTTTTTATTTTTATTATTTTTTTGCAGATAAATCACATGCGTGAAAACGTTATAGCTGCTACGTCTCCAACATCCAATTTACTTTGTCGTTTAACTACAGCAAAAACAGGCGTACAAGTTCGATGTCGACCATGCTTTGAAGTATTAACTTCGTAAGTTTTATATTATACTTTTTTTTAAATATTTTATACAGTAATCAAAATTAGAGCTACCACCTTTTTTGTCTCCGCATTTATTTCCAAAATTATCCCTTTTTTTAACTTGCAAAAAAAAATGAAACAAACTATCCTTTTTCGCACATTACTGAAGAAAAAAAATTTATTGACTCAACCGAAACTAATCCTCTCTTTTTCCATTTTTTTTCATAATTCATCAAAAAAAATATATAAAAAAATCAAAACCGATCATCAAAAAATCTATCGTTTCCATTTTTTTTTTCATTGCCCCAATGAATTTACACATCATCAAAGTCTCTTCTTTCTTTCATTTTTTTAAAGCTTTTTGAAAGAAAAAAATAAATAAAGCGAAACGATACCAAATCACAATCATCATCAAATCAACAAAATGAAAATGAAAATGAAAAAATAGAGAGAGTCACTTCTTTTTTTCATGACTTATTTTATTTTATTTTTTAAATACTGTAATCAAATAAATTTGTGTCACCTTTTTTGACTAATAAAAAATAAATTTTTTTGAAGATTATAAAATTTTTTTGGGTCTTTGAATGAAACATAATTTTTTGTTGGCTGAAATAAAAAATTTGTCGTTGATTTATTTATTCTTCGATGGTTTTGTGAAGAAAAAAAATGGAAAAAAGCCGACCTGGGTGAAAAGGTGACGCGTTTTTGTATGTTGCTGCTTTAAGATAAGGAAAATATTTAATTTTCATATTTTGTTAATTTTTACTGTTTGAGTTTTTCCAAAAATCAGAATTATATTTTTTTAATTGCGAGACTGTACTTATCTTTTTCGTGACAATAGACTTTAAGATTCCTGCAAGTTCCTACTTTTTTTAGCATCAAAGATTAAAAAACTGAGTATTCTTTTTTTCCAGAGTTGCAAAAAAATTTTTACTTTATAAAAAAAAACACAAGTACACTCAAGGATCAAAACCTTTGAGAATGGAAGTATGTACCCAAACATACATACATATGGCCATTTATTTTTGTGAACCCATCATTATTTGGCTACAATATTTTTTTTTAATTCATGAATTTTTTTTTGTCACGTATCCAACCTTCCTCCACCTTTTCTTTCTCCTTCAAGGTCAATTTATTTTTTCTTTTGAGAAACAAAATACAGTCCTTCAAGAAATAAAAAAAAGAGAGGTTACCTTCTTTTTCCAACTCTTTTTCCAAAACAGAGATTAAATGAATAAAATAATAATTATTATTTCTATTTAAAAGTTCAAGTACTTCCGTTTTTTATGTTTTGATGGGCCAAAAAAATGATACACTTGTTGATCATCAACGTTTTTGAATTTTTGATCTCCTTCCACGTATCTTAGAAAACTCACGCCTATTTTTTTTAATGAAAATACAGTAAAATTAGTTTTTTTTTCATTAAAAATAAAATATGAGCGAGAAAGTAAGAAAGAATAGAAAAAAAAAAGCGTTAATTGCTTATAGGCGCGAAAAAAAGAGAAAAGGCGTCAAAATATAATATTTATATAGAAAATAAGAAATTGGTTGTAATTGTTCAAGCGCAAATGAAAGAAAAATATTTAAAAAAAAGTAAACGCCCCAAGTCATTTCAATTTCTTTTTCGTATTTCGCTCGCTATTTTTTTTATTAAAAACTAAAACACAAAGAAAATAAAAGAAAAACTAAGCAAGAGCAAGCAGCAACCTTCCGCTTTTTTTCTTCCTTTTTCTGCTGTCTTTTTTCTTTTTCTCTCATTTTCGAAAAAAAGTTAACGAATGAACGTCCAATGAGCAGCAAACAAACTACCCGCCTTTTTTTTGTTTTGTTTGTTACCGTGTATATTTTAATTGGTGAAAAGAAGAGTAATTAGGCTAATATTATTTCGAGCTTAATTAAACCGAAATGTTGTGATTTCTGCGAGACCTAAATTTTAAAAAAATATTATATTTGATTTTGTTGCTCTAAATTAAATCTTTTTTTTAAGAAACGAAAGCATTCGTGAACATTGTGAATCAAATTCACATTTAAATCGAACTAATTTTATTCATTCAAATTCATCCGTAGCTGCCATTGCTTCAGCGGTTTTTGGAGGTGGAGGTTTTCACGGTGGTGAAGACGAATTTGAAGGCGCAATGGATTTATCTTTTGAATCGTTTTGTTGCGGTAATGAGGAATCAAGTTATCAATGTTTAAAATGCGATTTCTCAACAAATATGGAAGATATGGCCATTGGTAAGAGTTTTTAATCCAAAATATTTGACCGAGGCAAAACACATTTTGGTAATTGAAAAATTTTTTACCAAACCACTTTCACGAATTTCGGTTTCATTGATTTTAATTTTTTTTAGATCATTTACAAGAACATGATTTGGCATATTCAGGTTAGCTAAAACTTTTACAGTTTTTTTTACTCCTCTTTTATGAAAGCGATAGTAATCAACTTTTTACGATATTTTCACAACTTCGTTTACTGTCCTTCAAACTTTTATAAATTTCCATTAATTTTTCTCCATTCTTAATCCTATTTTTTTCTCATTTTCGCACAAAGTTGATTTTATGACTTTTTTTTAATTTACTCTCCTTTTTTGACTTATTTGAAACGGTTATTTATTTTATTTTCTCACATTGTTTCTTTTCAATTTTATTTTATTTTTTTGATAAAGAAAGAAGTCCTTTTTCGGCAGAAAGCAAAAATCTCAGCAGGAGTCATCATCATTTTTATTTTCCAAAATGAAATGATTTATTATGACTTCGTTTTCCCATAATTCATTTTCATCCATTTTTTAATTTGATTTAATTTTTTTATTTATGAAAAACCAAAAAAGTTTTTCAAATGTTGTCCAGACAATCAGAGAATTGACTGTTAGTGCACAACACCAACTTTTTTTGAAAGAAAGAAGAGAGTAAGCAAAAACTTGTTTTAATTGCATTAAAAAAATTTCTGAGAGTAATCAAATACTGTAAAACATCGTCCAAAAATTGTTACTTTCATAATTTACAAGCAATAATTTCCCTTAAATTTTTTTTATTAAAAATCAAATACAAAAATAGTTTCCTGCTTTTTAAACGAATGTACAAAAAAATAATAACTTTTGCGATTAAAATCAAAGAAAATACAGCGCTTATAATGTTTTCATATCATTTCTGTGCCATCCTGGCGCCAATGCTGCTTGCGAGAGAAAAAAAATAAAAACAAAGCAAATGAGTTACTTTTTTATTTAAAAAAAAATTTAGCCTTAAATAAATCGAGACAGTAATCAAAAATAACAAATTATTGTTTAAAAGTTGTTACTCTCTTTTCACCTTTTTTTTACGCTTCGCTAACCTTTTAATTGCTTTTCTTTCCCTAAAAAAGCTTTCGCCACCGTAATAATAATAATAACCATAAAAATTAAACTAACCAACCAACCAAAACTTTTTTTTCTCGCTAAAAATTTCTCAAAAAAAAACATTAAGCATTATCGAAAAAAAATAAAAATAAAATTGAAAACAAAATTCTTTTTTTTCATTTCCGTCATTTTGATTTCATTTTCATTTGTGTTATTACAAATTTTTCAACAACTACAACTACGACGACGGTGTCTAAAAAAATTCATTCTCTGTGTAAAAAAAAGCCACGATAGGAAATTATTAGTTGCTAGCTTTGAAAAAAATATTTTCATGGCTTTGTTAAATGCTTTTCATTTTTCAATTTTCTAATGCCTTAAATATTTTTTAATGTTTTTAAAGTCCGACCAATTTCACACCTTTTTTGACAATTGCCCAAATTGCTTTTTTCTTTTTGTCGCTGCTTTGCTTCACCTCAAAGCTTGTTAAGGTTCGAGAATGAGAGTCTTTCTTTCTTGGACCATTATTTTATTTTTATTATTATTATTATTTGTCGTTCTCCATTCTTTTGAAGGTTGAAGAAAATGACGCAAATTGCTTGCTTACATTTTATTTATTTTTGGGTTAAAATTGGTTAAAAGGATTTTTCATTTTCCATAGACTTTACTTTTAATGAAGCATAAAATGAGTGGAGTTTAAGTTTATAATTCAAAAATAATCACAAGTGATAGTAATGCAAAAGCGTTTAATATTGTCAAATATTTATTACTATCATGATAAAATCCTTTTTTGTTACCGTGAAAAGAAAATGTGAAAGTAATCAATTTTCGACAATAATAATATTTTTCTTTCCATTATTCTCTTCCCACCTTTTTTCATTACCGTAAAAGCTTTTATTTTTTCATTTGATTTATTTTTTTAATTAATTACGGTTGAATAATTTCATCGCCATTTTTTTTTTCTCTCTCTTTGGTTTACCTTTATTATTTTTAACATGGCAATTTAAGAAAAAGCACAATCAAAGCTTTTTTTGGCTTATTTTTTCTTTCTTCGATTTCCGGTGTAAAGGTTTGTGTGTGTGCGCGTTTGAAAAAACTGTAAAAGCCGCCGGTCGCCGCCGCCGCCAATGATGACAATGTTGTCAAAGGCATAAACGATTCTTTCTTTATTTATTTTTTTATTGTTTGTTTTGAACGCTAATTTTCTTTTCTTTTTTCACACTTTCTTGAGAAAACAATCGAGGTAAGGTGAGAAAAAAAGGGTTATTGAAAATCCGCGAAGAAAGAAGAAAAAATAATGGATCTTGTTATAATAAATAATATTTTGCGCGTAAGCAAGGACAAAAAAAGAAAATATTAGGTAATAATTTTGACCGCAAAATTAGGAATTAAAAAACAATACTGAAAGTTTAATATTTGAACAAAAAAGAAAGGTAAGACTTTTTTTTTATTGCAAAATGAGAGTAAGTAACACTGTTCTAACAAATTTTTGCTATTTTTGATTACTATCTTTCTTTTTGAGTTTGAAGCATTTTCTTGTGAGTTTCGAAAAAAGACAATCGACTTGCTTAAAAATTAAGTTTTCTCTCACTCATTTTTTTGAACACTTTTTGGTTTAATTTACAGCTGTCGTCGTCAATAAGCATTAATATCAAAAAACAAAAAAACCCACATCAAAAGCGGCAACAAAAAGGAAATATGAGGAAATAATAATCAAAAATGCAATAGAAAAATAAAGTTTATGCAAGTGCGCGTTTCTCCTTTTCTCACTCAAATATATGCGATTAATATCATCCATCGCTATTGTTTGAGGCAAAGCAAAGCGAGACTAAGCGGGAGAAAAAGAGAAGAGAGAAAGCAGGCGTTAAAAAAAATATATATATTAAAAGCAAGCAAGCAATCTATCGGATGCTTTTCTTTTACAACCAACCGCAAAGAAAAAAATAATAAAGAACGCCAAAAATAATAAGCAAATGAGTAAAGGAGTTTTTTGTTTGTTGTTAGTTATATGTTTATTTTCTTTTTTTCTTTTTGCGCATCTTTTGTTCGAACATATTTTTTTTTGATTTGATGGTAAAAGCAAAAAATATATAATCGAGAAGGCAAAAATCAAAGGAAATGAAAAATCAAAAGAATCAAAGAAAGTAATAATAATACAATTTGAATTAAAATAAAACATTATTAAAAAAAGAGAAAAGCAAAATGAGGAAACTTTTTTTGAATGCAAAGCAAATCAAATAATAAGGAAGAATAGTAGCGCACTATTTTTTTATTGCATTTATTATTTTGATAGTTGTTATTAAGAAATGAAGAAAAAAAAGAGAAGAGGAAAGAAAGGTAGCTGCTTACAAAAGGATGTTACAGTAATTTGTTTTGCAATGTAATGAGCGTAAAAATTTTTAGTCATGAAGTTAGGAAAGCAAAGCAATTTTTAGACTCCTAAAAAAATAAACCTTTGCCATTTTTTAAACTCCTTTTTTTGACTTTTAGAAGCTTTTTTAAAACTTTTTTATAGTTGGATTTTTCTTTATTCAATCGACTTTGTTAAAATTCTAAAAAATTATATAAAAACATGAATTTTTTTTTGATCAGATTACTTTATTTTTTTCTCTATATTTTCCTGATCATATTAGAGCCATATTGCTTTATTTTTTGTTCTCTCCAAAAATGAATTAATTTGTCCTCTCTAAATTAACACATTTTCACTTTGTCTTCTTTTCTTTTTTGCTTGTTTTATTACTTGTTGAAAAAGACACTTTGGCATATCTTTTTTTTTTGTGTTGTCGTCGTTTAAGATTTCGTTTTCGTTGTTTGAGGAAAAAAAGGTTTTTTTGTTTTTTGATTAATTGACTTCCCTCTTTCTCCTCGTTACCAGTATAATGGCGTTGTCCCATTTGGCGCGAAATTTTTTTTCATCCTCAAAAAAAAGAAAGACTTCACTCATTTGACTAATTCATTTTCTATGTAAAACATTTCTTTCTTTGTTCTTTAAAAAATGAGTGAGTTAAAGGATCAAGTTCAGTGTGGGTTTGAAACTGATGACATCGTTCGATAGCTTTTAGACTTAAGTATTTCACAATCAATGAACGACTCGAAATCTAAGATAGTAATTATTATGGAAAGTTTTTTGCAATATTGTATTACTATCATAAAAAGCTTTTTGAAGTGATTGTTATGTTTTTTCGGGCAAAATTTCGCATTTTTAGATTTACTGTCATTGACGCTTGGAAAATTAAAATTGTACTCTTCAAAAAAATGCAGCTCTTTTTCATTAATTTTCAAAGTTTAGTTTCAGTTTAAAATTTTTTTTGCAAAACTAAAGACTCTTTTAAAAACAGCAGCATCTTTTTTTTTGCCAATTGCAATTAGGACATTTATTTTTAGGGAGATTTGTTAAAACTAAAAAAGCTTTTCATTTTTTCAAAGAAAGAGGAGAAAGAAATAAATGAGGAGGAAGGATGTCAGTAAATTAGCATTTCATCTAACGAGTTACGCCTTTTTCTTTTTGGTTTTATGTTTAAAAAAACTAACGAGGATGAGAAAGATAAAGCTGCCTTCATTTATTTCATCCATAAATTTAACTAATTTTTATGCTGCTTTTTCGTGAATATTATTTTTTCCAAACTTTACAACTTTACACAAGTTCTTATCTACCGGAAATTAATTGTATGATAGTAATTAAATTTTGGCGATATTATGACATTTTCTGTTACTCTCATTTATATATCTCTGCCACCAGCCGCCGCCCTCATTTTTCTTTTTTTAGTTAATGACAACTAATTGAAAACAATACCATATGTTTTTTTTGCTTTTCCTTTGAAAAAAAAAATAAAAAAGATAACTTTATACACACTTTTTTTCTTGGGTGCTTTTTTAATTTGAGAAAATCTGTTTTTAACTTTTGCTTTTTCACTTTCATTCAATTTTCTAATTTTTTCTTATATTTGCTTTTATTTTTAACTCTCATTTTCATTTTTTTTTCAAGTCAAAAACTTAAGTTCCAAAAGAGAAGGGAATGCAAAAGCGAAGAAATGAAAATGAATGAGTTTGATTGCGTCTAATTGGCATCCATCTCTTTTTTTGCATTCTAGAAGGCAGCTTGTTGCTTGCTTGTTTGCTTTCTTTGGATGCGCAATGGCCACAATTACATCGGCGGCAGCAAAAACTTTTTTTTGATGGAGGAAGAAATTTAAATAGAGGATGCTTTTAAAGCTTTTTCTTAACGATTTCCAAAAAAGATATGCTTTTTTCTTTTCCTAAATGAACTAACTAACTTTTTTTTCTTGTTGTGTTTTTAGAAAAATGAACGCAAATGAGCGAGAAAATGAAGCAAGCAAAAAAAGCAGCCGACGATGATGACCCATTAGCAGTTTTTCTTGCTCATTTTCAATAAAAAAAAGTTTTTCGCCTTCTTTAAATAAATGTTTCCTAAATTCGAAGTTATTCGAAAAAATAAAATTGAGAGAGAAAAATTTACTTAACGAGTTTGTTAAAGCAATGGCTTTTTTTAAACAAGCATCTTCGATTGGCATTTATTTATTTGTGGATTGACTCTTTTAAATGAGGGATAAAATAAGCAAAACAGAGATTCATTATCTTGAATTTAGTTAGTTGTTGCATCAAGTTTTCAGTTTGAAAAAAGTTGGAAGCTGTTTTTATTGATAAAATGAAAATCAAGTTATTTCAAGAAAATAGCAAGAACAATAGTAACTAAACATTAGCGGTATTTTAAAATTTTGTGTTACGGTCCAGCAAGTAACACATATTTGTCAATTATTCTCTAAATTTATTTACTATCATTTTTGCATTTTGCCTTTTTTACAAATTTTTACAGTAAATTTTCTTTTATCAAATTGGCTTCTATTTCTTCCGTTACTATCAAGTCATACACATCTTCCTCTTCTCACAAATATGTATGTATAATTCCTCATTTGACGTTTTTTGTTTTATTTTTTTCCTAAATTTTTTAACCCCAAATGGATTCCATACATTTATCTTTTGAAGTCTAAGTTATCGTGGCACTTTATCCTTTTCTTTAAAAATTTTTTTTGGAAGTTTTTAAGACATTATTCTTTTTGTCTTCAATTTTAACTTTGCTTCCTATGTTTTTTTCCTTGAACTTCTCCTGATTAATTTGTTTGCATTTCTATCTTTTAGAGAAGAGATTTTTTGTAAGATTAAGTTACTGTAAATAAGTTTTAAAGAAAGTAACAAAAATTTATTTTTTATTGTCAGAAATAAGTTATTTTCGTAAAAGATAGTAAACAAAATTAAATGAGAAATATTAAAATAATGTTACTCTCATGAATGTTTTTCTATAATAAATATTGATCAGATAAGAGACGTGTCATCTTTTTTTGTTTATCTCTTCATCAACAAAAAATATTTAATCCAAAATAAAACTTGAGCTTCGTCGTTATGAAAAAAAATAAATTCGCGATTATTTTTCTTCTTTGCTTTTTAATTTTGAAATTAAAAAAAACGCGTCACTTTCTTATCAGCTTTTCTCATTTTCTTTTTTTTTTCATGCTCCCTAAAAACCACAGTAAGAAAAACAAAAACTTCAGTAGATAGCTAGCGTCTTATTTTTTTTCTTCTTAAAAATATTGGTGCTCGTTTGCATTTTTTAAAACACAAAAATGAATGAAAATTGACAGAAAAAAAACTAAAAAATAAGACAAACGATAAAAACGCAAGCAAAAAAAAAGAAGATATTTTCGCTCATTTTTGTTTAAAGAAAAAAGAAAAGCATTTTTTATGAGAAAAATTGCTCAAATAATTCCCGATAGGCTTGTTTCAATCCTTTTTGCTTTCAATTTTTTTTAACAAACAAAAAAAGTAAATAGGCCTATTGCCATTTTGCTTGCTTATTGATAATTCCCCGCTTACAGAAAACAAAACAAAAAAATATATATATTCGCAAACGAAGAAAACGAGCAAAAAAAAATGAAAGAAAGTTAAAGAAATTGCTTTTTTTAAAAGTTTTAGAAAAGAAATTATTTTTGAGATGTGACAGTAAGATTTTCTTGGAAACTTTGAGTTTTTTTGTGTACTATCTTTATTTTGAGTTCGGATAATAGTGACTAATATTGAAGAATCATAGTGGTCTTGATTTTAGGAATTGCCATAAAAAACTTAATTTAATTTTATAAAAAATGATAGTAATTTAATCTTGGCGATTACTTGCAGATTTTTATTACTATCCAAGCATTGATAGTAACTCTTTTTTTGGGAAGAATTGTTTTAAAATAATTACTATCACTTTTAATTATTGCTAAATGAGCATCAATTATTATTAATTCCTTTTCTATTGGAGACTCATAGGCTAGTTAATCAAAAAACTCTTGTTTATCAAATTTTTATATCCTTTGTTCGTTAAGAAAAAAAAATGACGGAATTTTTTTTATGAAAAAAAACTTTTCATCCATTTAAACATCTCTCATTTCGGCGCGGCTTCAAGAAATTGTCTAAAATAGCGCAACTTATAAGAAGAAGAATGAGAGAGAAAGGAACACCCGCGGGAGTAATTCGCTAAAGCTCTGACACCAACCAAAAAAGGGAAAAGGAAAAAAAATTGCTAAAGAAAATGGAAGCAACTAAAAAAGATTGCAAATTGGACTAAGGCAACTAACCAACGGAAGATTGCCCTTTAAAAGCAATGTCTTTGTTTGAGCTTTTTAAAAAATATAATTGACACAAATATTTTTTTCTTTGGCTTTTATTATACTTTTTCCATCCATAAACAATGTTTGACAGTAACACTTTTATTTCGATAATTTTAATTTTTTGATTACTATCGCTTTCATAAAATTATCAAGGTTTTGGATTTTATTTAACTTTTGGTTATATTTCAGCTTCTCCTGATGCTTCTCAATCATTAATTGATTGGATACCCGAGGATAAAGAGGAGTTAATACAATTGTTTGAAATGAATGATGCTCGCTTAAAATGCGATCAATGCCCTGATTTCATGGCTGGTATGTTTATTTTTAACTTAAAAATTTCCTAAAGAAACTTACAAATATTATTGTAAAAAAGATAGTAACTCAAAAATTACAATAAATTTCCTATTTTTATTACTCTCATGATAGTATGATTTTTTTAACAATAAAACCAAAAATTTAATTACTATCATAGATCGTTTGCTTGTATGAATCATACTTCCTTTTTCCCGCTCAATTATTTTTTTTATTAAACTTCCTTTTTTCCTAATAATCTTTCGGAATATCAAAAACTAACAAACATACATTTTTTTATTTTTATTTTCCTTTTTTTCTTAATCGACGCCAATAATCATTTTTTCTGATCATTATTATTCTTTTCTTTCTTTAATGCTTAAGAAAATAAAAATAAAAAAAGCAGCAAGGCAAACCTTTTCTGAGCTGCACAAAACAAAAAAGAAAAGAAAAAATAGCTATTAGTTTTGATTTCCCGCAATTGCTCAAATTGCTTCTTCAATGAACACAGAAAAATAAATAAAAGAGAAATGCCGACAATCTTTTTTTTGGTAGCAGGTGATGGAAGTAATAATAATCCTGATTTTTTTTTATTATGAAATAACTATTAAATTAAAAACAGAGTTAGTTTTTTTCGGAAATGAAAAGTCTGCACAAAAAAAGTTGGGGAAAAATAAAAAAATGTCAAGAAAAATTACCAGATAGTAAAGAACATTTTAAAAACATTGCTTTCAAAAATGATAGTAACTCAAAACAAGCGATATTTTTTAAAATTTGCTTACTTTCACAGAATGAACTAAGATTTATTAAAAATTGCGCTCAGTCAATTTAGACTTCCTTTTGGTGCTTTTTTCTGTAGCCAAAGAAGTTTTTTGCTTCATTTGATGATTATTACGCTAATGTAAAAAAAAAGAAAGAAGGATCTTTGTGTTTGTATTTTTTTCTTTCACACATTAGACTCTTAATAAACTAATACAAAAAAAAATTGAAAAGTGTTGCTTTTTTATTTTGATTATGCCCCCGACGACGACAACCGATATTGTTGATGATGATGATTTGAGATCAAGCGTAGATCAAATTAAAAGTGAGAAAGGAAAAAAGGAATGAATGTTTTTCTTTTCTTTTTTCTATTAAAAGCCTTATATTGCGAAATAAATGCGCCGCCGCCATTAACGATGATTGCTAATTGTTTTTTCGTTTTCTTGCTTTTTAAGAGTCATCAACATCACGTTTTTGATTGCTCGTGTACGTATGTACAAAATACCTAAAAAATATCAAATTAGATTGATGCGAGGAAAAAAATGATGAGAGTAATAAATTTCAGCAATTTTTTATAAGTTATAGTTACTATCAAATTTTTTCTTGAACTATTACATTTTATATATTTTTGCTAACCAATCTTTCTATTTCAGTATCAACTGAAGAACTTCAAAGCCATTTATATAATCATTCTGTGAATGGTTTCAAATCTGCAGAAACAGCCGAGTCAAATAAGTCACTCGATGAAAGTCAAAACTCCAAAATCGAAGAAATAAAATGTCCACTTTGTGATTTACCAAAAGAAAAATCGACCTTGGAAGCCCATTTATTGGATGATCATAAAATTACCTTTGAAGTTGCAAAGAAACTTATGGCCTCCAATGATATTGGAAATGAAAAGTGAGTTTATCGCTACTAAAAAGTTACGGTGAGAGTATTCAAAATTGAGCAGTAATTTGTCGAAGAAAGTCACTTGCATTTGTTTATTTAGATTTTTTGTTATTTGCCCAAATTTTTTAAATCTTTTACGATAATGTATCTATTCCATATTAAAGCATTTTCAAAAAAATAAAAAAGAATAATCAAATTTTAACGATTATTTTTCTTCATTGTGTTACTCTCCCATTTTTTTTCTTCAGATCTTTACCGAATTACACTTTTATAATTTCCTATCAATTTTTTTTAGTGATTCTGCTGCTGCCATTCCACCACCACCACCATCATCGACGACCACAACAACAACAACAGCAACAACGACAATATACAAATTTCATTGCACATTTTGTCCAATGGTTTTTCGAACAAATGATGGACTTCAAAAACATTCGCTGAAGCATATTTTTGATTGCAGTCATAAATGCACCCGATGTAATCGATCATTTAAAAGTGTTCAATCCTTGAGAAATCATTTAGCAAATAAACATGATATTCCTCATCCTGACACGATTAAAGATAATTATTGTTCAATTTGTTCTCAAACTTTTGAAGATCGAACTAATTTACAATCTCATATTTATTCCATCGAACATTTACATCGAGCAAAGAAATTTTTGGAGGAACAAAGCACGGGCAAACTTGGGCAACAATTGAATGAACAAGTGCTTTCAATGTTATCAAAAATTCCTAAAAATGGAACAACAAATAATGAATGCAGCAAAAAACCATATAAATGCAATGTGTGTCAATTAAGTTATGGCCAAGGTTCCACACTTGATATTCATTTGAGAAGTGTGGCACATCAAACAAGAATTGGAAAATTATCTGAACTTGTAGCTTCAGGTGAAGTTGATGCAGCCCTTCCCGTGAGTGAACAACCCGGAGGAGTGATTCAAAAAAGTATTGGTGAATTAGTTTTGCCTTCAACAAATTCAGAAATTGAAAAGGTTGGTTTTGGCATTTTTATTTTTTGACACGATATGCAAATTTGAAAAATAACAGCTTTGTTTTTTTTTGTTGCGCAAAAGAAACATATGAATTTTAGCAAAATAAAAAAATTAAAAGAGTGATAGTTAATATCTGAATTTATGACTTATTTTGATCCGGAAAATTAACAAATTTTCTATTTTTATAAATGCTTTAATTTTTTTTCTTCTACAGTATCCTTTCTTCTTCTTCTTTTTTTAATGCTCTCAAGGTTAATAAAAAAGCCCATTAATACTTTTTATAATATTTTTTGAAAATTCATATCCAAAGTCAATTTTTTTTCCTTTTGAAAAAGGTTAATTTTAAATTCAAATTAAATCAACCACCAACCATCTTTTTTTATTTCATTTTTCCCATTGTCTTTTTTTCACAGGTGTATCAAATCTCTTTTTTTTTGGCATCTCCATGCCATTTTTTTTTCAAACAAAACAAAAAAAGAGAGGAATAATAAAAATATATTCCACAAAAAAAAATTAATCATCATACTAAATGAATCTCCCTCTATATTTCTCAATGCCATCTTTAAATTTACATATCAAAGCACACACCAAACAACCACATTTTTTAAAAACTAAAAACATTATTATTGCAAAAAAAAGCAGAAGCAACGCGCCAAATACAAGGACAAATTTTTTTCCATTTTTTTTTTGTGAGACACTGTGTAGGGCTTCACTTTGAGTTTCATTTATTTTTGCTTATGGTTTTTTAAATTAATAATAAATAATCGCTTCTCTATTTTCTTTTTATGATATTCACTATATTGTCTCATCTCAATTTTATTATTCTAAAAATGGGATCCATCTTTTTTCTTTTTTTAAATAAATGAAAAAAGGTATATTTTATTATTCCATTTTTTTTCTTCTCATAAAAGGTTCATAGAAAAACAATAGCCAAGGTGAAATTGAGCGCCCACTACTCCTGCTTTTGCCGGCGCGCTTGAATAAAAAAAAGTCCAACAATGACAACAGCGAAAGCCCAAAAATGAATTGACTCTTCCTTCCTCCATTTATTATTTTTTTGGGCTATTGTTTCACTTTTTTTATTTTATTATTCTTCTTTTTCTTCTCATTTATGGAAATGAGTCTTGCGGGCAAAGCAGACGACGATGCAACCTTTCTTTTTCCCAAACAACCATCGCTCGCATCCATCCATCGTCGTTTCGCGGGAGAAGAAAAGGAAGAAGGACAACACGAGAAGAATAATAATGATGAAGAGAGACCTCCACAAACCAGCAGGAGTTAAATAAACGAAACCACTTATAATTTTTTATTTTCTCTTTATTTTTCCAAAAAAAGAAAAAAGAAATGAGACTATTGTTTGAAACATTAATGCTTTAATCGTTTATTTTTCACACTTTTTTTTGAAATAATAAAAAAATAATGAAAGAGAGTCAAGTCAATTTGTTAAATTAAAAAAAATTGTCATCCATTCTTTTTTTTAATTCCTTTTTGAAACTAAAAATTTTAATGATAGTAACAAATCATTTCTAAATATTGCTCACATATTGTTACTGTATCTTTTGGAGATCAATAATTTTGTCACCTTAGTAATCAAACAGTTACTGTTATCGAGCTTTTTTGTAAATTCCATGAATTTGTTATTGCTTTTTTCGTTTTTTTTTCAAAAATTTCCTTCTATCGTGATAGTAACAATTTTTGCGAATTATTGCCTTCCTTCCATTACTATTTCTTCTTTATTTTAATTTTCCCAAGGAACAAAATCTTTTTTTTTATTTTTCATTGTTTACTCTAAATTTTATTTCAAAAAATTAACCAATTTCTCACCAAATGTCAAATTTAAATCACTTTTTTTCCCTTTAAATGTTTTCATTTGAAAGTCAACATGCAACCTTTAAGAATTTAAAAACTATTATACCATTTTAACCTATTGTCTTTGCAGGTGGTCTTTAAATATTTTTTTTGAGATAATGAAATCTTTGAAATTTGTGAATTTTAAAATATTAATTTTTAAACAAAAGAAATAGGATAGTGATTGATTTTCGAAAATTATTGTCGAACTCTTGTTACTGTCGCTTTTTTTTTTCTGTCATCAACCAATTTTTTTTAGTTACTATCATTTCTTTCTTTTTAAAAATTCATCAGAAAATTTGCGAACTTGTTTATTATTATTAAAAAAGATTTTTTTGAGGATACGAAAAAATATGTATGTATATGTTTGAGAGGAGTGTTAACAATGCACACAAGATTAATCGCTTAAATAATTTGATTTCAATGAGAGAAAATGAAAAATCATAAAAGGCTTATTTCTTTCGCAAAACTTTTTTTTTAAAATTCATTTCGGGTGTTAGTTTTTTTTATTTCTAGAATTATAAAATATACTCTTTTGTGACAATGAATTAAACCAAATCAAGGCTATTTATTTATTTGCTGCTGTTGATGAAAATAATGATGACGATCGTTTATGAATTACAAAAAAGAGGTTTTTAGTCATGATTGACTGCGCTTTAAATCCTTGTGCTTTTGTATTATTATTATTATTTCTTAGTTAATAGTTTTCTGACTTTTTGGTGATGTCAAGGTTTTGTTTTTTTTAGCACCGAGACTACTCGTAAAATTAAAACTTTTTTGCGATACTTTTTAACTTCATTTGAATTTGTGATTTCCTTATTCATGAAAATTTTTACTTAATTTGCTCATTTTCTTGCTTTTTTTCTTTTGTTTTAAAAGTTTATGCAAAAGGGATAGTAATGAAGTTGTGCAAATTAGTGCTCGTATTTTGTTACTGTCACTCTAAAATTTTTGTCCTTAAAAAATTACGATTTTTTCCATTTCTCATTTTCTCAACCAATTTTCTTTCTTTAATTTTTTATTCTTTCAAAAAGAAGGGGTATTATTTACATTAAAATACCCCTCTATTAAGTCATAAAACATTGCCTCAATTTTTTTGATGATTTTTTCTTTTTCAATTTGCCTTGATTTTATATTTTTACCTTTTCAATTTTTCTTTTCTTTCAAAAAATAAAAAAACTTTACTTTAAACAAGCATCATAGGCAAATAACTCATTGAAAATAAAAAATATATAATATTAAAAAGGTAAAAGAAGCAATGATGAAAAAAAATTATAAAAATGGCGTAAAAACAAATCTATTGTTCCTCGACACACCAATCAAAAAAAAACTTTTTTCTTTTTCTATTTCTCTTTTCTCTCATTTCTTCAAATACACCAATTTTCTCGTTTTTCTCAATTCATTTGGAAATAAATATAAAATAAAAGTATACGCGAGAAAGGGCTCATTTGTTTGGAAGATTTTCGAGAGAAAAAAAAACATTGTTTGAGGATAGTTTTGTGTTGTTTGAAAAAAAAAAGTATCGCTCAAATAATATTAATGGCTTTTAATGGAATATGTATGTATAATGAAAACGAACGATGACTATGATGATATGATGGTTAATGGATTGCTTTAGTTTTTTTTCCTCTCTCTCGCATTAGTCACCAATTACCATAATCGTAATTTAATGAGGCATATTAAAAAACGAGAGATAAAATATTCGACAGTAACAAAAATTTTAAAAATATCGCTAAAACTTGATTACTTTCATCCGTGATAGTAATGCAAATGAAAAAATTACTGTCAAAAAATGATTACTCTCTTCATAAATATTATTTCCAAAACCATATTTATGATTTGGTATTATTTAGGTTATCATTTGTAGATTCCGTAAATTTAATCCACAAGTTTCTAAAAATTCAAGGGCTAAAAAAATTTTGCGCAAAACAAAAAAACCACCAATCAAAAGCTTTATTTTTAAATTCCCTCATTTTTTTTCTTCTTTAAATTACTAATTGTAAAATGTCTTCCTTGACTCTTTTTTTATTTTATAATTTAAGTTTTTCTTCATTCATTCATTTTTTTTTCAAACAAAACAATTAAGTTTATTTTTCAAGGACGACAACCTTCAATGATAGAGAGCAAGAATAAATGAACGCGCAACAATTGCTTCTTCTTGCCATAATTTTTTTTCTTCTTCTTCTTCTGAACCCTCAATTGCACACTCACACTCATTTTCTTTTATTTTTCTTAATTCTTTGATTTTTGCTTTGTTGAAGAAAAAAAATGAATGTTTTGGCATTGGTGTTTTTGAAGAAGAATTATTTTAGAAAAATGTCACAAAAAAAAAGTAAATACCTTTTTTTGCAATTTTTTTTCTAATTTAAAAATAATGAGTTAGTTGTTGAAAAACCAGTAAATCAACAAACAAAAAAAAAGAGGGAAGAATAATTTTTCAAAAAAAGCTTTGATGAGATAATTACTGGTGGTGGTGGTTGGGATAATTAAAAGTACTATAAAAAACTAATGATTGATTTTATTTGGTTAAAAAAATAGCTTTTGTAGACAAAGGAGGAGGAAGCCGCTATTATTAGAATTTTATGAGTTTCTTTTTTAAGCAAAAGTCTTTGATAATAATAACCAAAAAAAAGCGGCGATATTTTGTAAATTTTAATTACTGTCTGCAAGATAGTAATAATTTTTTGGCAATAATTTTACAAACATAGTTACTCTCACAAAAATTTCAAACTTTTTCTTTCCATTTTTTGTTTTGTTTTATTTCTTCTAAATAATAAGAACTAACTTACTTACTTATTTATTTCTCGTCTATTCCATTAATAATTTTTTCTTTCTTTTGTTCCTCTTATTTACCTCATTTGAGAAGTGAGTGTGGAGAAAGTATATTTTTTTATTATTTCAAAAATGAAGTGAAATTTTCTTATAACGTTTACATACTCAAATAATAATGACTCTAAATAGAAGGTAATTTGAGAATCGTTGTTCCACCTTTTCTTTTTTCCCCCTTCTTTATTTTTCTTCTTATTTTCTTCATTCATTTGTATAATAAATATAAAAATATGCTTTTCCATCATCAGAAAAAATTTATTTTATTTTTTTGAAGCCACTTTTTTTGAACAAATTTTTTCACATATATCGTTTTCAATTGCTTTCTTTTTCTTTTATCAACGAAAAAAAATTTATTAATAGTATTTTGTCTATCAATTTGATTCTCCTCCTAAATGCTTGTGGCAATAATGGCTTGAGTGAGAGCCTTTAAGAAACGATAGCTTTTCAATTTTCAAAAACAAATATTTAAAGAAAAAGGTAAAAGAAATAAAAAGCCATTAATTTTTTCGTAGTTAAAATCAAGCATCGTCTTTTTTTGGATGAAATAAAAACTCTTTCAATATTTTTTCTTTCTTTCCTTTTTTTCTTCTTAACGTTCACATTGAAATAATACATAAACGATGCAAAGAAAATTTGGGAATAAGTAAAAATGAAAAGTAAATATTCTTTTAAAAAATTTTCGAGCGCGCGCGACGAAATAATAAATACATATAATAAACGAAGCGATAAGTAGGCGTGAAAACAAACGTTATTGGATGCGTTAATGATTCATTCATTCATCAATGAAAAATGAGAAAAAGAAAGAAAAAAATGTTTAATGTAAGAACGAAAAAGAAAAAGAAAAGCGATAATGACAGTAATGGAAATCGTGCAAATAGTTGTACACTTTTCTTACTATCATAAAATAAAAGTGTTAGTAGCGTTAAGGATAACGTTATTTTCTAGCGCAAAAATGATAGCAATAATCTTTTGTTTGACAAAGATTTGCTATTTATAATCATTACTATCATTTGATAGTAATCACTTTTAAACGAGGTTTTTATAAAATGCGTTACTTCCATTAAAATTGCTTTTTGTAAGTTCTTCAATAAAAAAATTTCCCCAAATTTATTGTTACTAAGCTTATTTGTCTTATTTGTGTCAAAAAATTCATTCGATACAAGGACATTTTTCATTCGTCGCAAATCACTAAATTAGCACTTTTCCTTCGATCTCTCTCTTTCTCTCCTTTTTTGTGTTTCTCCTCCTCACACATTACTTTGAATTGTTGTAATAGAACAACAACACTCATCGCCATCCATCGACGACAAACAACAACGACGCCGATGAAAGACAAAAACAACGAAGAAATAATATACAAATAAAAACGTGTGATGGAGGATAGGATGCCCGCCGAAGCCGCTTTTGTGTGTTTGTTTGTTATTTGGGTTTTTTTTTTGAACGGCGTAAAATCTTTTTTGCTTTTCTTTTCATTTATTATTATTGTTTTTGTTTTTGGTGACATGGAGAAGAAAAATTTAATAATTATGGTAATTTCAAGGTTTTTATGTTTGTCGCTTGCTTTTATAGCAAAGATAGTAACACATTTTGTTGGAAAATTGTTAAAATTTATTTACTATCACAGTACTATCTAATCTCAAAAAAGAGAACAAATATTTTTACTTTATGAAAAGCATGAGCTTTCATTATTACTATATTTTTTTTGTGTTGTTCTTATGAAAGTCATTAATTTTATTTTTAGTCAACCTTCGATCCTTCTCCGATATTATGCATATATTTAAGGGTTTTTTTCTTTGGTATTGTCGTCCATTAACTTGTCACTGTTCAAACACACAAACATACAAATTGTTTTTACTGCTTTGCCTCGGTTGATTTTTTTCTTCTTCTTTCCAAATTTCTTTTTTCATTATTTTTATTGTTCTCGTTTTCATCCATTCTTTTTTTGGATGGTTGAAAATTAAAACTCATTTAATGTTAATTATGCATGAAAGACACGATCATCATCACCAATGTATTTATTTTATCGTCATTAAGTAAGCAATCATCATCAACACCCATCACCTATTCTTTTTTTTAAAGGCAACATTAAAATAAAATCGCAAAAATACAAAAATAAAATAAATTTTTTCAATTCCATCATTTATATATTTTTTTGGACTTAAATAAATGGTGAAAATGCAGCGGCGAAAATTTATTTTGTAAACTGACTGACTCATCAGTCGTGCTCTAATACCCAAATATAGGTTGTAAACGAAATGAAAGAATTTTTGTAAAAAGAAAACCGATCGAAGAAGGAAAGGAGCAAAAAGAAGAGAAGAAGATTCTTTTCGCCTTTCGACTCTTTGTTTCTTTTTTTATTTTCATTTTTGATATGTGCGAATTGAGGAGAATGTGAAAGGGTTTAAGAAATTAGCCAAATATTATACTGTTGAATTTTATTTAAGAAAATTTCGAGACTAAAATAAGGAATGATAGTAACAAAAAATAAACGATACTTTCCAAAATGTTGATTACTATCTTTATGATAGTAATTCATAATTAACAATAATTCTCAAACTTTTGTTACTGTCTTTGTTACATTTTTGCGACTGATAGTAAACACCCTGATACAATATTTCACCCTTCTCCATTACTCTCTATTTTTTTCGGTTTGTCAAACAAAAAAGCTTTGCATTTTAGTCACTAAAAATTCTTTAAAGACTCGAGTAAAAAAAGAGTATCAATTTTCTATTTTTGATCTCTCTTGTCGTCGCATATTTTCTTTTCTTTTTTTTAAAAAACCTATAAGGATGGATGGAAGGTATGTAAATGAAGGAATAAAAGCTATACTAACTACAACATCAAAGTCATTCATCTTTTTTATTTATACCTGTATTTAAAAAAAGAAGTCAATTTTGATTGTTGTTTTCTAAAACCACCACACTTTTTTTTTTGCGCGAAAAAAAAGAGAGACTCAAAACTATAAGAATTTATGAATGAATAAAAAGGAATTGACACTCGGACATTTTTGTTCTTTATCCAAGCTAAAAGGTTTTATTACCGTCGTCCATTTTTTGTCTAATGAACAAAAAAAATTTATTTACAAATATTTTTTTTGACATTTTTAATTACTTTTATTTGTTAAGTATTTTTATGGTTGGTAAGAAGGTGTATGTAGTCTCAAAGAAATTACACTTTAGTTCTTTTCAACATTAAAGTATGGCATTCTCACTGTTTTCTAGGTCTTTACTTAAAAAAGATGTTAGCGATAGTAACAAAATTTTGCAAAATATTGTTTCTTGGTGATTACTATCCATTCTCTTTTACTTTGCAGTTAGACACTTATTTAACTAAAAGTTTTTTTAAAGTTTCTGTTTTCTATTCATTTTTTATTGAAAAACTCGAGCCTTTACTTCTCCAAACATTTTCCCCATTGTTTTCAACTTTTTTTCTTTTCATTTTTTTCCTTCGATTCTGTTGTTTTTATTCTTTCGTTCTTTCGTTTACCGGTAAAATAAATTCCAGATTTTCCTTTTCCTTATGATTTTTTTATTGACTTTCTTCTTTTTGTTTCCAGAAAAAAAAATAAAAATTAGTTTTTTTCTTTGCTTCAAGAAGACAAGACAAGAGAAAAAGCGAAAATGAACGAAGAACTGTATGTTGCTGTTTTAAAAATGTCTTTTGTTTTCAATATTTATTTTTTCCTTCCAACTTACTTACTTTTTTTTCTAGCGGCTTCATCGTCGAAATTTGATCACTTTACTTGCGCAACCAACCAACTAAAAAAAATTTTTCTTCTGTCTTTTCAAATCAGCAATTTTTAGTTTTTTCAATGGTTTTTAAAAAGAATGGAAAAAAAACTTGCTAAAAATATTCTTTTTTTTCTAGCCGATTTTTTTTGTTATTATTTAAAGAAACAAGGACGGCTTAAGTTTTGTTTTTGCTGAATTCTAATTTAAGAATTTTAAGATATTTCAAACATTTTTTGCAATTAAGTGAGAGTAATCAAAATTAAAGGTTTACTGCAGCTAATCGATTACTCTCATTTACCAAAATTTGTGTTAATTCAATTCCCGTTTATTTTAATTTTTTTAAAGCTTTTATCATTCATTAGCTCATTTGACAATTGCAAAAGGCTTGATTACTTTCACCTTTTAAATGGGCTACCGTAATTTTATCAGCGCTCTGTGCATTTTTTTGTTTTTACTCATTTGGAGAGAAAATGAGAAGAAAAAAGGCGTGGCTCGCAAAGAAAAAGAAAAATGAACAAATGAGTGTCGTCAACGTCTTTTAATTTCTTTTCTTTCATTTTTTGCTTAGAAAAACGCTTGCATTTTAAAGAAAACAAAGAAAATGAAAGAGAGAAAAGTGTGGAAATATTTATTGCTTTGCTTGAGAAATAAATAAAAAAATGCTTCAACCGGAATAATAAGCAGCCAATCATGAGGAAGCTTTTTTGAAGCTTGTATTCAAACCAAAAGTTTAAAATAAAATAATGAAAGTAATTAAAATTTCACGATAAATTGCATCATATTGTTACTATCTTTTTTTGATAATAAAAACTTTAATATTTTATTTTAACATATGTATTTGAGACAGTAACAAAATATAAACAATATTTCACATTTATTGAGCTACTCTCATTTTTACAGCTGATTTCACAACGCTTTTTTTTATCTTTCTTTTTTTTTTTTGCATTCCATTTTTCTTATCAGTTTTTTCCCATTAATCATACTCGACTCATTAACACATACACACCTTTCATTAAGAAACAGATTAAAATTTCAATTTACAGCTTTTTGTTTTAAATTTTTGATGAGAGAGTTCCTTTTTCCAAAAATATTTTAATGCTTTTTTATTTTTTTTTTACTTTAAACTTTTTTTATTCATGTTTTGAATTTCAACAACTACTACTACCCACTCTTGTTCATTAATTAACCCTTCAAATTTATTTTTTTTTTTTATTCCATGTTTTTCAATGATGTAAGAAAAAATAAAAATAAAATAACATGATTCATTAAAAACTAGCTTGTTGCTTTTCTCAAATTTTTTTTCCTCCTCTCTCTTTTTTTTGCTGCCTTTGCCACGCTCATTTATTAGCTTTAAATTCATTTATTTATTTAAGTTAATGAAGTTCTTTTATGAAGAAAAAAAATTAAAGTAACGTTTTTAAATTTTCATGAAGAAATTTTTTTTATTTTGTCAAAATTATACTTTTTTAGTAAAAAAAACATGGTGTAAAAAGGATTTTACTGTTTCTATGAGAGTAACCAATATCTTCGAGTTTTTCGTACCAACTCGATCGTCTTTTCTGAATTAAGCATAAAAGGTTTAAAATCGCTTCATATATTTTTAGGGTGGCGGTGTCTGTAAAAGTTTTTTTTTTCGAGAAGCGAGTAATAAAAATTAGAAAATTATTCTCAAAATTGTCTTATTGTCATTTTCTTAAAAAATGTATGAGTTTTAAAAAATCGATTTACTTCGAACTCGTTTAGCATATTAGTGCTCAAAATTTCTAATTTCAAGCTTAATGCCCCAGTCCAACTTTCTACCAGAAAACTCATGATTTTGTGGAGTGAGCAACCTTTGATGACTTTATGACGCTTTCATTTTTTGATTCAATTTAAATCTAATCATTAAAATTAAGTGATTAACCATAGCAAGAAAGAAAAAAAGACCTGCATTAGAGTCCACACCCATAATATTACTCATTTTTATTTTAAGCGCTTATTTCATTTTCATTAAGCATTTTTTTTAGTTTTTTCGTTTTTGGACACTCCTTTTAAATTTGCGCAATTTTGTGTGTATATTTTTTATTTTGATCTGCTTTTTAATAGATTAAATCGCAATTAGTTGTATTTTTGATAGTATACTTTGTGCTATGAAATGATTAATCAATTTCCGGTTAGCTTTTTTGTTTTCATTATATGAAAAGAAGTAAACAAGGAAATTAAGCTTTTTATAGAATTGATAGTAACAAAATTAACGCGATATTTTTCAAAAAATAGTTTCTCTCTTTTTTAATAAACTGATTCGTAGTGAGAGTAATAATATTATGGCAATGACTTAAAGATAGAGGTTTTTTACTTTCGTCGAAAGTTTTTTCATCCATTGTTTCTTCTTCTTTTTTTTTGTGATAGTAATCAATTTTTCACATTTTTTGGTAGAAATTGATTACTCTCGAATTTGCTTGCTACATTGCTTTCTCTCTTTTGTTTTACCATTTTTTGATGACTCCTTAATGACTAGATTTTCTGTTCTTATCATTCATAATTTATTAACTCTTTTTCTATAAAAAACAGAAAAATCTGTAATTTCCTAGTTTTCGATCAAAACAAAAAAATTTGACTTTAAAAAAGCAAAATAAATTTTGAGTATTGTTATTTTTATTTTCGTTCAATTTTTAATACTTTTCAAAATGAGTGGTTGTCATTATGTATTGTTCACAAACAAACAAAAATGGAAATGTGGTTGAAGACTTTTTTTTTCGTCTGTGGTTGCTGTTGAAAACCGATTGAAACATGATGGCTCGACTCTGTCAGCCAACATCGAAGTTGAGGTAAAAAAAGGAAAAGAAAAAGTAGAGGCCATCAGCCATCGTTCGTTGCTGCTGCGCAAAAAGAAATAATCATTCTCTTCAAAAAAAGGCAAAAGGCGAGCAGCGAGCAATTAGTGGCGAAGAAAAAATGAAAATGATTTGAGGGCAAAAAACAAAATAAATGAATTTTAAAAAACGTAAAAGTTAATGACTTTTTAGAATTTTTTGGCTTTGATATTTTCATGGCAGAGTTCGCCGATCTAAAATATTTTAAAGGTGTCTTATGCAAATTCCTGAAGCTAAAATTAAAAATTTTTTTTTAATAATTGTGATTTTGTAATTTCGTTTTGTGACATAATTTTTCTCGCCAAGACATTTCTTTTATTTTTTTACTGTAAAGTTAGTTCGCTTAATTCCAATGAATAACAACCTCGAACAACAACCAACCATTAATTACATTTTCCTCTTTTTTCCATTTTTAACTTTTTGACATTAAAAATCCCAATTTAAAAAATTTAACCTTTTCGGGAAAATTAGTTGTTAGTATGTAATTAGTTTTATTTCGTTTCGTAAAAAACTGAAAAGTAAAAAAAAGTTTTTTTCATTTAATTTTAAGAAAATAAATTTATTGTTTTCATTGAAGTTTTTTTTGCTTTGGCTTTGTTTTGTGACTTAACAAATTATATTTAAATCTGTCTATTTTAAAACAGAGACAAGGGTTTTAAACATGCAATTTTTGCAAATAAATTTGGGAGGTGACACGCTATTTTAAGTTTTTTTTTATCTCATTTTCTTTAACTTCCTAACGCCCTCGGATATTAATTAATTATATTGGGTGGCTTTAATTTAATTTATTTTACTTTGGTTTAGCTTTCCAAAAATTATATTCTTTAAGCAAAGATAGTAACATGATTTTGACAATAGTTTGCAATTTTTGGTTACTCTCCTATCCTTTCATTTTGCGTGCTTCTTTTTTACTGATCCATTTTAGTAGTCTTTTTTTTACCTTCTCTTTTTGGTTGCCCAATTATCATTATTATATTAGAGGCAACAACTCCATCATCGACATTTCCTGTCAAATTAATGAACAAAAAAATAAAATAAAATAAAATAAAATTTAGAGAGAGTTTTTTTTCCAATAACTCCTGCTGCCTGATTTGAGGATTGCTGCTGCTTTTTTTGCTTTTAAAAAAAAGAAAGGTACAACGAAATTGGTGCTTTTTTGCGTAAAAATAATAAATTATGTTTTCCTTCCTCTGGCTTGCCCGCCGCCGCGCATATATATTATGCCTCCATCGTTTTTTTTTTGTTTCTCTCTGTGTAATAAGTTTTTAAAATTGATGATGAGGGAGAAATGAAATTGAAATAAAATGACTGGTTCCCTGTGGTCGTGGTCGTCGTTGAGTTAATGGCTGATGATCACTAATTACTGAATAAAAATATTTTTTATTTTTTTTATGTCACTCAAATAATTGAAAAAAATGAGAGAATAGATTTTTTGATTTTTTTGGGAGTAATTTAATTTTATTGAAAATTATAAAAATGATGAAATAAAACAAATCCAGGAAAAGTGAAATGGTAATTTTTTGAAGAGATCTGTGAAAGAATATTTTTTGATAGTAATTAAGTTTTTGCAATTATTGTTTGATTTTTGTTACTCTCTTTAAAAAAAACTACCTCGTGGTTTTACTATTTTTTTGCTTACCCTCTTCATTTTTGGTTCTTTACAAAAGTAATTACAAATTTCAACTTTTTTTACTTTCTCGCCATTATGAAATCATTTGCGTTGTTGTTGTTTTACCTTTTTTTCTTCTGTGTCTATGTCTCGTCATTTTTTCTATTCTTCCCAGCAATCATGGATTCATTGACGCTACTCGAGTCTTCTTCAACCTCTAAAAAAATAAAAATAAACGTTAATTGCTTTTCTTTCCTTCCTTCACTTTTTTTCAACAACCATGACAGTCAACCAAAAAATAAATAATAATAATTTTCAAACAATTGAAATTATCTTCTGTGTATTTTTTACTTCTTTCGATTATTCATTCTGGAAGAATCTCTATTAAATTTTTTTTCTTTCAAAATTTTTTTTGACAGTTGCAAGGTTACTTACGTTTTTTTCTTTCTTGAAATCGATGGCTTCTTCGAAAAAAACTAATTGCTTCTGTTTTTTTTTTTGGTTTTTAATGTAATTTTTCGAATAAATGAATCTTGAATGACTTTAATTAGGCTTAGGCTAAAGAATTTAATGTCCTTGAAAGAAAAAAAAGGTTCATTTGCATTTTTAATTTTTTTTTATTTCACAAAATTAATTGGGCATTTGGACTGTAAAAGTTTTATTTAAAAGCGGAATAATTTTTTTTTAGTTTAGTAGTTTTTTTTATCAACAATTTTTAATGCAATGATAATATTTTGACGATAATTCTGGAATTCTGCTTACTCACGTTTGAAAAAGTTATCGTTAACAATTTTTTAAATAATTTTTTTCTCGCGATAACAAAAATTTTAACATTAAAGCTACTTTTTCTATAATGGGAATTTCATTTGAATATTATTCTCTTCGTTGCATTTTTAACAAAATTTTATTTATTTGAGAGTAACATTAATTACTTTTTATTTCCCAAATGAGATTACTGTCGAATATTTTTTTTTATTACTTTCTATGGATTTTAATGTGAATCCTTTTTTTTCATCAACTTCTGTTCCCCAAAATTTATTTTAATAATTTTCTTTTCTTCATTAGTGTCTCATTTGAGAGTTTTAATGCCCTCATTATACTTTCTTTTCCATCCATCGAAAAAAGCTTAAGCTTAGGTTCCTTAATTTTCCATTCCTCATCAATAACTTTTTCTTGGAAGAAGAAGAAGAAGTCGAAGCTTTATTTTATCCAATTTTCTTTGGGTTAATAAATCCTTTAAATAATGAACCATGACTTTACTCTTTTTTTTCTTAAAGCTTTTTTTCGCAGAGCCAAAGTCAAAGAAAATAAATTTTCCTTAAATAAATGAAAGTAATTACATCAAATTTTTTTATCCCCTTTATTTATTTATTTTTCAAAACATTGAGGGTCCTAATTTTTTTTCTCTCTCTCATTTATTCATTCATTTTTCATCTCATCGCGCGTTTATGTACCTCTCTTAAAATTTTTCATGGTTGCTTCTTTTTTTATTTTTCATTTTGCCTTTAAAGACACTGCGCAATTTGCAAATTGCAATTTGCCTTTGATTGGCTTCTTCTTCCTTCATCGACGGGTGCTTGCTTTTTTAAAGCAACTTTTTTTTCATTTAAAAGTTAACTATTTATATCAATTGAATATTATAAAATATGTATGTACAAATGAAGAACGAAAAAAGATAGGAGAAATTTTTAGTTTAGTTTTGCTTTGGTTTTTATTCGTGTTTATTGATTTTTGTAGCCTTTCTTGCTATGAAGCAGTTTATCAAAAGTTAAATAATTATTTTGTAAATGATCACTTAAAAAATTCCTTTGATTTAAAAAAAAGTGCAGCCTTTTTCCCTTTAAAAAAGATGACAGTAGAAATAATTTCACGATTTTTAATTTATTTTTCATTCATTACTATAATCAATTTTTGTCGGCGTTGCTATTGTAAAAATCTAAGGGAACAACAAAAAAAAAATCATCCCATTTGAGTTCCGTGACAGCTTTGATTAAATAATGAAAGAAAAAAAAAGTTTATTGCCTTCAATTTCCTATTTTATAAAATATCTATCATCAAGCATTCACTTTTTATGATTAAAAAAATTTTGTTTGCTTAAGTATATTGTTTTTTTTTCACCCTTGCAAAAGCTAAAGTTTTTGAGTGCAAAAGATAAGCATAAATTTCTTAATCAAAATATTATGTATTTCATCATCGTTTTTAGAACAAAAAAACGACTCAAATTTTTTGTGCTTTGTTTTTTTTGCTGACAAAAAAAACATAATTATTTAAAGCTATTATTTTTTCTAAATTGCATATACGTGTTATAAAAAATATATATTTAATTATGTAATAAATTTTATTAAAATCAAATAAAATTTTAAGCTTCAACGCTCTGAATCACCAATGGATGTTGCAGCATCTACAACAACCGCAACAACGGCAGCTTCATCAAAAAATAATAATAATACATCCAGTGAAAGAGGAAATCAAACTGCAGCTGGTCGAAAGCGTAAATTGGATGTAATTGATGATTCAGGAAATACAGCAGCAGCAAATCCATTTGCAGCATTTCAAAATATTATGAATATGTCACAATTATTTGGACAATTTACAAATGAAAATTTAGAAAATGGTTCATCCATGGATTTAAATAATGCTTTAGCTGCTATAAGTAAGTTATTTTTTCCAATATTTGTAAAAAAAAGTGTCACTCTCTCAATCAAACTTATATTCCAATTTTTTAGGTTCCGGTGATTTACAAAATTTTCTCAGTGATCGTCTTGCCCAGCAACAATCATCTTCAGCCCAATCAAGTCAAGCTTCATCTGCGAGAGCTTCGCCATCGGATGAAACTTCAGATGAGCCAAAAACGGGTCGAAGCCTTCGTCATTCTCTCGAAGCGGATGGTTTAGTTTTGGTTGAACAATTTTTTGAAAATGTTTCTTCCATCAAACATAATATTGACAGAATACCCGATTCATCTATTTCGGAATTATGTAAAGTCGATTGTCCTAATTGTGATACAGTATTTCCATCGATATGGATTTTGAAAAAACATGCTTCAGAAACTCATTCAACAAATTTGCCTTTGGAAGCGGTGCAACAGTTTTCTGAAAAGCTTAAGTCAATTTTATATGATTTGGAAGAAGAAAATCAAAGTCCTAATACAAAGAAATTGAAAATTGAAGAAATTACAAATAGTTTGAAAGCTGGAAAACTTAATGGAAATTCATCCAATGCAAAAGTTTCAAAAAAGCAAAAATCAACATCGGATGAACAACAATTTCGACCAACTTCCCCGCCACTTGATTCTTCATCAATCCCAAATTTAGCAATGATGTCAATGATGGCATCAGGAAATTTTCCAATGTTAATGAATCCATTTCTTTCTATGATGAATCCAGAAATGATGAATACAAATTCCAATGGGTCTAATAATAATGGCCCCACTGCTTCTTCGCCCTCCGATTTTTCAAATCTTGGAAATAACCAACGTCGTGCAAGAACTAAAATCACGGATGATCAATTAAAAGTATTAAAACAATATTTTGATATTTCTAATTCTCCAACAGAGCAACAAGTTAAAGAAATGGCATTAAAAACGGGTTTAGCTGAAAAGGTTATTAAACATTGGTTTAGAAATACATTGTTTAAAGTAAGTTTTGGGAAACAAAAATTTAATTAACTTCATTAACTCTTATTTACTTTTTACATCTGCATTTTTTAGGAACGTCAACGTGATAAAGATTCACCATATAATTTTAATGTTCCACCTCAGTTAAGCATAGATTTGGATACGTATGAAAAAACTGGAGAAACTAAAGTTAAAAATGTTAAATCAGAAGTAAGTTTTACTTTTCATTACCTTTCAACTACATAAATAAATTTCATATATTTTTATAGGATATTGATGATGTAGTATCAAATGTGTCTACTCCTGTTCCATCAACTCCAACACCAACTCCACAAATAGAAATAACTAAAAAAGAACCAAAGCTTTCATTTGCTGGAATTATTAAACAAGAACCCAAAGTTTCAACAAGCAATAATGAATCGGCGGCAGCGGTTGCGGCGGTAGCAACTTCACAAGCTGCAGCATTTGTTTCAGCTGCATCTGAATTTATGGCAAATTTAAATAAAGCTTGCAATAATAATTTTAATCCCTTTGCTTTACTTTCTCAAGCTGCTATGGGCACAAATAATAATGGGTCGTCCATCAACAGCAACAATGAAAAGACTTTCAATGAAATGTTAAATTCTTCAACTTCTCTCGATTTGACTTCTCCACTTCCAACTCCAACCAGCAATGGCGGCTCTGGAAGTGGTGGTGGAGGTTCGGGTCGACGAGCAAATCGCACTCGTTTCACGGATCTCCAACTTCGAAGTTTACAACAATTTTTTGATAAACAAGCTTACCCCAAAGATGATGATTTGGAATTGCTTTCAAAAAAATTAAACCTTTCACCTCGAGTTATAGTAGTATGGTTTCAAAATGCTCGACAAAAGGCAAGAAAAATATATGAAAATACTCCAAATATAGATAACAATGAACGATTCACTCGAACACCAGGTCAAAATTTTCAATGTAAACGTTGCTCATTAGTTTTTCCCCGATATTATGAATTAATTCAACATCAACAAAAAGTATGTTATGTAAATGATAATGATGCCCAACAAAATGATAATAAATTTGTTGATGAAATGATGTCAGATGATGAAAAGCCCACAACATCATATGATAATAATAATTCATCTTCATCAGCTACAGTAAATATTACCACTGGTGATCCTTTAAATATTATTGCATCAAGGAATGCAGGAAGTTCAAATAGTCCACCACCAAATCAATCCACTATGGAAGTATTAAATCAACTTCTTAATGGCCATCATGAAGAAAATGAAGAAGATGATAACGGAAGTAAAGATGCAACAAATTCTATGGCAACTTCCGACGATATATTAAAATTTTTAACTGGAAAATGTGATAATGCAACTTTGAATAAATTTCTTGAATCCACCACCAACTCAAAGCAAGGCCAACAACAATTACAATTTGATGATTTTGCTTCAAATAATGATGAACTTAATAATCAAGCACCACTCGATTTAAGCAGCACATCTCCAACATTTCTTCAATCCGCAGATGAATCACATTCACGTCGAGATTCATCGGCTAATTATCTCGACACCGATTTTGATTTCACGAATGTCCTGTCTTCCGTTTCTCCAAATAATTTACCATCATTAATTTCAAATAGCTTTTTTGGAAGCCATGCTTCAGGTGGTTCACCCAATCATCAACAACGTTCACCATCCGCAACTTCCATGTCAAATAATCAACATGGAGCAAATAAACGTTATCGAACCCATTTAACTCCATTACAAGTTTATATTATGAAAGCTTTATTTAATGATTATAAAACTCCATCCATGACTGAATGTGATATTTTGGGAAATGAAATTGGATTGAATAAACGAGTAGTTCAAGTTTGGTTTCAAAATGCTCGAGCTAAAGAAAGAAAATGTCGAAGTGTTACTGGTGAGCTTTTTTTGCTAAAGAAAATATAAAAAATATTGCAAAAAATTAAATTTTTATCGCAAAATTAATAAAACTAACAAAGTTTGTAATAATTTCATAAATTTTAGGTGATGAAGATTTACCCAAAACAGGAAATGATAGTTGCCCAATGTGTGGCATTGATTTCAATTCACGAACTCCAAAATTAACTATGCAAGATCATATTTTCACCAAGCGTCACATCACCCTACTTTCTGAACGGTTTAATTCTCGAAGCGCTTCTCAATCATCCAATTCTGGTCGACATGAAGGTTCCATGTCTCCATCTAATATTGTCATGACTCAAGCCGAACATCATCCACCTGAACGTGAACGAGTTCGAGCAAGAGCTGTTCGAGATTCAGGTTCAAGAAAACAATCATCAATGAACACAAATACTCGACCATCATCCACAACTCCTCAATTTCCATTTAATCTTATGTATGGCCTTCAATCAGGCACAATTCCACCATTTATGTGTGATCCATCAATAATTGGAACTCCAATAACTGCTCTTCAAATTCCACCCGCCGTAATGCAACAAATAACTCATGATATTCAAAATAGTAAAGATTCAACAAAGTTCACCCAAGATGGCCTCGAAATGAATGATCTCAAAGGAAAAATTCCGGATGATGATTTTAAATGTGTTACAACCATAACCAATGAAGTTGGATATGCTTGCCCCGGGTGTTCCAACACCTTTCAACAGCAACAACAACTTGAAGCTCATCAAAAATTAATATGTTCAAATTTTGATGGAAAAATATTTAAATTAATGCAAATTCATTATGAATGCATTGCGTGTAATAATCGAACAGGAACTCAGGTTCGTTAATTTTCTCCAGGTTTAGATAAACGAGTATCTCCTTTTCTTTCGAAACTATCCATACTCATTATTTGTTTACTATCAAAAAAATAATATCCTTGAAAATATTTTCAGGAAGACTTTAAAAAGCATGTTGAATCTCAACCTCATCAACAAATTCGTACATTATTCATTCAACCAGTAATTGAAAATTTTCTTACTACTTCTTCATCTCCTGCAATGTAATCAATCCATCAACCAATCGATTGATGTCCTAATAAACAAAAAATCATAATAATAATTTTTAATTAACATAGGCGTGCTTTACTTTTTTTCCAATGCTTTACTTATTCTATTTAGTCATTACCTTTTTTTGCTTTCGTGCATCAACAGCAGCAGCAAAATTCTTTATGTAGCTTACTTTAACTTTGTTTCATTGCTTTATTTTTTCCTTTCTCACATCTCTTAACTTAATTAACCACCATTTTTTGAATCCCGTGATCTCCGGTTAAATTTTTAAAAATAACTTTCACAGATGCTTTCAAATATGTAATACTTTCTTCTCCCACATCTTCTTACATACATTATTATTGTTATCTCGAATGTGAAACAACAACTTTAAAATTTGCTTTCTTACTTTATTCCACACACACACACACCCTTAATCATCCAGTGATTTGCACCTTTACTTTGCTTTATTGTTACTTCAGCTCTGGTGTCTCTCCCTTATTCTTCCATTGATAAACAAATGTGTTTCAATAAATGCTTTAACGTTTCTTTTACAGTATCCTTAATTTTTTGTTGCCTAAACTTATGCCAAATTTATTTTTATATTTTTCTTATCTTCGTTCAACAATAATTTTTGTTATAATAATTAATCGATATGCAATACTCTTATATTTCTTGTGATTTTGTAGTCTTCCAAAAGTAATAATATTCCACACATGTTAAATGGTCTTTAAAATATATTAGCAATAACTCAGTCAAAATGGCCTTTTAGTTTTACCAAAATATTTGCCAATTTGTTTAATAAATCTGTTTTACAATAAGACTCCCTCATTAACACCACTTTGGTACAAAAGAAAAAAAACACTACATACATACATATGTAGCCGATAAAGAGGACAGCAAAGAAAAAAAAAGAAGAAAAGAAGAAGCTAAAGAAGAATCAGATAAAGAAATAGGCTTTGGCTAATTTGACTAAACAAGCCATCAAATTTCCATTCCATATAGACACCTAACATCATCAGGCAAAAATCTGACGTGACATACCACAAACAAACACATTTTCAAATAGGTGGTTTGGAAAAAGGTAAATGAAAAAAGGTTTGAATGAAGATGATCAAACTAACTAAAGCAATGATAAGTATTTCTGAAATGCTCATAGCAATTTTCAAGGCATTCTTTCTCATTAATTTTGGATTATTTCATATCATTTTTTTCTTTAAGACCATCACGATTCTTTCTAAAGATCACTCACATGCTCAAAAGTACCTAAAAGATAAAATCATTCATTATTGCATTATTTTGATTCAAATGAAAATACAAGAATGCTTTTTTACACTGTATTATGTTTATGCAAATTTAAAGCTTTATTTTCATTCTTTTGCAACTTTCCCATGAATCGTTTACGTGCGACACGCAGACAATGAAAATTGAGAGGAAGGATTTATTTCGAACTATTCAATACGTTCGTTATACATAAATGTGAGAATGGAACCTATTATTTTGCCACCATGTTCCAATGAACGTAAAGTACATAAACGTCCTATTCCTATTATTAAAATTGATGACGACGACGAAAATGATAACGGAGAGTAAGTTTTGATATTATTATTTCTTTTATTTTAACGCCATTTTTTAGATCCGTATCACCAGCTGTAAAACGTGACAAAATTGAAGCAACAGCATCAAGTATCGAAGGTGAAACTTCAACTTCTGGCAAAGATAATGGAGAAATCGAAGATGAATTACATGGTTTTATCGCTGTTGAAGTTTCAAATGCTTCTACTGTGTCAATCGATGGCGATGTTCAACTTCTTAAAGATTTGATTCAAGACATTTTGAAGGTTTCTTTCACATTTTTAGGGTTGCAAAGTTCCTAACTTTTTACAATATTTTAGCAACATTCTTTGCTTGATGATAAAACTTCTGCTGACCGTTTAGATGCTGGTTCTGAAGCTGGGAATAACAATAAAAGGTAAGCAACTCGCTAATTTTCGTATTTACATAATTATCAAATTTGTCATTCAGCTACCTTGAAATTCTAAACGTTTATATTTTTAGCAATGAAATCATCAAAGTTCCGAACTTCCAATTTGAAACAACAGCAACTGGAAATAAATGTTTGATTATTTTTGCTTCGGCTGACAAAACCATGTGTTACAAATTTTATGCTACTCACAAATCGTTTCAATGTACAAGATGTTGGATAGCAAATAAAGGTGTTAGAGCTAAAGTGCTGAAAGACGAAAATGGTGATGATTATGTTCAAATGGTACATCAACATCATTGTAAACCTTTTAAATATGTTCCACCATCAGAACTTCAACAACATGAAACCATCATTGCTCCAAATTATGAACTTCAAGCCAAGCTCAATGGACATCCGAAACTGGTTATTTTTGTACCATCTGATCCAAATCTTTGTTATTACTACAATACTGTGAAAAAGAATTATTTTGTTTGCTGTGAATGTATGAAAATGAATAAGAAAACAACCTCTGCGAAACTACTCAAAGATCAAGATGGTAAAGAATATGTCCAAGCAAATTTTCCTCATCTTTGTGAACCTGTTCCGTACGTTGCAAACAAATGGAATGTTATCAAAGCTCCGTATTTCTTTGTTTATCAACTTAATCAACGCCTAATTGTATTCAATTTAAATTACCATACCTTCTGTTATCGTTATAATTATAACAAGAAAAGCAATAGCTTTAATTGTATCACCTGCGTAAATGTTCATCGAAAACAAGTATCTGCTAAAGTAATCAAGGATGAAAATGGCGATGAATGCTTACAAGCAAACAAAAATCATTTATGTGATCCTTTAACTTATAAAATTTCTGATTGTATTAACTTTTTGAAATCTCCAAACTTCACATTGATCAACAACGAAAATAATGGTTCTTCTTCGATTCTCCGTGTTTATGCTTCAAATGTTCGACGATCAAATGGTTATAACTTTACTCAAATGGGTAGTTCATATGCTTGTTCTGGATGTCTCTCAAAGGGTAAACATTTTATGGCAAAGTTAGTCAAGGATGAATATGATGAAGAAGTTGTTATGGTTTTAAAGTATCAACTACATGTTTGCCGTCCTGTTATTTGTTGTTAAATCGTTTTTCATTTAGTTAAAATGTATGTATTACTTTCTTGTATAAATAATAAATGTCTAATATTTGTAATTTTCTTGCATCATGTTACTATAATCTTCACGCATTTCATAAGGTATTTGTCGAAAATATATTTCTTTACCTAACGCTGAAGGACACTATAAACAATAGCAAAACTTTCATAAATCTAATATGCATATGAAAAAGAATGAGATCACACATTACCTTGCCATACCGGATAATAATAACAAAGATCCCTCATCACTTTTATTTATCTTCCATCTTTTTTTCTTTCAGACGTGATTCACCATTTTTATCCACCTAACAAAATGCTATGATTGAAACTTTTGAAAGGCAACGAAGCAACATCGATTTCGTTATTAAAAACAAACAAAAAATGAAGCAGTTTTATTTATGTCAATCATCGTGGGTGTCATTATCAGTTTCGATGGCACCAAGCTGTTTACCATAAAAAATTCAAGAATACGAAAAGCTTATTTGTTGTTTCACTAAAAAAAAACTTTTTTCCAAATATGCAAGAAAAAATGCAACCCATAAGATCTTTAAATGTGCCATCATCTCAGCGACTTCTCAGTACGTTTTGCTTCTTTAAAAAGTCATAAAAGATAATATACTAAAACAGCTTCAGCAATTACCAAACCAATCTTATCAAAGTCTAATATGTTCCGTTGCATTCTTGCGTTTTAGGTGGTCCATCTCTTTTCAAAAATTTCCAAAAGTTTTTCGAACATAAAAGTCGACCCCCTTTCATTATTTCCATTCAGCGAAGTAAAAAAAAAGCAAAGTCTCAAATCAAACAGTTAAAAGAAAAAAAGCTTTCAAGAAATTTTTTCATCCAATGCTTTACTTTTTGTTGATTTTTAGTGATCATGAAAGCAAAAACAAAAAATTTGCATTCAAATAACAACACGAACGAACAGACAATGAAAAATGTGAAGAAGGATGCAATACTCTAGATCTTTGTAAATTTTTAGCAATAACTCAATCAAAATGGTCTTCGCCATAGTTTTGCTAAAATACTTACGTATTTGCTTTTAGAAATCAGTTGACAGCAGTTATCCATCAATGACATCGCAAATCAGTAAAAAAAAAGAAGAATACGTATGAAAGTACAATGCATAATGCTGCACAAAAAAATATTCCGAAAAGGGTTTTGTTTAATTGCATGCTAACGGTATATGGTCAATAAAATGGTAATGATGAAGGCTCCAAACATAAATAGCCTCCAGTAAAAGAAACAAATAAAAGTGAGTAGTGGATTACAAAGTTTTTCATTCCTCAAAATGCGACCAATGAAAGCTAGCCGCCAAAATCAAAGCAAAACGATTTCGTGAATCAACAAACAACTTGTGGTTCTAATAATGATGAAGCTTATTAAGCAATTGATATTCCCTCGATTCATCTCCCCATTGTTTAAGAAAGACACAAAAATAAAAAAATCATTTATTAAAAATTCATAACAACAAATTTCCCGAACGGGATAAAGAAACAAAAAAAATGCTTAGTCAAATAGGCCAAAGCCCATGTCTTCATCGGATTCTTCTTTAGCTTCTTCCTTCTTTTCTTCTTTTTTGGCAGGAGCAGCAGCGGCAGCAGCAGGAGCAGCAATTGCGGCGGCGGGAGCAGCACCAGCAGATCCAACACCAGATGAAATGTTTGAGATGAGGTCCTAAAAAATGAAAGAATAAGCAAAGTTCAAAAAAGTAAAAAAGAGAAACTCACTTTAACATTGATTCCTTCAAGAGCTTTAGCATAGAGACTTGGCCAGAAAGGTTCCACTTGAACACCAGCAGCAGTGAGGATGGTTTGAATTTTTTCACCAGTGATTGCGATACCTTCATCTTCAAGAATCAAAGCAGCATAGATGACAGCAAGTTCATGTTGAGAAGCCATTTTGATGAGTACACGTCGCGTAAAGATAGCCTTGGCTCAGAAAGAGAACGATGTACCTATAAAAAGGAATGTAAAAAGTAAAAACGAAGAACAAAAAAGCAAAACACAAAGAGAAATCAAACGGTAGATAAACCGGTAAATCAATAAGGCAAAAAACACATGTCAAGTTAATAACGTTCTTTTATTTAACAAAATAATAACAAAAAACTCAATTAGGCGACAAGGATGCAGGCTCCACCAGCTTTCTTGATCTTTTCTTCAGCAGTATGAGAGAAGTACTTTGCTTTGACAATAACAGGTTGCTTTGGCAGGAGACCTTTTCCAAGAACTTTGTGATATCCAGCATTGAGAACATTGATTACTGGAGCTTTATCTTTGACATCAGCATATCGTTTACGAGTTTCTTCACTGACGAGAGTCCATAGCTTGTCGAGATTGATGGTTGGACAGTAAAGTTGATTAGCATGAACATGGAAATTACGCATACCAACCTGAAAATTAACAAGCATAAGTAAGAGTGTCAGAAGAAATACAATATTATGAAGAATGTCTCAATGTTTACTATCAAACTCCGGTGATAAAGCACTCGGTGCTAGCGAATACAATGAATTTTACTATAGCATGGCATGGAACCGTATAACTCAAAGGAATTATAAAGATAGATTCATGCAAAAGATAGGAAAATAAACTCACTTTTCCAAAATACCCAGGATGGTATTTGTCGAAGTTGATACGATGATGATGCTGACCACCAGCGTTACCACGACCACCAGGATGCTTGCGATGTTTACCAACTCGACCATGACCATGGGAGACGTGTCCGCGAAGCTTGCGGGTCTTTCTTTTGGTTGTTGCCATCCTGAAAATGAACTTATGAGTAAAGATAAATATAATAAAAGTTAGTGAAACACGGCATAATCACGAATATGAATAAACAAGTAAGCAAATGAGAACAGTTTAAAATTAGTGAGTGAAGAAATGAAAGTAAAGTTAGTGAAATCGACAGATTCCAGGATGAATGTAAAATAAAAGATTGAAAAAGGTAGTAAGCAAGTTCGTAAAAAGGAGGAAGTAAATTCAAGTTGGTGATAAAAATTTAGTAAAAATGGATAAAAAATCAGTTGAAAATGGACAATTTTAGGAGAGGAAGAAAACTTTGAAGAAAAAATGTTAGAACAAAAACTGACTTTTTTTGAAAGCAGCGAAGAAATGGGATCTTTTGGTTGCGTAGCTTTTTTAACAGTGTTCTAAAAATATAACACGCAGCCAACTTTCGTACATTTTGCCAAAAACAACCAAAAAAGTTTCTAAGTCTTGAAAGTTGTTTGTTGAATTCTTTTTTTTTGATTCATTCCTTCAATGCTTTTGTCAAAATCTTTTCTAATTTTCAAAGCTTGACTCCTTTTTTAAACTTCATCATGCCCATCTACTTCATGTTGCTTTATAACCTTCCAGCTCATTTTTTAATCTTTTTTCCGCGTTCTTTTGTCATCATTTTCGGCTATAACTTCCATGATGCAATCCATTTTTTCAGAATCATGTCGGCTGCTGCTCAAAAACTTTTTGGAAGACTTGGTTCAGTTGGTCTTGCTGCAGCTGTTATTGGTGGTGTTGCTCAAAGTGCTCTTTATAACGGTATGTTTCTCTTTTTGCTTTCCTTCTTCCTCATATTCATTCTTTTTCTTTTTAGTTGATGGTGGACAACGAGCTGTTATCTTTGATCGTTTTTCTGGAGTCAAGGATGATGTCGTTGGTGAAGGAACACACTTCCTAATTCCATGGGTTCAACGTCCTATTATCTTTGATATTCGTTCAACACCAAGAGTTGTTACAACTATCACTGGCAGCAAAGGTACACTTCATTCTTTTTTTACTTACATTTTACTTGTATCATCATTTTTCAGATCTTCAAAATGTTTCAATAACTCTTCGTATTTTGCATCGACCAGAACCATCAAGACTTCCAAATATTTACTTAACAATTGGTCAAGATTATGCTGAACGTGTTCTACCATCAATTACAAATGAAATTTTAAAAGCTGTTGTTGCACAATTTGATGCGCATGAAATGATTACTCAACGTGAAAGTGTTAGCCAACGTGTGTCACAAGAACTTCAACATCGTGCAGCTCAATTTGGTTTCTTACTTGATGATATTTCCATTGTAAGTTTTATTCCATTGTTCTTTCTCGCTATAGTTTTTGCGAATGATGATATCGAGAAGCATTGAAGCTAGCACACATACTAAATTCTTGTGCTAGCAAATGTAGCCAACACTTTGATCTGACGCTTAGCTTAACGAGCTTTTAGTTTTTTACGTTTGACATTACTTATGCTTTCCTTTTTTAGACACATCTCTCTTTTGGTCGTGAATTCACTGAAGCTGTTGAAATGAAACAAGTGGCTCAACAAGAAGCAGAAAAAGCTCGTTACTTGGTCGAAAAAGCTGAACAAATGAAACTTGCTGCTATTACTACCGCTGAAGGAGATGCTCAAGCTTCCATCCTTCTTGCAAAAGCTTTCAGCGAAGCTGGTGATGGTTTAATTGAACTTCGTAAAATTGAAGCTGCTGAAGATATTTCAAAGCTCCTCTCAACAGCAAAGAATGTTGCATATCTTCCTGCTGACCTCAACGCTCTTATGCAACTTCCACAATGATGATGATGGTTATAATAATACCTTGAATATTCAGTAGTTAATTTTATTCTATTGTTAATTTAGACGTGATTAGGTTTCTTTCTTTAAATGTCATATTGTTTTGTTGATGATGCTTGTGAAGGGTTATAAAAAACATATATTTATCTTTTGTGTCACATTTTTCTCACTCTCTGGTTATTATACCATTTGAATACCATTGTTATTCTTGTTTATTAGTTAGTTTTACTTTGTTTGGTTTAGGTATATTCAAGATGGCACTATCATGTCGTTTTTATTCCAATCTGCTCCCCGATCTCGAAGATACCGTTATGGTCAAAGTTGTCAAAATTGCTGAAATGGGCGCCTATGTTACTTTGCTAGAATATGATAACAAAGGTTTGCTTAAATTCATATTTTCTTTTCTTAAATTAACTTTTTTTATTTTCAGAAGGTATGATTTTGCTCTCTGAACTTTCTCGTCGTCGTATTCGTTCCGTCAATAAGCTTATCAGAGTTGGAAGAACTGAATGTGTTGTTGTTATCCGAGTTGATAAAGATAAAGGATACATTGATCTTTCAAAAAGAAGAGTGGATCCTAAAGATGTTGCGCAATGTGACGAACGTTATGCTAAAGCAAAAGCTGTCAACAGCATCGTTCGACATGTAGCTGATCAACTTGGTTTTACAACAAGTGAACAATTGGAAGATTTGTATGAGAAAGCTGTATGGTATTTCGATAGAAAAGGAAAGAAGAAAGCAGCAGCCTATGATTACTTCAAAAAGGCCTTAACGTAAGTTTCATTCCATTCTTATTACAGCTTTTAAACTTAATGTTTTAGAGACTCTACAGTTTTCGATGAATGCAATTTGACTGCTGATATCAAATCAAAACTTCTTGAAGATATCACAAAGAAACTTACTCCTCAAGCTGTGAAAATTCGTGCTGATTTTGAAGTTAGCTGCTTTGCTTATGAAGGTGTGGAAGCTGTAAAAGAAGCTCTTATCGTTGGAAAACAACATTCATCAGAAAATATGCCTATAAAAGTGAGAACTCCTCTAACATACTATAATAATTCATCGTTTTTTAGATTAATCTTATTGCTGCTCCATTATTCGTCATAACTGCTCAAACAATGGAAAGAGAAGAAGGTATCAAGAAAGTTGAAAGCGCCTTGGATGATATCAAAAGCAAAATCGAAAGCTATCATGGTACTTTCAAAATTGTTATGGCGCCTAAGATTGTTACTGATCTTGATGACGAAGAACGACATCTGCAACTTGAAGAAGATGATGATGAAGAAGGTGGAAGTTCAGCTGGTGAAGATGATGAAGGTCTTGTTGCACCCAAAGGACTCAACGAAGAAGCTGATGCAGAAGAAGCGAAGAATCAAGGGAAAACTGTTGATGATGATGATGATGAAAGTGATTGAATCAATCCATCATACAATTGAAAAATCTATCTATCTAATTTGTTGATTTCTTTTGTTTTTATTGTTTTATTGCACTTGTAAAAGTAATTTATAATAAAGTTTTAATTTAACATTTTGTTTGTTTCTTTTACTTTGCTTGTTTCGATTGTCTGCTGTTTGATAAAAAAGCGACTGTATTAAAGTAATTAATGATGTGTTTTGCGAAACAAACATCAAACATTGTAACATACTGCTATGATCACTGATTTTCCCCATCCTCTTTGAAGCCATTAGTATTTGAACCTAGTTTCAATCTTTTTTATTGTTGTCTTATGAATGTATGACGAGAAAATGGGCATCTTACATTTACAATTTTGCTTTGAACGATAAAGCTTACTAACTTTTTTGTATCAAATTGGTGCACTAAAAGATTTGGCAATGTTAATGCTTTGACATTGTAAAAGGTTAAAGAAAAACATAAATTTTTTTTCAATAGTTTACAATATGTTATTTATACAGATGCTCTTTTCACTGAATGTCGCCCATTTCTAGCGTTGATAGCAAGTATTTAGAGAGATTTCAAAGTATTTCATGATTTAATTTCATTGTCATAAAATATAGAGTAAACCATGACTATAAAAATCACAACATCCGGATGATGTATCTCGGAAAAATCACACTTTTTTGTAAACGGTGCTCACCATCTGCAAAACACAAACATAAGAATAACAAACAAGAACAACAAGTTATTTATTTAATTTAAAGAAAATTACACACATATATTATTATAACAACAAAAATACAAACAATAACACAAAATAAAATATTAAAAAATTTCTCCTTCTTCTAATGGAGCTTTCATAAGCTTTGAAGGAGTTGATGTAACTTTATCATGACCATTTTCATTAATTTGATCAGCACTAGCTATTGAAGCTTCTCGAAGAGGTGTTGGTGGATTACTATATGATGGTGATCGACGAGAGGAAGATGGAGCATGACGAGATTCGCGACTTCCTGAACGAGTATGGAATGATGGCGTTGGTAGATTGTTGGATGAAGGAGATCGACGAGAAGGATGATGAGGTTCACGACTTCTTGAGCGATGATGAGAAAGTGATGATGATGAATGGTTGTGTTTTCTATTTAATTTTGGAGAGCGAACATCGTTATTAGATGAAGAGTGTTGAGTTGGATAACGTTCTGAAGAAGATCGACGAGAATGATGGAGGTCAGGAGAATAGCCGTGATGAGAAGAATGATAACGATCATAAGGTTTTGGAAAAGAATATCTCCCTCGAAATGATGAAGTACGATAAAAACCACGATTACTATGATAACCACGAGAATGTCCACGATCACTTTGATATCCATGAGAGTAACAGTTAGAAGATGGTGAACGACTTTGAGATGTTGAAAGATAAGAAGATGGAAGATTAAGATCCCGAAGATAACCTTTGTAGGGTTTATGAGCTGCAAAATTTACAAAAATCCTAAAATGAAAATGTATGAAAACCAGGTTTTAGCTTTTTATGCATCATTGTATATAATGGATTATGGAAGCTAAAGCAGCCATAAAAATTGTCATATGATAGCAATATTCATCCATTTCAAATCCAACAACATCTCAAGAATTCTTCAAACTTACTTCCTTCCACCAAAAAAAGATCCATTAAAATTTTTATACACTCGTTTAGCATCTTCTTGCTCTTCAAATTCAACAAAAGCATATCCTTTCTTGATATCAATATTCTTGATTTTACCATTGCCATCAAAAAGTTCTTGAATATCATCACTTCTTGCATCATAACAAACATTGCCAACATATAGTTGACAATCCATATTACGTTCCACTAAAAAAAGGATAAAATGTTAGTCGAAAGTTTGTAAACATAAAAGAAAACTTACTTTTTCAAGAGTTGATAAAACAGTGGATAAAGCAACAACAATAACAACAAAAGCGAAGAGCGACAAAAAAAAATCATGAGTGAAGATGATGCAAAAGAAGTCATAAAAAAGGCTATGCAAATTTTAAGTGAAAATGAAAAATCTTTGCGTGATTCCAAATGCAAAAAAGAAAGGGCAAACAATTTTTGTGGCAGTAATTCCTCAAGCTTCAAATTAATTATTAAGGTTTAGTTATCAAATAAAAATAAATTCATAAAAATAAGTAATCATGACAAAATAGGCATCTTACTATGGCAATTTAGCTTTGGAAAAATAAAGCTTACTAACATTTTTGTAATACATTAAGGGGACTGAAAGATTAGGTGGTGCTAATACTATTGATAACCCTCAACACTTAGTAAAAGGTTAAAGAAAAACTTAAATATAATTATAAACAAGAAAAAAGTTTTAGAATATTCTTGCAGATGCTTGCTTCTTTTTTCAAAGAAAAAAGTTACCTACAAAAAAGATTATTGGCGACATGGAATAAACGCTTTCATTTTGTGAAAGTTCGCGCAAATGTTTGATTTCAAAAAATTTCTTTCTCATCTTTCAAATTGAAAAATTGACGTTTGAACCTTTCCATTATTTGGTTGTAAGCAAAAATGCTTTTTGAAGCTTGTTCACCCATAAATTCAAGTTATTCAAGTTTATTTTCAACTCGAATAAATGATTATGAAGAAGCTTTAGTTTCAAAACATTGCAACTTTTTCCAAGATTTCGATGTGTTTACATTGGTAAGCTATTTTTCTTTTAAATATTACTCTTATCAAAGCTCTTTTAGGTTTCTGATGATATTGAAACCATTGATCGATTGATGGCAAGATGCTTGAAACCTAGAACTCCTGATAAAGAACGAGAAGAGATAATGGAGCTGATTCAAAACATTGGAATTTCGTCAAAGTTAAAACAAAATGAAATTGTGTATCAACGTTGCTGTGCTGCATTATGGCAAATTGGAAAGAAATATGCACCATTGTTGTTAGCAAAAAATAAACAAGTAATTTTCAAACCATACAATGAAGGAATCTTATTATAGTTGAATTTTTAGGAGTTGACTTGTGACTTTCATTTGCGCTTGAAACTATGGAATTTTATTTATCGATTATGTTTTTCCTATGGCTCATCAACAGCTGCAATTGGAATCTTTGATTGTAAAGAAGAAATCTTTATGGAGATACTGAACCTCATTCAATTTGGAAATTTACTGAAAGTTGCTGAATTTCATGTATGCTCGAAGGCTGTTAAAATATTCATAACATTACCAAAAGAAAGCATTTTACATAAAGGAACTTTATTTTACTTAAAACTATTTAATAGGTAAGAGCAAACAATAATTACAAAGAATAAAGTAAAATACAATGTAAAAATAAGTATTAAAAATAATTAGCTAAACATTAAATAATATTGTGTAAATCATGATCTTCAGGAGAAGGCAAAGTTGATGCAGGCACAGCTTCTTTCATTTCAGCTTCATTTGCAGCAGATACAATCACTTCGCTTTTAGCTATTTCTTCATCCACAAAATCAGAAAGTTGTTGCGCAAGTTCCCCAGCCTTGAATTTCTGCCAAAAATGATCCAAGCTTCCTTGATATTTATGGACGACATATTCGTTTAAAACTTCTTTTGACTGAAAAAAAGGATGATTAATAACGGCATAATGAAAAAACTTGGAAAAAGAAAGATACCTTTGAATCATAGTCGAGCAAGCTAATAACAACTAAAGAATGGTCATAAGCATGATCTTCATCAAGGATCATCTTCAAGAAAGCTTGCTTGAGCATTACAAATTGTTGAGATGACGAAAAAGTTGGCTCTTGCATATTCTTTAAAGATAGGGTAGGCGGCACAGCAAACGGTGTACTAGCTTTAGCGAGTTCTTCACGAAGGTGATCAACTTCTCCGACGATGGTTTCATTTTCAGCTGAGAGATCATTGTTAAGTTTTTGAACACGAAGCAGAGTTTGTTCTTTTTCTTCAAGTTGAATCTGAAAAATGTGAAATGAGAATGAAACAATAAATGCTTTTGACAAAGAATATTGATACAATAAAGAGAAAATAAACTTACAGAACATTCGGAAAGATGCAATTGCAATTGTTTAGCCTTTTCAGCATTTTTTCTTGCTTCTTGATTAGCATTTTGAACCATTTTCTTTAGCTTATTCATTTCTTCAGAATCATATAGAGTTGTCATCAACGTTTCTTTCTTTTCGATCTCAGCTGAAAGCTTCAAAATTTCTTCTTCTTTAGCCTTCATATCCTCATTCAGCTTACGGCAATATTCTTTCAATTTTTGATGAGAATCTTCGAAGTTTCCGAGCTTGTTTTCCAATGCCCTTTTCTTTTCTTTGACAGCCTCATATTCTTGTGTGAAATGAGCATCATTTTGTTGAAGTTGATCCTAAAAACTAAAGCGTTAAAAGGAAAATATTAACAAACACATACTTTAAGATTTTCACATTCTGATGCAGCTTTATTACGTTCCTCGGTAACTCGTTTTAAATCTTGTTCAAGCTTTCCACGATCAAGACGCATAGCTTCCAATGACGAGTTCTTAGTTGTTTCAGATTCTTTCAAAAGATAACATTCTTGTTGAAGGCTATTAAGTTGATCCTAAAAACTCAAAAAAATGAACGAAAGCAATCTAAAATACAATCAAACAAACTTTGAGTAGTACACACTCAGAAACAGCTTTAATACGTTCACCCGCAACTTCTTCCAAGTCTTGTTCAAGTTTTTCACAAACAGTATGCATAGCTTCAGCATTGGATTTGAAATTGGCTTCAGATTCTTTAAGATATTCGTAACTTTGATGGAGGTCGTCGAGTTGATTCTAAAATTAAGATATTAACAGAGAAATGTAAGTAAATTCAAACCTTAAGATTTTCACTTTCAGTGACAGCTTTATTGCGTTCTTCAACAGCTCCTTGCAAATCTCCTTCCAGCTTTTCACGATCAAGACGCATAGCTTCCAATGACGAGTTCTTAGTTGTTTCAGATTCTTTCAAAAGATAACACTCTTGTTGAAGGTTATTAAGTTGATCCTAAAATTCAAAAAATGAAAGAAAGCAATATACAATACAATCAAACAAACTCTGAGGAGTTCACATTCAGAAACAGCTTTAATACGTTCACTTGAAACTTCTTCCAAATCTTGTTCAAGTTTTTCACAAACAACGTTCATAGTTTCAGCATTGGATTTGAAATTTTCTTCCGATTCTTTCAAGAGTTCGTAACTTTGATGAAGGTCAATGAGTTGATCCTGAAAACAAACTAATAATGGAGAAATGTAAATAAAAACAAACTTTAAGATTTTCACGTTCAGTGATAGCTTTATTTCTTTCTTCCACAGCTTCTTGTAAACCATCTTCAAACTTTTCACGAATAATTTGCATATTTTCAGAATTTTCTTTGGACGTTGCTTCAGATTTTTTCAATTCTTCGTTTTCGTTTTGAAGTTCTTCGATGCGTTCTTCGAGAGAAGTGATTTGCTTTTGCTTTTTATGAACCATATTTTCGCAGTGTCTCTAAAACAAAATGAAAATGTAAAAAAGAAGAGAGAATCAAAAACATTTCTTCCAATCAAAACAACATTGTCATAAACCACGAAATGCCAATTAGGCTTACAGCAGTTATCTGATACCGTAATCAATGTGACATTGAAATCCATTTCAAAGAAGTTTATTTTAGGACAAAGTTTTAAAAAATATTGCAAGTAATAGCTAAAGCTTAACTTTACAAACTTGTAATCCATCAACAAATTTTGCTATAAAAAGTTCTTGTAAAATACTTTATAAAAATAAACTTACTCTTTGGTACCATAAAATAGTACTTCCAACTAAAACAGCTATGGTAAGCAACATTAACTCCAAAAATGATATCATCATGAAAAATAATAATAAAGTTTGATGAAGATGAAATAAAAAAAGTTTGAAGACCTTTTTATTTTTGGAGTAAAGAAAATGCTCATGCAAATTTTACATTGTCTGGCAACTGTTATCAAGCGAAACAAATTTTCAGCTCTCTCGAAGCTTTTCTCTCTCCTTGTAATTTCTCCATCTTTGCTACTCTTTAAAATTGTTGGGATAAACATGTAAATTGTTTTATTTTTTGGTTATCTTTTGCAAGTACTGTAAAAAATGGATTAACTTTTATTTTAGCGAATATGTATGTAAAGAAGCACATAATTTTATAACAGAGTTGTATAATTTTTTTTGGAACATTGCATCATTCTCAAAGACGATAATATCCTTTTAGTGTGATGGTGTTAGTGCTTTTATGGAAGAATGTTGAAATTTTGATTCATAGTTGGAGTTGTTAGTATAATCAACGATACTGTATTCTGTAGATTTTAGTAATGAACCACTGTTTTTTTTTGAAGGAATAATTTTTAAAGGAATAATATATGGTGCAGCATGTGTTTATTTTTCGGAGACTTTGAATGACAAAAAATAATGAGTTTGTCTAAAAAAAGAAAAGAATGTGATGGGTGTTTTATTTCATGAAAACCGTCAATGAAGTCTTTCCTATTTCACTTTCTAATGCTTGTTTGAAGGCTGCTCCAGCTCCAAGATCAATTTTCAAAAAACATATCCATGTGTTTTCATGTTTTCCTAAAATTTTAATTGGTAAGTAAAATTTTAGCTCATCCATAAATACCTTTAAGAATTCAACTAAATGATTGGAAGCAAAAATTACTGGAATTGGGAAGAGCTGTATCGTAATCGCATTTTCTCATTTCCGTTAGGATTGGTGGTGGCTGATCAATTAATTAGTGATTAATCTTATTTATGGCAATCGAATAATCCCATGGCAATGGCATTTTCTTGAATAATTATGAACTCTAAAAAATCCTAGAAAAACATTTTCTTTTGTTTTAAAAGGAATTGAATAAATTAAAAATGAAGAGTTAGCTACTTTGTGTGTGTGTAAATACTTGAAATTTTTTGAACTATTGACACAAAAAATAAAAGTTAGTTTATCGAATTTTTTTCTAAAAAATATAACCACAAAATTTTTTACAATGACCTTAATTTTTCATACAGGATGAACTTGACGGCGGCATATTACTGGGTCATCGCAAAACAAAGCCAACATTTTATGAACGATCATTTTTTATGAATCCAAAATATTTTAATGATGTCAATTTCAAGAAATATTATATTACAAATACTTTAAACATTTCTATTGATTCATTCTATAATTCTCATAAAAATATTTGCTCAAAACTTCTTAAAATTATTAAATTTGATGGTATTAAACATATTAAACTAAGCGATCAAAGATTAACAATGAAAGAAATAAATCTTTTGCCATGTCACCAAATTAAAAGCGTTTCCTTGATTGATGTTACTATTCTTGATTCAAACGATAGCCATCTTCTTGTTGTTGAAGATTTAGTTTGTCTCTTTCCAAATGCGATGACAAAAAGGTAAGAAAACTTTATATTGCCCATCTTTTTCTTGGTTTTTTGATGGTTCAAAAAAGAAAGCAATCATAATATTTTTGAGCTTATTTATCACATCTCTTTTTCTGATTCATATCTTTCAATAAACAACTACCATTTTCAGGATTGAAACAAGCTTTTTCACAGAAAGTTCTTCAGAAAGCTTTTCAAAAATTCAACTTCCTGTTAAATTATATCATTTGGGATTGTTTAAAATTCCAGATACATTCGACTCAAATAATTTTGTTGAATTCTTAAAAGTTTGTATTTGCTTTAAAAAATATTTAAGGATTAAATAAAATTTAATTTTTTAGACAAATGTTGAAAAGAATGCCAAAATTCATTTAAGCTTTCATCAAACTGCTGGAAATATTTTTAAAGAAGCTTTTGAAAATGTCATACGTGTTTCACTTCCAAAACTTAATATACTTATTAAATAAATTGTTTGGATTTTATTTCAAATTGCTTCACAGCCTTTTTTTCACTTTTGAGTGAGCCAATGACATTTCCAAACTAATATCAGGCTATTCGTGTTCAAATTTTATTATTTCATTGTTTTTTTCTTCTGCTCTTTATTAGTTTATTTCCGAAGTTTAGTGTTTGTTATAATAAAAAAAAACAAATGAATGGTAACAAACAAAAATAAAGGTCATTTCAAAGGAAAAAAGCAAAGTGGTCATTTCACTTTGTGGAATTCGATCAGCGAAAATTCAGGAGGAATGAGTCAAGTGATCGACCGATCACTTCTAGAAAAAAAAGATGACAGCAGCGGGAGGCAAGAAAAAATAATTTATCCCCTACGGCGCAAGAGGAAAGAAAGAGAAAAATGAGGTCCGGATTTAATTTTCCAATAATAAAAAAATATATATAAGAATGCAAAAGATCCAAAAATATGCAAAAATTTTATCGCAGAAACTAAAGAAAATACAATGGAAATGAAATCTGCGGAGAGACTTGCATCAACAACGACAATGAAAGAAATCGTCATCGAACATCAACACCGAAAAAATAAGAAATTACTTCACCCTCATTCAATTAAAAAGGTGGTTGGTTACTCATCCGTTTATTTAAAATTAAAAAAAAGAAAAGGTTAAAAAAAGGAAGAATATATCGTTGACTTATGAATAAATTATTATAAAAAAGTTTGAATTGAGAAACAAAAACAAAAAAACAAAAAAGATTTTTTTTGTTTTTTATTTTCGAAAAAAATTTGTCAAGCAGGGCTGTCAAGAAAGTTAGAGTTTTTTTAAACTTGACTAAAACTCATGATAATTAGTAATTTCATAGGTTTGTAAATTTCTCATTCTTTTGGTTGAAGTTTTTATAATTTCATTTTTCTTCCCACCAAAGTTGTTCTTATTGAAAATTAGTCTCAATTTTTGCTTCTTTAAATTTTTAGGAAATTAAAAATCTTGTTTTATCCAAAATCATTTAAAGTTCCATAAATCATCGATGAGCCCTTTTTTTTATCTTCGATATTTCCCAATATTTTTATTTGGGGTCCTAAAATAGGCAAGGTAAAAAAAGAGCTCTCGCCTATCTCTTCCCTTTTTTTGCAATAACGAAAAAACTTTCATGCAAAAACAAGTTTTTTCTTTTCTTATATTTTTTTCCTTCTTTTTTTTCAAACGGGATTCACCGATTTTTTTATCCACCTTGACCGCCGACGACCAACTAACTAACCGATCCTATCCGATCGACTGCTTTGCTCGAAATTCTCTATTGTTCTTTTAAATCGGCGACGACGCAACTTTGATTGCGTGATTAGAAACAAACAAATAAAAAAGAAGAAAGAAAGAAATAATTTGGCGTTGATGATGGCGGCGGTCATAGTTTTTATGGTCATTATTATCAGCTGTGGTGGTTGTGCTAACTTGTTCCCGATAACAAAAAATAATAGATAACGCAATCACAATCTCATCAATATTTGGCGATTGAAAAGCTTCTTTCTTTTTCTTTCGTAATAAAAACGTGTTTCCAAAAAATGAAGAAAAAATGCAAATAAGATCAAATTCTTGTGGTTAAGAAAAAAATAAACAGAAAAATTAATTTTGCAAAAAATAACATTTAAAAATAGCTTTAACTTTGCAGAAAATAAGAAAGCATGGCAATTTAAAATGAAGTTTTTTAGCGAAGTTTTAAGATTTTTGAAACTTATTTCCAAAATTTCTGAAAGTTATTGTTAATTTTTCAACCTTTGTGTGATCAATTTTTTTAATCGCATGTTTAAAAATTCAAGTTCATTGGCTTTCGTAAAAAAATTTTACAAAATTTTAATCTTTGGTGAGTTATAAACAAATAATAGTAAGCTTAAAGAATATTGTCAAAAGTTAGTTTCAAAATTGATTTAAAAATTCTTTTTTTTTTCTTAATCCATTTCATTATTATTTCCTCATCTATTTTTTTCCACTTTCACTTTCTTTAAAAAAAATCATGCCACGTTGATCATTCATTCAAATTTAATGGTTAGTTTTAAATAAAAAAAGAAGTTCAAAAACTGTTTTTATCCTTCCTCTTTCTTTATTTCCTTCCTCAACAATTTTTCTTCAAGAAGCAAATCTCAATCGACAGAGAGAGAAAATTCTATCCCATTAAAATTGAATTGGAACGAATGGATTTCACTTTTTTTTTATTCCCTCTTTTTTCATGCAAAAATGAGTTAAAATTTTTTTTTTCATAGGAATGTTTCTCTCATTTGAGTGATGGGATGACGGCGTCAAAGAACAAGAAGCGCGAGCCAGCGGGTGTAAAAAAAGCTTCACTTTGTTGTTTGTTTGAATCTCCGCCACGACGAGTATGATTTCGATTTTAATCATTTTTTGTTAACGGTTTGTAACAAATTTGAAAAAAGAGGATCGAATAAATTAGTAATAATTTCAAATGAATTTTGATTTATCGCTTTTCGTTTTTCTTTTTTGTGTTCGTGACATTTTATTTATTTATTATTCTATGTTGATTAAGGGTTAAATACTTTTTAATTTTTTAATTTTTAACGTGGCTTTTCTTCAATAATTCTGGATTTCATAGACTTCTAAAAATTCTTTAATTGAAACGGTTGTTTTTTTTTGTAAAAAAGAAATTGGTGAATGTTGCATTTTTGAATATTTTTTATTTATTAATTTTTCCCTCGAAATCATTTGTTATGGTTCGTTAATTTCTTCTTGAACTTATTTAGAACGGTTTTGGTTTTGTTCAAAAATTGATTCTGGTTTACAGCTTTGCGTAATTCAATGGATATTTTGTCATTTCTTTTATGTTTGAACGTTTTTGTCTTTTGATGTCTCGAGTTTTGTCCTCTTTTTTTTTACAAAAATAAATTAGGATCCATTTTCTTCCATAATATCCATTGTTTATTTGAATAAAGACTTTGCTTTGCAGTACCTATTTTAATTCTTTTTGAATTAGCTAAATTAGCCGCGAATGAACACAAAAAGTTTTCTTATAAAAAAAGCTGTTTCTTTTATATTTATTTAATTCGTTTTCTTAATAAATTGCGACAATTGCAGTATTTTTTGATGCCTTAAAAGTGTGATTCACGAAATCCTTTCTTTCTTTTCTTTTCGTTCACTCATTTTTTTGATTAGCAATCACACACTCGTCAACAATGAAATAATGAAAGCTGTTTCAATCCTCAAAAAGCGTAACTCTTTTTTTTTTTGAAGATTTGACGATTCTTTTCATTTTTGCAACACCAAAAAATAAACGAAATTTCTGACTAACTGACCACGACATTGCAACGGTTGCCGCTACTTCTGCTGTTGTTGCTCATGGGCAAGTGAAAAAAAAACCGATTAAAATGCCTTGAGGGCATTAATTTGTTTAGTTTTTAACGAAGATTTTAAATTGAAGCGTCATTGTTACAAACGCTTTTTCGCGTTGCAAATTATAAAGGCGGAGTTTTTTTTATTCCTTTATCCTTTATCCCTTGAAGTCATTAAACAAAAAATCTCTTTTTTTCGGTCGAGGCTACTACTACTGGCTTCTTAGGCAACAGACGACATATAGAATGGATTCGATGTGATCTCTTCTTCTTTTTTTTTCTCCTCCCATTTAACATTTTTCCAATGAATATAATTGCTTTTAAAGTTTAAAAAGCTTTAGAGATTTTTAAATGAGATTTCTTTAAACATTTTCCCCCATTGTTTTATTTTTCAAAGCCTCTGCAGGTGTCTCAATTTTCTGAAGACCTTCTTTTTTTCATCGTGGTTCCTTTTTGTTTGTCCACACTTTTTTATGGTTTAATTTTATAGGCATTCAAGAACCTCAAAAATTTAAATTTATTAGAAATGTATTTGAGAGCGTTTATTGGCGCGGTTGCGCTTCTTTCATCCTCCACTTTTGCATGTATTGGCGGAGGAGGTGGTGGATCAGCTTGTTGCCCTCCAGCTGCTACTAGCTGTGCTCCAAGTTTACCTGCATGCTCAAGTTCAAGGTTAGTCTTTAAAAAAAAAAATTGTTTAGTTTATTTTTATGAGTTTTTTTTAATTTTCTTATTCATTAATTGCGATCATGTCAATTTTTTTTTTCATTAATATTAACTAACCAAGAAATTTGGCATGTTTATTTTGAGACAAGTCCAAATTTATAAATTTTTGCCAATCTTTTTTGTATTTTATTTATTCGTAAATTTTGACATTCATTTGTTAGGATTTTTGATATTTCTTTATTTGACCACTTGACCATAAAGAAAAAATTGTTAAGCCTTTTCTGTAACAACTTTTAATTGAAAAAAAAAAAACATTTTGTTTCAAACGTTCGTTCGTAATTCATTAAATCAAAAAAGAAAAGAAAACTTGTTTTCATTTTTTTGGAATCTTGTTTTCTTCACAAGTTTTTTTTGTTGTTGACCACTTCTTTTAATAGTTTTTTTTATTGCACGCAAGAAGTCATAGTAATTTGACATTTTTTTATTCGCCGTTTTCTGAATGAACTTGAAAAACAAAAAATCGAGGGTAAAAATCAAGAATTACGAAGAATGAGGATCTTCTTCTTTTCTTTTTATTTTTGGGGTGAATGGAAGATAAAAAAAAATTAAAGAAAATCCTCTCTCTCCCACGATTTTACACGATGGATGCAAATTTAGATGAATGAACCAAATATAAGCGGCAACAACAGCGGGTAATAAAAAAAAATAAAAGAAGGGGGATAAATATCCGGGAACAAAATTTTATTGACACTTCTTTTAAAAGCATTAAATAAACAAACAGGTTTTTATAATCAAAAATAAAAAATTAAGGAAGAAGAAGATTTTTTATGATTAATTTATGATTTATTTATAAATTTTTAATTTTTTTTAGTTATGGCGCAAGTTCTGGTTATTCAGGTTATTCATCGGGAGCATCATCATATTCGGGAAGTTATGCAGCCCCTCCAGCAGCATCATATCCTCGTCCATTGGGATATGCTCAAGCTCCATCGTATGCTTCTGCTCCAGCTTCATCATCTTATGTTGGTGGAGGTGGCGGTGGTGGTGCTGCACCATATGCTCAACTTCCCGCATCTTCATATGCTGGAGTAGGAGGTGGCCCCGCTGTTTCATCATATAATGCAGGCGGTGGTAGCTCATATGGAGGTTCATCAGGTGCTGGATATATTCCTAAACCCATTGCACCCGCTGCTGTACCTCCACCACCTCCAATTGATAGTTCAGTTCCTGGTGGTCCAGCTGAACTTCCAGCCATTCCTCCTCCAGCACCTGGACCTGAACCCATTCCTTCACCACCCGCTAATGTTCCAGCACCCGAAAGTGAGATAGATACAACTTATGATGAAATCGCAGGAGAGCATAATCAAGGAAGCGTTGCAGCTCCTGGCTCATCATCTGGATCATATAATGGCGGCGAAACTGCTCCACAACCTGCTCCAGTCTCAGGCGAATATGGTGGAAGCAATTCAGCTGTTCAAGTACCTTCTCCACAACCATCATCATCAGGTGGTGCATATGGTGGAGAAGCAGCTCCTCCAGCACCTGCTCCACCATCATCTGGATATGAATCCGAATCGGCTCCTGCCCTAGCTCCAGCTCCCGCAACTTCATATAATGGGGATACAGCTCCAGCTTCATCGGGTGGTTATGATAATAACAATGCTCCTCCACCAGCTCCAGCTCCAGCTCAATCATATGATGCTAAAAATGGTGGACAATCTCCTGATTATGCAGAGGAAACCAATGCTGGCGCTAACGCTGCTGGCGGAGCTGAACAACTTAATTGTGAAGATGCTGAACTTAGATCTATTGTTGAAAGTGCATTAAAAGAAAATGCAGATAATCTTGATGCTGCAAGAAAAATTGAATCTGATGCTGCTTCCAAATTTGGTGGTCGATTCAATGCCATCATTTCTAACAGCGAATTTGCATATGTTAATTGGTATGGAAAGAGGTAAGTATTTTAAGAAAGGCTTATTTTTGAGTTTGTTACTTTTCTGATAAGCCAAATCCCAAAACGAAAATGCATATTTCTAACATTTGTTTTATTTTCAGAAATTGTCAACTTCGAGTTCCTGAAGGCCGTCATTCATTAGTTTGGGAAGATTAAACTAAAACCATTTATAAAACTTCTTAGAAAAAATAAACTAATTTTTGTGGTAATTTCTCCTCCTCTCTCCTTGTTTCAATGTATCTGTAAATATGGTCTAACAAAAAATTTTAATCACTTATTTTTTTATTTACAAATTTCTAATGCAATTCAGTGATTTTCCACACATAAAACAACACAATCGTGCATTATTTTTTTCCATTCTTTCTTCCTTTTTTTTGTTGATTTTCTTTTCATCAACTTTTTTGTCTTTAGTCTTTCTTTACTTTTTATATATATATTTTTACATGACATTTATTTCTCTCTCTTCAAAATTAATACAAAAGAATTCTTTAAAAAATAAAAGAATATAAAGTTTTTTTATTATTTAAAACAGGAAATATTGCAAAACTTGAAAAAATTGATTTTAAAATGAAACGGTCATTGCTAAGTGTTTTAAAAGAAGCACAAAAGCGAATGTTCAAGTAAAGTTTCAAAACACAAACATACATACATATAAAATATTCATTTTTTGGTGTCTTTGATTCCAGGAACAGAAAAATTGGCTTCAAGTTAAAAATTTTTTTGATTAAATGTTGGCAAAGTTTTTTTATTTAGAGCAAAAAATAAAGAAAAAGTAGTTCTCACGTTAGTGTAAGTATTTATTCTTGCAACAACACCACCACTTTTTGAACTACTTTTTCTTTTTCTTGCGCAAGCGGGAGAAAACGAACGAAATACTAAATGAGTGTGAAAATAAACCAAGAAAAAAAGCTTGCTTTGTTGTTTTTTGTGAAGATAAAAAAAATATTCATAAGCCTTTCATACTTTTTTTATCCTTCATCCTTGAGAGAAAATGGAAGAAGATATAGCCAGCGTTGTTGTTAAGTTTTTGAATTGACGCAACTTTTTTTATTTTTATTTTTCTTGTGCTCCATCATTTTCTGACACTAAAATAATTTTTTCTGAAATACCAAAATTTTTTGCATTTGCTTCAATAAAATTTAATGCAAGTTTAATATATTCAATTCCATATGAACCTGAATTTGGATCAAGAGTAGCATAACCTTTAAAAAAGTTAGTTAGAATGGATGGAAAGAAGAAAAAAAATGGACGAAGTAAAAAATTTATTAACCTTGAAGTCCTTCACGAAAAAGAACAACAGCAATTGCAACTTCACGTTTCATTAAATTTAAAAGTCGAATAACATTAAGATTTTCATTTGAAAAGAATACAATCAAATTTGTCTAAAAAAATTTGAGTTCTAAAGCCACAGAATTGAATGATAAAAAAAAGAGGTGTTTTTTTAACTCGCTGCCTCGAATTATGAGATATGAAACCTCGAAGTTTCATGTTCAAAAAACATTAGATAATTAGAACTCAAAATTTTTGAATTGCTGATATTTTTTTAATCTTCTCAATAATTTTCAATTATTTTTTTAAAGATGAAACAGCATAGCTTTTTTAACTCGCTGCCTCGAATTATGAGATATGAAACCTCGAAGTTTCATGTTCAAAAAACATTAGATCATTAGAACTCAAAATTTTTGAATTGCGGATATTTTTTTTATTAGCCAAATAATTTTCATTTATTTTTTTAAAGATGAAACAGCATAGCTTTTTTAACTCGCTGCCTCGAATTATGAGATATGAAACCTCGAAGTTTCATGTTCAAAAAACATTAGATCATTAGAACTCAAAATTTTTGAATTGCGGATATTTTTTTTATTAGCCAAATAATTTTCATTTATTTTTTTAAAGATGAAACAGCATAGCTTTTTTAACTCGCTGCCTCGAATTATGAGATATGAAACCTCGAAGTTTCATGTTCAAAAAACATTAGATCATTAGAACTCAAAATTTTTGAATTGCGGATATTTTTTTAATCTTCTCAATAATTTTCAATTATTTTTTTAAAGATGAAACAGCATAGCTTTTTTAACTCGCTGCCTCGAATTATGAGATATGAAACCTCGAAGTTTCATGTTCAAAAAACATTAGATCATTAGAACTCAAAATTTTTGAATTGCGGATATTTTTTTAATCTTCTCAATAATTTTCAATTATTTTTTTAAAGATGAAACAGCATAGCTTTTTTAACTCGCTGCCTCGAATTATGAGATATGAAACCTCGAAGTTTCATGTTCAAAAAACATTAGATCATTAGAACTCAAAATTTTTGAATTGCGGATATTTTTTTTATTAGCCAAATAATTTTCATTTATTTTTTTAAAGATGAAACAGCATAGCTTTTTTAACTCGCTGCCTCGAATTATGAGATATGAAACCTCGAAGTTTCATGTTCAAAAAACATTAGATCATTAGAACTCAAAATTTTTGAATTGCGGATATTTTTTTAATCTTCTCAATAATTTTCATTTATTTTTTTAAAGATGAAACAGCATAGCTTTTTTAACTCGCTGCCTCGAATTATGAGATATGAAACCTCGAAGTTTCATGTTCAAAAAACATTAGATCATTAGAACTCAAAATTTTTGAATTGCGGATATTTTTTTAATCTTCTCAATAATTTTTATTTATTTTTTTAAAGATGAAACAGCATAGCTTTTTTAACTCGCTGCCTCGAATTATGAGATATGAAACCTCGATGTTTCATGTTCAAAAAACATTAGATCATTAGAACTCAAAATTTTTGAATTGCGGATATTTTTTTTATTAGCCAAATAATTTTTATTTATTTTTTTAAAGATGAAACAGCATAGCTTTTTTAACTCGCTGCCTCGAATTATGAGATATGAAACCTCGATGTTTCATGTTCAAAAAACATTAGATCATTAGAACTCAAAATTTTTGAATTGCGGATATTTTTTTAATCTTCTCAATAATTTTTATTTATTTTTTTAAAGATGAAACAGCATAGCTTTTTTAACTCGCTGCCTCGAATTATGAGATATGAAACCTCGATGTTTCATGTTCAAAAAACATTAGATCATTAGAACTCAAAATTTTTGAATTGCGGATATTTTTTTAATCTTCTCAATAATTTTTATTTATTTTTTTAAAGATGAAACAGCATAGCTTTTTTAACTCGCTGCCTCGAATTATGAGATATGAAACCTCGAAGTTTCATGTTCAAAAAACATTAGATCATTAGAACTCAAAATTTTTGAATTGCGGATATTTTTTTAATCTTCTCAATAATTTTTATTTATTTTTTTAAAGATGAAACAGCATAGCTTTTTTAACTCGCTGCCTCGAATTATGAGATATGAAACCTCGAAGTTTCATGTTCAAAAAACATTAGATCATTAGAACTCAAAATTTTTGAATTGCGGATATTTTTTTTATTAGCCAAATAATTTTCATTTATTTTTTTAAAGATGAAACAGCATAGCTTTTTTAACTCGCTGCCTCGAATTATGAGATATGAAACCTCGAAGTTTCATGTTCAAAAAACATTAGATCATTAGAACTCAAAATTTTTGAATTGCGGATATTTTTTTAATCTTCTCAATAATTTTTATTTATTTTTTTAAAGATGAAACAGCATAGCTTTTTTAACTCGCTGCCTCGAATTATGAGATATGAAACCTCGAAGTTTCATGTTCAAAAAACATTAGATCATTAGAACTCAAAATTTTTGAATTGCGGATATTTTTTTTATTAGCCAAATAATTTTCATTTATTTTTTTAAAGATGAAACAGCATAGCTTTTTTAACTCGCTGCCTCGAATTATGAGATATGAAACCTCGAAGTTTCATGTTCAAAAAACATTAGATCATTAGAACTCAAAATTTTTGAATTGCGGATATTTTTTTAATCTTCTCAATAATTTTCATTTATTTTTTTAAAGATGAAACAGCATAGCTTTTTTAACTCGCTGCCTCGAATTATGAGATATGAAACCTCGAAGTTTCATGTTCAAAAAACATTAGATCATTAGAACTCAAAATTTTTGAATTGCGGATATTTTTTTAATCTTCTCAATAATTTTTATTTATTTTTTTAAAGATGAAACAGCATAGCTTTTTTAACTCGCTGCCTCGAATTATGAGATATGAAACCTCGAAGTTTCATGTTCAAAAAACATTAGATCATTAGAACTCAAAATTTTTGAATTGCGGATATTTTTTTAATCTTCTCAATAATTTTTATTTATTTTTTTAAAGATGAAACAGCATAGCTTTTTTAACTCGCTGCCTCGAATTATGAGATATGAAACCTCGAAGTTTCATGTTCAAAAAACATTAGATCATTAGAACTCAAAATTTTTGAATTGCGGATATTTTTTTAATCTTCTCAATAATTTTCATTTATTTTTTTAAAGATGAAACAGCATAGCTTTTTTAACTCGCTGCCTCGAATTATGAGATATGAAACCTCGATGTTTCATGTTCAAAAAACATTAGATCATTAGAACTCAAAATTTTTGAATTGCGGATATTTTTTTAATCTTCTCAATAATTTTCATTTATTTTTTTAAAGATGAAACAGCATAGCTTTTTTAACTCGCTGCCTCGAATTATGAGATATGAAACCTCGAAGTTTCATGTTCAAAAAACATTAGATCATTAGAACTCAAAATTTTTGAATTGCGGATATTTTTTTAATCTTCTCAATAATTTTCATTTATTTTTTTAAAGATGAAACAGCATAGCTTTTTTAACTCGCTGCCTCGAATTATGAGATATGAAACCTCGAAGTTTCATGTTCAAAAAACATTAGATCATTAGAACTCAAAATTTTTGAATTGCGGATATTTTTTTAATCTTCTCAATAATTTTCATTTATTTTTTTAAAGATGAAACAGCATAGCTTTTTTAACTCGCTGCCTCGAATTATGAGATATGAAACCTCGAAGTTTCATGTTCAAAAAACATTAGATCATTAGAACTCAAAATTTTTGAATTGCGGATATTTTTTTAATCTTCTCAATAATTTTTATTTATTTTTTTAAAGATGAAACAGCATAGCTTTTTTAACTCGCTGCCTCGAATTATGAGATATGAAACCTCGATGTTTCATGTTCAAAAAACATTAGATCATTAGAACTCAAAATTTTTGAATTGCGGATATTTTTTTAATCTTCTCAATAATTTTTATTTATTTTTTTAAAGATGAAACAGCATAGCTTTTTTAACTCGCTGCCTCGAATTATGAGATATGAAACCTCGATGTTTCATGTTCAAAAAACATTAGATCATTAGAACTCAAAATTTTTGAATTGCGGATATTTTTTTTATTAGCCAAATAATTTTCATTTATTTTTTTAAAGATGAAACAGCATAGCTTTTTTAACTCGCTGCCTCGAATTATGAGATATGAAACCTCGAAGTTTCATGTTCAAAAAACATTAGATCATTAGAACTCAAAATTTTTGAATTGCGGATATTTTTTTAATCTTCTCAATAATTTTTATTTATTTTTTTAAAGATGAAACAGCATAGCTTTTTTAACTCGCTGCCTCGAATTATGAGATATGAAACCTCGATGTTTCATGTTCAAAAAACATTAGATCATTAGAACTCAAAATTTTTGAATTGCGGATATTTTTTTAATCTTCTCAATAATTTTTATTTATTTTTTTAAAGATGAAACAGCATAGCTTTTTTAACTCGCTGCCTCGAATTATGAGATATGAAACCTCGATGTTTCATGTTCAAAAAACATTAGATCATTAGAACTCAAAATTTTTGAATTGCGGATATTTTTTTTATTAGCCAAATAATTTTCATTTATTTTTTTAAAGATGAAACAGCATAGCTTTTTTAACTCGCTGCCTCGAATTATGAGATATGAAACCTCGAAGTTTCATGTTCAAAAAACATTAGATCATTAGAACTCAAAATTTTTGAATTGCGGATATTTTTTTAATCTTCTCAATAATTTTTATTTATTTTTTTAAAGATGAAACAGCATAGCTTTTTTAACTCGCTGCCTCGAATTATGAGATATGAAACCTCGATGTTTCATGTTCAAAAAACATTAGATCATTAGAACTCAAAATTTTTGAATTGCGGATATTTTTTTAATCTTCTCAATAATTTTTATTTATTTTTTTAAAGATGAAACAGCATAGCTTTTTTAACTCGCTGCCTCGAATTATGAGATATGAAACCTCGAAGTTTCATGTTCAAAAAACATTAGATCATTAGAACTCAAAATTTTTGAATTGCGGATATTTTTTTAATCTTCTCAATAATTTTTATTTATTTTTTTAAAGATGAAACAGCATAGCTTTTTTAACTCGCTGCCTCGAATTATGAGATATGAAACCTCGAAGTTTCATGTTCAAAAAACATTAGATCATTAGAACTCAAAATTTTTGAATTGCGGATATTTTTTTAATCTTCTCAATAATTTTTATTTATTTTTTTAAAGATGAAACAGCATAGCTTTTTTAACTCGCTGCCTCGAATTATGAGATATGAAACCTCGAAGTTTCATGTTCAAAAAACATTAGATCATTAGAACTCAAAATTTTTGAATTGCGGATATTTTTTTTATTAATCCCTTAATTTTTGTTTAGTTTTTTTAACTATGAAAATGTATGTCATTTTTAACTCGCTGCCTCAATTAAAGAGATATGAAACCTCGAAGTTTCATGTTCAAAAAACATTAGATCATTAGAACTCAAAATTTTTGAATTGCGGATATTTTTTTAATCTTCTCAATAATTTTCATTTATTTTTTTAAAGATGAAACAGCATAGCTTTTTTAACTCGCTGCCTCGAATTATGAGATATGAAACCTCGATGTTTCATGTTCAAAAAACATTAGATCATTAGAACTCAAAATTTTTGAATTGCGGATATTTTTTTAATCTTCTCAATAATTTTTATTTATTTTTTTAAAGATGAAACAGCATAGCTTTTTTAACTCGCTGCCTCGAATTATGAGATATGAAACCTCGATGTTTCATGTTCAAAAAACATTAGATCATTAGAACTCAAAATTTTTGAATTGCGGATATTTTTTTAATCTTCTCAATAATTTTTATTTATTTTTTTAAAGATGAAACAGCATAGCTTTTTTAACTCGCTGCCTCGAATTATGAGATATGAAACCTCGATGTTTCATGTTCAAAAAACATTAGATCATTAGAACTCAAAATTTTTGAATTGCGGATATTTTTTTAATCTTCTCAATAATTTTTATTTATTTTTTTAAAGATGAAACAGCATAGCTTTTTTAACTCGCTGCCTCGAATTATGAGATATGAAACCTCGATGTTTCATGTTCAAAAAACATTAGATCATTAGAACTCAAAATTTTTGAATTGCGGATATTTTTTTAATCTTCTCAATAATTTTTATTTATTTTTTTAAAGATGAAACAGCATAGCTTTTTTAACTCGCTGCCTCGAATTATGAGATATGAAACCTCGATGTTTCATGTTCAAAAAACATTAGATCATTAGAACTCAAAATTTTTGAATTGCGGATATTTTTTTAATCTTCTCAATAATTTTTATTTATTTTTTTAAAGATGAAACAGCATAGCTTTTTTAACTCGCTGCCTCGAATTATGAGATATGAAACCTCGATGTTTCATGTTCAAAAAACATTAGATCATTAGAACTCAAAATTTTTGAATTGCGGATATTTTTTTAATCTTCTCAATAATTTTTATTTATTTTTTTAAAGATGAAACAGCATAGCTTTTTTAACTCGCTGCCTCGAATTATGAGATATGAAACCTCGATGTTTCATGTTCAAAAAACATTAGATCATTAGAACTCAAAATTTTTGAATTGCGGATATTTTTTTAATCTTCTCAATAATTTTTATTTATTTTTTTAAAGATGAAACAGCATAGCTTTTTTAACTCGCTGCCTCGAATTATGAGATATGAAACCTCGATGTTTCATGTTCAAAAAACATTAGATCATTAGAACTCAAAATTTTTGAATTGCGGATATTTTTTTAATCTTCTCAATAATTTTTATTTATTTTTTTAAAGATGAAACAGCATAGCTTTTTTAACTCGCTGCCTCGAATTATGAGATATGAAACCTCGATGTTTCATGTTCAAAAAACATTAGATCATTAGAACTCAAAATTTTTGAATTGCGGATATTTTTTTAATCTTCTCAATAATTTTTATTTATTTTTTTAAAGATGAAACAGCATAGCTTTTTTAACTCGCTGCCTCGAATTATGAGATATGAAACCTCGATGTTTCATGTTCAAAAAACATTAGATCATTAGAACTCAAAATTTTTGAATTGCGGATATTTTTTTAATCTTCTCAATAATTTTTATTTATTTTTTTAAAGATGAAACAGCATAGCTTTTTTAACTCGCTGCCTCGAATTATGAGATATGAAACCTCGATGTTTCATGTTCAAAAAACATTAGATCATTAGAACTCAAAATTTTTGAATTGCGGATATTTTTTTAATCTTCTCAATAATTTTTATTTATTTTTTTAAAGATGAAACAGCATAGCTTTTTTAACTCGCTGCCTCGAATTATGAGATATGAAACCTCGATGTTTCATGTTCAAAAAACATTAGATCATTAGAACTCAAAATTTTTGAATTGCGGATATTTTTTTAATCTTCTCAATAATTTTTATTTATTTTTTTAAAGATGAAACAGCATAGCTTTTTTAACTCGCTGCCTCGAATTATGAGATATGAAACCTCGATGTTTCATGTTCAAAAAACATTAGATCATTAGAACTCAAAATTTTTGAATTGCGGATATTTTTTTAATCTTCTCAATAATTTTTATTTATTTTTTTAAAGATGAAACAGCATAGCTTTTTTAACTCGCTGCCTCGAATTATGAGATATGAAACCTCGATGTTTCATGTTCAAAAAACATTAGATCATTAGAACTCAAAATTTTTGAATTGCGGATATTTTTTTAATCTTCTCAATAATTTTTATTTATTTTTTTAAAGATGAAACAGCATAGCTTTTTTAACTCGCTGCCTCGAATTATGAGATATGAAACCTCGATGTTTCATGTTCAAAAAACATTAGATCATTAGAACTCAAAATTTTTGAATTGCGGATATTTTTTTAATCTTCTCAATAATTTTTATTTATTTTTTTAAAGATGAAACAGCATAGCTTTTTTAACTCGCTGCCTCGAATTATGAGATATGAAACCTCGATGTTTCATGTTCAAAAAACATTAGATCATTAGAACTCAAAATTTTTGAATTGCGGATATTTTTTTAATCTTCTCAATAATTTTCATTTATTTTTTTAAAGATGAAACAGCATAGCTTTTTTAACTCGCTGCCTCGAATTATGAGATATGAAACCTCGAAGTTTCATGTTCAAAAAACATTAGATCATTAGAACTCAAAATTTTTGAATTGCGGATATTTTTTTAATCTTCTCAATAATTTTTATTTATTTTTTTAAAGATGAAACAGCATAGCTTTTTTAACTCGCTGCCTCGAATTATGAGATATGAAACCTCGATGTTTCATGTTCAAAAAACATTAGATCATTAGAACTCAAAATTTTTGAATTGCGGATATTTTTTTAATCTTCTCAATAATTTTTATTTATTTTTTTAAAGATGAAACAGCATAGCTTTTTTAACTCGCTGCCTCGAATTATGAGATATGAAACCTCGAAGTTTCATGTTCAAAAAACATTAGATCATTAGAACTCAAAATTTTTGAATTGCGGATATTTTTTTAATCTTCTCAATAATTTTTATTTATTTTTTTAAAGATGAAACAGCATAGCTTTTTTAACTCGCTGCCTCGAATTATGAGATATGAAACCTCGAAGTTTCATGTTCAAAAAACATTAGATCATTAGAACTCAAAATTTTTGAATTGCGGATATTTTTTTTATTAATCCCTTAATTTTTGTTTAGTTTTTTTAACTATGAAAATGTATGTCATTTTTAACTCGCTGCCTCAATTAAAGAGATATGAAACCTCGAAGTTTCATGTTCAAAAAACATTAGATCATTAGAACTCAAAATTTTTGAATTGCGGATATTTTTTTAATCTTCTCAATAATTTTCATTTATTTTTTTAAAGATGAAACAGCATAGCTTTTTTAACTCGCTGCCTCGAATTATGAGATATGAAACCTCGAAGTTTCATGTTCAAAAAACATTAGATCATTAGAACTCAAAATTTTTGAATTGCGGATATTTTTTTTATTAATCCCTTAATTTTTGTTTAGTTTTTTTAACTATGAAAATGTATGTCATTTTTAACTCGCTGCCTCAATTAAAGAGATATGAAACCTCGAAGTTTCATGTTCAAAAAACATTAGATCATTAGAACTCAAAATTTTTGAATTGCGGATATTTTTTTAATCTTCTCAATAATTTTTATTTATTTTTTTAAAGATGAAACAGCATAGCTTTTTTAACTCGCTGCCTCGAATTATGAGATATGAAACCTCGAAGTTTCATGTTCAAAAAACATTAGATCATTAGAACTCAAAATTTTTGAATTGCGGATATTTTTTTTATTAATCCCTTAATTTTTGTTTAGTTTTTTTAACTATGAAAATGTATGTCATTTTTAACTCGCTGCCTCAATTAAAGAGATATGAAACCTCGAAGTTTCATGTTCAAAAAACATTAGATCATTAGAACTCAAAATTTTTGAATTGCGGATATTTTTTTAATCTTCTCAATAATTTTCATTTATTTTTTTAAAGATGAAACAGCATAGCTTTTTTAACTCGCTGCCTCGAATTATGAGATATGAAACCTCGAAGTTTCATGTTCAAAAAACATTAGATCATTAGAACTCAAAATTTTTGAATTGCGGATATTTTTTTTATTAATCCCTTAATTTTTGTTTAGTTTTTTTAACTATGAAAATGTATGTCATTTTTAACTCGCTGCCTCAATTAAAGAGATATGAAACCTCGAAGTTTCATGTTCAAAAAACATTAGATCATTAGAACTCAAAATTTTTGAATTGCGGATATTTTTTTAATCTTCTCAATAATTTTTATTTATTTTTTTAAAGATGAAACAGCATAGCTTTTTTAACTCGCTGCCTCGAATTATGAGATATGAAACCTCGAAGTTTCATGTTCAAAAAACATTAGATCATTAGAACTCAAAATTTTTGAATTGCGGATATTTTTTTAATCTTCTCAATAATTTTCAATTATTTTTTTAAAGATGAAACAGCATAGCTTTTTTAACTCGCTGCCTCGAATTATGAGATATGAAACCTCGAAGTTTCATGTTCAAAAAACATTAGATCATTAGAACTCAAAATTTTTGAATTGCGGATTTTTTTTTAATCTTCTCAATAATTTTTATTTATTTTTTTAAAGATGAAACAGCATAGCTTTTTTAACTCGCTGCCTCGAATTATGAGATATGAAACCTCGAAGTTTCATGTTCAAAAAACATTAGATCATTAGAACTCAAAATTTTTGAATTGCGGATATTTTTTTAATCTTCTCAATAATTTTCAATTATTTTTTTAAAGATGAAACAGCATAGCTTTTTTAACTCGCTGCCTCGAATTATGAGATATGAAACCTCGAAGTTTCATGTTCAAAAAACATTAGATCATTAGAACTCAAAATTTTTGAATTGCGGATATTTTTTTAATCTTCTCAATAATTTTTATTTATTTTTTTAAAGATGAAACAGCATAGCTTTTTTAACTCGCTGCCTCGAATTATGAGATATGAAACCTCGAAGTTTCATGTTCAAAAAACATTAGATCATTAGAACTCAAAATTTTTGAATTGCGGATATTTTTTTAATCTTCTCAATAATTTTTATTTATTTTTTTAAAGATTAAACAGCATAGCTTTTTTAACTCGCTGCCTCGAATTATGAGATATGAAACCTCGAAGTTTCATGTTCAAAAAACATTAGATCATTAGAACTCAAAATTTTTGAATTGCGGATATTTTTTTTATTAATCCCTTAATTTTTGTTTAGTTTTTTTAACTATGAAAATGTATGTCATTTTTAACTCGCTGCCTCAATTAAAGAGATATGAAACCTCGAAGTTTCATGTTCAAAAAACATTAGATCATTAGAACTCAAAATTTTTGAATTGCGGATATTTTTTTAATCTTCTCAATAATTTTTATTTATTTTTTTAAAGATGAAACAGCATAGCTTTTTTAACTCGCTGCCTCGAATTATGAGATATGAAACCTCGAAGTTTCATGTTCAAAAAACATTAGATCATTAGAACTCAAAATTTTTGAATTGCGGATATTTTTTTAATCTTCTCAATAATTTTTGTTTAGTTTTTTTAACTATGAAAATGTATGTCATTTTTAACTCGCTGCCTCAATTAAAGAGATATGAAACCTCGAAGTTTCATGTTCAAAAAACATTAGATCATTAGAACTCAAAATTTTTGAATTGCGGATATTTTTTTAATCTTCTCAATAATTTTTATTTATTTTTTTAAAGATGAAACAGCATAGCTTTTTTAACTCGCTGCCTCGAATTATGAGATATGAAACCTCGAAGTTTCATGTTCAAAAAACATTAGATCATTAGAACTCAAAATTTTTGAATTGCGGATATTTTTTTTATTAATCCCTTAATTTTTGTTTAGTTTTTTTAACTATGAAAATGTATGTCATTTTTAACTCGCTGCCTCAATTAAAGAGATATGAAACCTCGAAGTTTCATGTTCAAAAAACATTAGATCATTAGAACTCAAAATTTTTGAATTGCGGATATTTTTTTAATCTTCTCAATAATTTTTATTTATTTTTTTAAAGATGAAACAGCATAGCTTTTTTAACTCGCTGCCTCGAATTATGAGATATGAAACCTCGAAGTTTCATGTTCAAAAAACATTAGATCATTAGAACTCAAAATTTTTGAATTGCGGATATTTTTTTAATCTTCTCAATAATTTTTGTTTAGTTTTTTTAACTATGAAAATGTATGTCATTTTTAACTCGCTGCCTCAATTAAAGAGATATGAAACCTCGAAGTTTCATGTTCAAAAAACATTAGATCATTAGAACTCAAAATTTTTGAATTGCGGATATTTTTTTAATCTTCTCAATAATTTTTATTTATTTTTTTAAAGATGAAACAGCATAGCTTTTTTAACTCGCTGCCTCGAATTATGAGATATGAAACCTCGAAGTTTCATGTTCAAAAAACATTAGATCATTAGAACTCAAAATTTTTGAATTGCGGATATTTTTTTTATTAATCCCTTAATTTTTGTTTAGTTTTTTTAACTATGAAAATGTATGTCATTTTTAACTCGCTGCCTCAATTAAAGAGATATGAAACCTCGAAGTTTCATGTTCAAAAAACATTAGATCATTAGAACTCAAAATTTTTGAATTGCGGATATTTTTTTAATCTTCTCAATAATTTTTATTTATTTTTTTAAAGATGAAACAGCATAGCTTTTTTAACTCGCTGCCTCGAATTATGAGATATGAAACCTCGAAGTTTCATGTTCAAAAAACATTAGATCATTAGAACTCAAAATTTTTGAATTGCGGATATTTTTTTAATCTTCTCAATAATTTTTGTTTAGTTTTTTTAACTATGAAAATGTATGTCATTTTTAACTCGCTGCCTCAATTAAAGAGATATGAAACCTCGAAGTTTCATGTTCAAAAAACATTAGATCATTAGAACTCAAAATTTTTGAATTGCGGATATTTTTTTAATCTTCTCAATAATTTTTATTTATTTTTTTAAAGATGAAACAGCATAGCTTTTTTAACTCGCTGCCTCGAATTATGAGATATGAAACCTCGATGTTTCATGTTCAAAAAACATTAGATCATTAGAACTCAAAATTTTTGAATTGCGGATATTTTTTTAATCTTCTCAATAATTTTTATTTATTTTTTTAAAGATGAAACAGCATAGCTTTTTTAACTCGCTGCCTCGAATTATGAGATATGAAACCTCGATGTTTCATGTTCAAAAAACATTAGATCATTAGAACTCAAAATTTTTGAATTGCGGATATTTTTTTAATCTTCTCAATAATTTTTATTTATTTTTTTAAAGATGAAACAGCATAGCTTTTTTAACTCGCTGCCTCGAATGATGAGATATGAAACCTCGATGTTTCATGTTCAAAAAACATTAGATCATTAGAACTCAAAATTTTTGAATTGCGGATATTTTTTTAATCTTCTCAATATTTTTTATTAGCCAAATAATTTTCATTTATTTTTTTAAAGATGAAACAGCATAGCTTTTTTAACACGCTGCCTCGAATGATGAGATATGAAACCTCGATGTTTCATGTTCAAAAAACATTAGATCATTAGAACTCAAAATTTTTGAATTGCGGATATTTTTTTAATCTTCTCAATAATTTTTATTTATTTTTTTAAAGATGAAACAGCATAGCTTTTTTAACTCGCTGCCTCGAATTATGAGATATGAAACCTCGAAGTTTCATGTTCAAAAAACATTAGATCATTAGAACTCAAAATTTTTGAATTACGGCAATATTTTTTATTAGCCAAATAATTTTCATTTATTTTTTTAAAGATGAAACAGCATAGCTTTTTTAACACGCTGCCTCGAATGATGAGATATGAAACCTCGATGTTTCATGTTCAAAAAACATTAGATCATTAGAACTCAAAATTTTTGAATTGCGGATATTTTTTTAATCTTCTCAATAATTTTTGTTTAGTTTTTTTAACTATGAAAATGTATGTCATTTTTAACTCGCTGCCTCAATTAAAGAGATATGAAACCTCGAAGTTTCATGTTCAAAAAACATTAGATCATTAGAACTCAAAATTTTTGAATTGCGGATATTTTTTTAATCTTCTCAATAATTTTTATTTATTTTTTTAAAGATGAAACAGCATAGCTTTTTTAACTCGCTGCCTCGAATTATGAGATATGAAACCTCGATGTTTCATGTTCAAAAAACATTAGATCATTAGAACTCAAAATTTTTGAATTGCGGATATTTTTTTAATCTTCTCAATAATTTTTATTTATTTTTTTAAAGATGAAACAGCATTGCTTTTTTAACTCGCTGCCTCGAATGATGAGATATGAAACCTCGATGTTTCATGTTCAAAAAACATTAGATCATTAGAACTCAAAATTTTTGAATTGCGGATATTTTTTTAATCTTCTCAATAATTTTTATTTATTTTTTTAAAGATGAAACAGCATAGCTTTTTTAACTCGCTGCCTCGAATTATGAGATATGAAACCTCGAAGTTTCATGTTCAAAAAACATTAGATCATTAGAACTCAAAATTTTTGAATTGCGGATATTTTTTTAATCTTCTCAATAATTTTTATTTATTTTTTTAAAGATGAAACAGCATAGCTTTTTTAACACGCTGCCTCGAATGATGAGATATGAAACCTCGATGTTTCATGTTCAAAAAACATTAGATCATTAGAACTCAAAATTTTTGAATTGCGGATATTTTTTTAATCTTCTCAATAATTTTTATTTATTTTTTTAAAGATGAAACAGCATAGCTTTTTTAACTCGCTGCCTCGAATTATGAGATATGAAACCTCGAAGTTTCATGTTCAAAAAACATTAGATCATTAGAACTCAAAATTTTTGAATTGCGGATATTTTTTTAATCTTCTCAATAATTTTTGTTTAGTTTTTTTAACTATGAAAATGTATGTCATTTTTAACTCGCTGCCTCAATTAAAGAGATATGAAACCTCGAAGTTTCATGTTCAAAAAACATTAGATCATTAGAACTCAAAATTTTTGAATTGCGGATATTTTTTTAATCTTCTCAATAATTTTTATTTATTTTTTTAAAGATGAAACAGCATAGCTTTTTTAACTCGCTGCCTCGAATTATGAGATATGAAACCTCGATGTTTCATGTTCAAAAAACATTAGATCATTAGAACTCAAAATTTTTGAATTGCGGATATTTTTTTAATCTTCTCAATAATTTTTATTTATTTTTTTAAAGATGAAACAGCATTGCTTTTTTAACTCGCTGCCTCGAATGATGAGATATGAAACCTCGAAGTTTCATGTTCAAAAAACATTAGATCATTAGAACTCAAAATTTTTGAATTGCGGCAATATTTTTTATTAGCCAAATAATTTTCATTTATTTTTTTAAAGATGAAACAGCATAGCTTTTTTAACACGCTGCCTCGAATGATGAGATATGAAACCTCGAAGTTTCATGTTCAAAAAACATTAGATCATTAGAACTCAAAATTTTTGAATTACGGCAATATTTTTTATTAGCCAAATAATTTTCATTTATTTTTTTAAAGATGAAACAGCATAGCTTTTTTAACACGCTGCCTCGAATGATGAGATATGAAACCTCGAAGTTTCATGTTCAAAAAACATTAGATCATTAGAACTCAAAATTTTTGAATTACGGCAATATTTTTTATTAGCCAAATAATTTTCATTTATTTTTTTAAAGATGAAACAGCATAGCTTTTTTAACACGCTGCCTCGAATGATGAGATATGAAACCTCGATGTTTCATGTTCAAAAAACATTAGATCATTAGAACTCAAAATTTTTGAATTGCGGATATTTTTTTAATCTTCTCAATAATTTTTATTTATTTTTTTAAAGATGAAACAGCATAGCTTTTTTAACTCGCTGCCTCGAATTATGAGATATGAAACCTCGAAGTTTCATGTTCAAAAAACATTAGATCATTAGAACTCAAAATTTTTGAATTGCGGATATTTTTTTAATCTTCTCAATAATTTTTGTTTAGTTTTTTTAACTATGAAAATGTATGTCATTTTTAACTCGCTGCCTCAATTAAAGAGATATGAAACCTCGAAGTTTCATGTTCAAAAAACATTAGATCATTAGAACTCAAAATTTTTGAATTGCGGATATTTTTTTAATCTTCTCAATAATTTTTATTTATTTTTTTAAAGATGAAACAGCATAGCTTTTTTAACTCGCTGCCTCGAATTATGAGATATGAAACCTCGATGTTTCATGTTCAAAAAACATTAGATCATTAGAACTCAAAATTTTTGAATTGCGGATATTTTTTTAATCTTCTCAATAATTTTTATTTATTTTTTTAAAGATGAAACAGCATAGCTTTTTTAACTCGCTGCCTCGAATTATGAGATATGAAACCTCGATGTTTCATGTTCAAAAAACATTAGATCATTAGAACTCAAAATTTTTGAATTGCGGATATTTTTTTAATCTTCTCAATAATTTTTATTTATTTTTTTAAAGATGAAACAGCATTGCTTTTTTAACTCGCTGCCTCGAATGATGAGATATGAAACCTCGATGTTTCATGTTCAAAAAACATTAGATCATTAGAACTCAAAATTTTTGAATTGCGGATATTTTTTTAATCTTCTCAATATTTTTTATTAGCCAAATAATTTTCATTTATTTTTTTAAAGATGAAACAGCATAGCTTTTTTAACACGCTGCCTCGAATGATGAGATATGAAACCTCGAAGTTTCATGTTCAAAAAACATTAGATCATTAGAACTCAAAATTTTTGAATTACGGCAATATTTTTTATTAGCCAAATAATTTTCATTTATTTTTTTAAAGATGAAACAGCATAGCTTTTTTAACACGCTGCCTCGAATGATGAGATATGAAACCTCGAAGTTTCATGTTCAAAAAACATTAGATCATTAGAACTCAAAATTTTTGAATTACGGCAATATTTTTTATTAGCCAAATAATTTTCATTTATTTTTTTAAAGATGAAACAGCATAGCTTTTTTAACTCGCTGCCTCGAATGATGAGATATGAAACCTCGAAGTTTCATGTTCAAAAAACATTAGATCATTAGAACTCAAAATTTTTGAATTGCGCCAATATTTTTTATTAGCCAAATAATTTTTATTTATTTTTTTAAAGATGAAACAGCATAGCTTTTTTAACACGCTGCCTCGAATGATGAGATATGAAACCTCGAAGTTTCATGTTCAAAAAACATTAGATCATTAGAACTCAAAATTTTTGAATTGCGGCAATATTTTTTATTAGCCAAATAATTTTTATTTATTTTTTTAAAGATGAAACAGCATAGCTTTTTTAACACGCTGCCTCGAATGATGAGATATGAAACTTCGAAGTTTCATGTTCAAAAAACATTAGATCATTAGAACTCAAAATTTTTGAATTGCGGCAATATTTTTTATTAGCCAAATAATTTTTATTTATTTTTTTAAAGATGAAACAGCATAGCTTTTTTAACACGCTGCCTCGAATGATGAGATATGAAACCTCGAAGTTTCATGTTCAAAAAACATTAGATCATTAGAACTCAAAATTTTTGAATTGCGGCAATATTTTTTATTAGCCAAATAATTTTTATTTATTTTTTTAAAGATGAAACAGCATAGCTTTTTTAACACGCTGCCTCGAATGATGAGATATGAAACTTCGAAGTTTCATGTTCAAAAAACATTAGATCATTAGAACTCAAAATTTTTGAATTGCGGCAATATTTTTTATTAGCCAAATAATTTTTATTTATTTTTTTAAAGATGAAACAGCATAGCTTTTTTAACACGCTGCCTCGAATGATGAGATATGAAACCTCGAAGTTTCATGTTCAAAAAACATTAGATCATTAGAACTCAAAATTTTTGAATTACGGCAATATTTTTTATTAGCCAAATAATTTTCATTTATTTTTTTAAAGATGAAACAGCATAGCTTTTTTAACACGCTGCCTCGAATGATGAGATATGAAACCTCGAAGTTTCATGTTCAAAAAACATTAGATCATTAGAACTCAAAATTTTTGAATTACGGCAATATTTTTTATTAGCCAAATAATTTTCATTTATTTTTTTAAAGATGAAACAGCATAGCTTTTTTAACTCGCTGCCTCGAATGATGAGATATGAAACTTCGAAGTTTCATGTTCAAAAAACATTAGATCATTAGAACTCAAAATTTTTGAATTGCGGCAATATTTTTTATTAGCCAAATAATTTTCATTTATTTTTTTAAAGATGAAACAGCATAGCTTTTTTAACACGCTGCCTCGAATGATGAGATATGAAACCTCGAAGTTTCATGTTCAAAAAACATTAGATCATTAGAACTCAAAATTTTTGAATTACGGCAATATTTTTTATTAGCCAAATAATTTTCATTTATTTTTTTAAAGATGAAACAGCATAGCTTTTTTAACACGCTGCCTCGAATGATGAGATATGAAACCTCGAAGTTTCATGTTCAAAAAACATTAGATCATTAGAACTCAAAATTTTTGAATTGCGGATATTTTTTTAATCTTCTCAATAATTTTTATTTATTTTTTTAAAGATGAAACAGCATAGCTTTTTTAACTCTCTGCCTCGAATGATGAGATATGAAACCTCGAAGTTTCATGTTCAAAAAACATTAGATCATTAGAACTCAAAATTTTTGAATTGCGGCAATATTTTTTATTAGCCAAATAATTTTCATTTATTTTTTTAAAGATGAAACAGCATAGCTTTTTTAACTCGCTGCCTCGAATGATGAGATATGAAACTTCGAAGTTTCATGTTCAAAAAACATTAGATCATTAGAACTCAAAATTTTTGAATTGCGGCAATATTTTTTATTAGCCAAATAATTTTCATTTATTTTTTTAAAGATGAAACAGCATAGCTTTTTTAACACGCTGCCTCGAATGATGAGATATGAAACCTCGAAGTTTCATGTTCAAAAAACATTAGATCATTAGAACTCAAAATTTTTGAATTGCGGATATTTTTTTAATCTTCTCAATAATTTTTATTTATTTTTTTAAAGATGAAACAGCATAGCTTTTTTAACTCTCTGCCTCGAATGATGAGATATGAAACCTCGAAGTTTCATGTTCAAAAAACATTAGATCATTAGAACTCAAAATTTTTGAATTGCGGCAATATTTTTTATTAGCCAAATAATTTTCATTTATTTTTTTAAAGATGAAACAGCATAGCTTTTTTAACTCGCTGCCTCGAATGATGAGATATGAAACTTCGAAGTTTCATGTTCAAAAAACATTAGATCATTAGAACTCAAAATTTTTGAATTGCGGCAATATTTTTTATTAGCCAAATAATTTTTATTTATTTTTTTAAAGATGAAACAGCATAGCTTTTTTAACTCTCTGCCTCGAATGATGAGATATGAAACCTCGAAGTTTCATGTTCAAAAAACATTAGATCATTAGAACTCAAAATTTTTGAATTGCGGCAATATTTTTTATTAGCCAAATAATTTTCATTTATTTTTTTAAAGATGAAACAGCATAGCTTTTTTAACTCGCTGCCTCGAATGATGAGATATGAAACCTCGAAGTTTCATGTTCAAAAAACATTAGATCATTAGAACTCAAAATTTTTGAATTACGGCAATATTTTTTATTAGCCAAATAATTTTCATTTATTTTTTTAAAGATGAAACAGCATAGCTTTTTTAACACGCTGCCTCGAATGATGAGATATGAAACCTCGAAGTTTCATGTTCAAAAAACATTAGATCATTAGAACTCAAAATTTTTGAATTGCGGATATTTTTTTAATCTTCTCAATAATTTTTATTTATTTTTTTAAAGATGAAACAGCATAGCTTTTTTAACTCTCTGCCTCGAATGATGAGATATGAAACCTCGAAGTTTCATGTTCAAAAAACATTAGATCATTAGAACTCAAAATTTTTGAATTGCGGCAATATTTTTTATTAGCCAAATAATTTTCATTTATTTTTTTAAAGATGAAACAGCATAGCTTTTTTAACTCGCTGCCTCGAATGATGAGATATGAAACTTCGAAGTTTCATGTTCAAAAAACATTAGATCATTAGAACTCAAAATTTTTGAATTGCGGCAATATTTTTTATTAGCCAAATAATTTTCATTTATTTTTTTAAAGATGAAACAGCATAGCTTTTTTAACTCGCTGCCTCGAATGATGAGATATGAAACTTCGAAGTTTCATGTTCAAAAAACATTAGATCATTAGAACTCAAAATTTTTGAATTGCGGATATTTTTTTAATCTTCTCAATAATTTTTATTTATTTTTTTAAAGATGAAACAGCATAGCTTTTTTAACTCGCTGCCTCGAATGATGAGATATGAAACTTCGAAGTTTCATGTTCAAAAAACATTAGATCATTAGAACTCAAAATTTTTGAATTGCGGATATTTTTTTAATCTTCTCAATAATTTTTATTTATTTTTTTAAAGATGAAACAGCATAGCTTTTTTAACTCTCTGCCTCGAATGATGAGATATGAAACCTCGAAGTTTCATGTTCAAAAAACATTAGATCATTAGAACTCAAAATTTTTGAATTGCGGCAATATTTTTTATTAGCCAAATAATTTTCATTTATTTTTTTAAAGATGAAACAGCATAGCTTTTTTAACTCGCTGCCTCGAATGATGAGAAATGAAACCTGGAAGTTTCATGTTCAAAAAACATTAGATCATTAGAACTCAAAATTTTTGAATTGCGGCAATATTTTTTATTAGCCAAATAATTTTTATTTATTTTTTTAAAGATGAAACAGCATAGCTTTTTTAACTCTCTGCCTCGAATGATGAGATATGAAACCTCGAAGTTTCATGTTCAAAAAACATTAGATCATTAGAACTCAAAATTTTTGAATTGCGGCAATATTTTTTATTAGCCAAATAATTTTTATTTATTTTTTTAAAGATGAAACAGCATAGCTTTTTTAACACGCTGCCTCGAATGATGAGATATGAAACTTCGAAGTTTCATGTTCAAAAAACATTAGATCATTAGAACTCAAAATTTTTGAATTGCGGCAATATTTTTTATTAGCCAAATAATTTTTATTTATTTTTTTAAAGATGAAACAGCATAGCTTTTTTAACACGCTGCCTCGAATGATGAGATATGAAACCTCGAAGTTTCATGTTCAAAAAACATTAGATCATTAGAACTCAAAATTTTTGAATTGCGGCAATATTTTTTATTAGCCAAATAATTTTTATTTATTTTTTTAAAGATGAAACAGCATAGCTTTTTTAACACGCTGCCTCGAATGATGAGATATGAAACCTCGAAGTTTCATGTTCAAAAAACATTAGATCATTAGAACTCAAAATTTTTGAATTGCGGCAATATTTTTTATTAGCCAAATAATTTTTATTTATTTTTTTAAAGATGAAACAGCATAGCTTTTTTAACACGCTGCCTCGAATGATGAGATATGAAACCTCGAAGTTTCATGTTCAAAAAACATTAGATCATTAGAACTCAAAATTTTTGAATTGCGGCAATATTTTTTATTAGCCAAATAATTTTTATTTATTTTTTTAAAGATGAAACAGCATAGCTTTTTTAACACGCTGCCTCGAATGATGAGATATGAAACCTCGAAGTTTCATGTTCAAAAAACATTAGATCATTAGAACTCAAAATTTTTGAATTGCGGCAATATTTTTTATTAGCCAAATAATTTTTATTTATTTTTTTAAAGATGAAACAGCATAGCTTTTTTAACACGCTGCCTCGAATGATGAGATATGAAACCTCGAAGTTTCATGTTCAAAAAACATTAGATCATTAGAACTCAAAATTTTTGAATTGCGGCAATATTTTTTATTAGCCAAATAATTTTTATTTATTTTTTTAAAGATGAAACAGCATAGCTTTTTTAACACGCTGCCTCGAATGATGAGATATGAAACCTCGAAGTTTCATGTTCAAAAAACATTAGATCATTAGAACTCAAAATTTTTGAATTGCGGCAATATTTTTTATTAGCCAAATAATTTTTATTTATTTTTTTAAAGATGAAACAGCATAGCTTTTTTAACACGCTGCCTCGAATGATGAGATATGAAACCTCGAAGTTTCATGTTCAAAAAACATTAGATCATTAGAACTCAAAATTTTTGAATTGCGGCAATATTTTTTATTAGCCAAATAATTTTTATTTATTTTTTTAAAGATGAAACAGCATAGCTTTTTTAACACGCTGCCTCGAATGATGAGATATGAAACCTCGAAGTTTCATGTTCAAAAAACATTAGATCATTAGAACTCAAAATTTTTGAATTACGGCAATATTTTTTATTAGCCAAATAATTTTCATTTATTTTTTTAAAGATGAAACAGCATAGCTTTTTTAACTCGCTGCCTCGAATGATGAGATATGAAACCTCGAAGTTTCATGTTCAAAAAACATTAGATCATTAGAACTCAAAATTTTTGAATTGCGGCAATATTTTTTATTAGCCAAATAATTTTCATTTATTTTTTTAAAGATGAAACAGCATAGCTTTTTTAACTCTCTGCCTCGAATGATGAGATATGAAACTTCGAAGTTTCATGTTCAAAAAACATTAGATCATTAGAACTCAAAATTTTTGAATTGCGGCAATATTTTTTATTAGCCAAATAATTTTTATTTATTTTTTTAAAGATGAAACAGCATAGCTTTTTTAACACGCTGCCTCGAATGATGAGATATGAAACCTCGAAGTTTCATGTTCAAAAAACATTAGATCATTAGAACTCAAAATTTTTGAATTGCGGCAATATTTTTTATTAGCCAAATAATTTTTATTTATTTTTTTAAAGATGAAACAGCATAGCTTTTTTAACACGCTGCCTCGAATGATGAGATATGAAACCTCGAAGTTTCATGTTCAAAAAACATTAGATCATTAGAACTCAAAATTTTTGAATTACGGCAATATTTTTTATTAGCCAAATAATTTTCATTTATTTTTTTAAAGATGAAACAGCATAGCTTTTTTAACTCGCTGCCTCGAATGATGAGATATGAAACCTCGAAGTTTCATGTTCAAAAAACATTAGATCATTAGAACTCAAAATTTTTGAATTGCGGCAATATTTTTTATTAGCCAAATAATTTTCATTTATTTTTTTAAAGATGAAACAGCATAGCTTTTTTAACTCGCTGCCTCGAATGATGAGAAATGAAACCTGGAAGTTTCATGTTCAAAAAACATTAGATCATTAGAACTCAAAATTTTTGAATTGCGGCAATATTTTTTATTAGCCAAATAATTTTCATTTATTTTTTTAAAGATGAAACAGCATAGCTTTTTTAACTCGCTGCCTCGAATGATGAGATATGAAACTTCGAAGTTTCATGTTCAAAAAACATTAGATCATTAGAACTCAAAATTTTTGAATTACGGCAATATTTTTTATTAGCCAAATAATTTTCATTTATTTTTTTAAAGATGAAACAGCATAGCTTTTTTAACTCGCTGCCTCGAATGATGAGATATGAAACTTCGAAGTTTCATGTTCAAAAAACATTAGATCATTAGAACTCAAAATTTTTGAATTACGGCAATATTTTTTATTAGCCAAATAATTTTCATTTATTTTTTTAAAGATGAAACAGCATAGCTTTTTTAACTCGCTGCCTCGAATGATGAGATATGAAACCTCGAAGTTTCATGTTCAAAAAACATTAGATCATTAGAACTCAAAATTTTTGAATTGCGGCAATATTTTTTATTAGCCAAATAATTTTCATTTATTTTTTTAAAGATGAAACAGCATAGCTTTTTTAACTCGCTGCCTCGAATGATGAGAAATGAAACCTGGAAGTTTCATGTTCAAAAAACATTAGATCATTAGAACTCAAAATTTTTGAATTGCGGCAATATTTTTTATTAGCCAAATAATTTTCATTTATTTTTTTAAAGATGAAACAGCATAGCTTTTTTAACTCGCTGCCTCGAATGATGAGATATGAAACTTCGAAGTTTCATGTTCAAAAAACATTAGATCATTAGAACTCAAAATTTTTGAATTACGGCAATATTTTTTATTAGCCAAATAATTTTCATTTATTTTTTTAAAGATGAAACAGCATAGCTTTTTTAACTCGCTGCCTCGAATGATGAGATATGAAACTTCGAAGTTTCATGTTCAAAAAACATTAGATCATTAGAACTCAAAATTTTTGAATTACGGCAATATTTTTTATTAGCCAAATAATTTTCATTTATTTTTTTAAAGATGAAACAGCATAGCTTTTTTAACTCGCTGCCTCGAATGATGAGATATGAAACCTCGAAGTTTCATGTTCAAAAAACATTAGATCATTAGAACTCAAAATTTTTGAATTGCGGCAATATTTTTTATTAGCCAAATAATTTTCATTTATTTTTTTAAAGATGAAACAGCATAGCTTTTTTAACTCGCTGCCTCGAATGATGAGAAATGAAACCTGGAAGTTTCATGTTCAAAAAACATTAGATCATTAGAACTCAAAATTTTTGAATTGCGGCAATATTTTTTATTAGCCAAATAATTTTTATTTATTTTTTTAAAGATGAAACAGCATAGCTTTTTTAACACGCTGCCTCGAATGATGAGATATGAAACTTCGAAGTTTCATGTTCAAAAAACATTAGATCATTAGAACTCAAAATTTTTGAATTGCGGCAATATTTTTTATTAGCCAAATAATTTTTATTTATTTTTTTAAAGATGAAACAGCATAGCTTTTTTAACACGCTGCCTCGAATGATGAGATATGAAACCTCGAAGTTTCATGTTCAAAAAACATTAGATCATTAGAACTCAAAATTTTTGAATTGCGGCAATATTTTTTATTAGCCAAATAATTTTTATTTATTTTTTTAAAGATGAAACAGCATAGCTTTTTTAACACGCTGCCTCGAATGATGAGATATGAAACCTCGAAGTTTCATGTTCAAAAAACATTAGATCATTAGAACTCAAAATTTTTGAATTACGGCAATATTTTTTATTAGCCAAATAATTTTCATTTATTTTTTTAAAGATGAAACAGCATAGCTTTTTTAACTCGCTGCCTCGAATGATGAGATATGAAACCTCGAAGTTTCATGTTCAAAAAACATTAGATCATTAGAACTCAAAATTTTTGAATTGCGGCAATATTTTTTATTAGCCAAATAATTTTCATTTATTTTTTTAAAGATGAAACAGCATAGCTTTTTTAACTCGCTGCCTCGAATGATGAGATATGAAACTTCGAAGTTTCATGTTCAAAAAACATTAGATCATTAGAACTCAAAATTTTTGAATTACGGCAATATTTTTTATTAGCCAAATAATTTTCATTTATTTTTTTAAAGATGAAACAGCATAGCTTTTTTAACTCGCTGCCTCGAATGATGAGATATGAAACGTCGAAGTTTCATGTTCAAAAAACATTAGATCATTAGAACTCAAAATTTTTGAATTGCGGCAATATTTTTTATTAGCCAAATAATTTTCATTTATTTTTTTAAAGATGAAACAGCATAGCTTTTTTAACTCGCTGCCTCGAATGATGAGATATGAAACTTCGAAGTTTCATGTTCAAAAAACATTAGATCATTAGAACTCAAAATTTTTGAATTACGGCAATATTTTTTATTAGCCAAATAATTTTCATTTATTTTTTTAAAGATGAAACAGCATAGCTTTTTTAACTCGCTGCCTCGAATGATGAGATATGAAACCTCGAAGTTTCATGTTCAAAAAACATTAGATCATTAGAACTCAAAATTTTTGAATTGCGGCAATATTTTTTATTAGCCAAATAATTTTTATTTATTTTTTTAAAGATGAAACAGCATAGCTTTTTTAACACGCTGCCTCGAATGATGAGATATGAAACCTCGAAGTTTCATGTTCAAAAAACATTAGATCATTAGAACTCAAAATTTTTGAATTGCGGCAATATTTTTTATTAGCCAAATAATTTTCATTTATTTTTTTAAAGATGAAACAGCATAGCTTTTTTAACTCGCTGCCTCGAATGATGAGATATGAAACTTCGAAGTTTCATGTTCAAAAAACATTAGATCATTAGAACTCAAAATTTTTGAATTGCGGATATTTTTTTAATCTTCTCAATAATTTTTATTTATTTTTTTAAAGATGAAACAGCATAGCTTTTTTAACTCTCTGCCTCGAATTATGAGATATGAAACTTCGAAGTTTCATGTTCAAAAAACATTAGATCATTAGAACTCAAAATTTTTGAATTGCGGCAATATTTTTTATTAGCCAAATAATTTTTATTTATTTTTTTAAAGATGAAACAGCATAGCTTTTTTAACACGCTGCCTCGAATGATGAGATATGAAACCTCGAAGTTTCATGTTCAAAAAACATTAGATCATTAGAACTCAAAATTTTTGAATTACGGCAATATTTTTTATTAGCCAAATAATTTTCATTTATTTTTTTAAAGATGAAACAGCATAGCTTTTTTAACTCGCTGCCTCGAATGATGAGATATGAAACCTCGAAGTTTCATGTTCAAAAAACATTAGATCATTAGAACTCAAAATTTTTGAATTGCGGCAATATTTTTTATTAGCCAAATAATTTTCATTTATTTTTTTAAAGATGAAACAGCATAGCTTTTTTAACTCGCTGCCTCGAATGATGAGATATGAAACTTCGAAGTTTCATGTTCAAAAAACATTAGATCATTAGAACTCAAAATTTTTGAATTGCGGATATTTTTTTAATCTTCTCAATAATTTTTATTTATTTTTTTAAAGATGAAACAGCATAGCTTTTTTAACTCTCTGCCTCGAATGATGAGATATGAAACCTCGAAGTTTCATGTTCAAAAAACATTAGATCATTAGAACTCAAAATTTTTGAATTGCGGCAATATTTTTTATTAGCCAAATAATTTTCATTTATTTTTTTAAAGATGAAACAGCATAGCTTTTTTAACTCGCTGCCTCGAATGATGAGATATGAAACCTCGAAGTTTCATGTTCAAAAAACATTAGATCATTAGAACTCAAAATTTTTGAATTGCGGCAATATTTTTTATTAGAAAAATAATTTTTATTTATTTTTTTAAAGATGAAACAGCATAGCTTTTTTAACACGCTGCCTCGAATGATGAGATATGAAACCTCGAAGTTTCATGTTCAAAAAACATTAGATCATTAGAACTCAAAATTTTTGAATTGCGGCAATATTTTTTATTAGCCAAATAATTTTCATTTATTTTTTTAAAGATGAAACAGCATAGCTTTTTTAACACGCTGCCTCGAATGATGAGATATGAAACCTCGAAGTTTCATGTTCAAAAAACATTAGATCATTAGAACTCAAAATTTTTGAATTGCGGCAATATTTTTTATTAGAAAAATAATTTTTATTTATTTTTTTAAAGATGAAACAGCATAGCTTTTTTAACACGCTGCCTCGAATGATGAGATATGAAACCTCGAAGTTTCATGTTCAAAAAACATTAGATCATTAGAACTCAAAATTTTTGAATTGCGGATATTTTTTTAATCTTCTCAATAATTTTTATTTATTTTTTTAAAGATGAAACATCATAGCTTTTTTATATTAGCGATCCCAACAATATTTCCTCTTTTGATGTTAATGCATACTGGTCTTTCAATGCTCTTTCTATTTTCTTATCAGCTCAATAAAATAATGCATCCGTATTCGTCATTTTTTTTCTTTCATTAAATGTTTTACTTTTATTTTTTGATTTTTGGTTCTTCTATGGTGGTTTTGTTGAAGGAAAAAAATAAAAATTATAAATAAGGGATTTTAGAGAATTTCATTTATCTTTTAAAAAAGACGAACACATAGATATTTTAATTTTTCGTTCGAGCAAAAACAAATAATTTTGAGTAATAAAACTGATTGGAAGACAGAAAAATTAGATATCAAAAAAGGTAAAATTATGAAACTCTAAAAAGTGCAACTTTTTTTTTTGATTACATAAGGTCATCCATTTGTTTTTCAAAATAACAACAAAAAACAAACAAAAAAAATCATTTTTTAGACAAATTTTTTTTAGTAAAATTGTTCCCTTTTTCTTTGCAATAGGTTGAATAACAAGTTTCAAGGTTATTTTTATACCCTTTTTTTCTGTCCATAGAAAAACGTGATTTCCAACTCAAATGAAAAGGATGTTATTGTTTTTCTATTTTGATTTAAAAAAATGGCAGTAAAACTTAAATCTGATCCAACATTTTCTTTTAAATGGCCTTTTGGAATTTTGAAAACTTCGCATTGGGTAAATTTTTATTTAGTTTTATCTGTAAATTTAAGTTTTTTAGGTTTTGCCAGGTGCACTTTTAATAACACTTTTATTAGGAACACATTTTTATGCAGAAAAGAAAAAATGTTTTGGTTATGAAATAGCTCATATTTTTTCGTGGAATTCATTTGCATATTCATTTGTAACTTGGTCATTTTATTGTGCTGGAATTCAACGAATTACATTTCCAACCAAAAATGGTTTATTTGCGCCAGGTCCATTTTTTGTAAGTCAAATTTTTAAGAAATTCAAGTTTAAAGTTTTTGTTTTAAAGCAAATCAAAATATTAAATAGCATTTTTTATTAAATATGAACGCAAAAAAAATGAAAAAGATAACAAAAAAGAATTTTCAAATTCACGAAAAAAAAAGTTAGTTTGACTTTACGATGAGCAACGAAAATTAATCGGATCTAATTCTGTTCTCGCAGTATTAGTAAAAGTATCTTTTTGTGCATTTGTGAGATTAGAAGAGTAATAAACAGCGATAAAAGCTTTGGCTGTAGCGTTTTTCTAAAAAAAAGTTCAAAATATATGTATTTTAATAAATAAAAAAAACTCAAGCTTTTGGGGTAAATTAAAATTTTATTAATGAACAAAAAGAGGGATTCCTTTATATTAATTTTTTATACTTACTTTAACAAATTCAATAAAATTTGAGCAATCAATAAATTCATTTACGCTTTGAAGATAAAATCTATTAAACTTGGTTTCTTTTTCTAATTTTGAAAGTTTTTGAGAAATTTCAAACGATTCAAAATTTTGCATTCCATATAACCTATAAAATTTTGTCAACTTTAACAAACATTAAAAAAAGAATAAAACTCGCCCCAAATCTGTTACAGAAGGTAAAAATTTTATGAGATCAGCAATATCCAAAAAAGATTTATTTTCTTTTTGGATTTTGACAGCTTTGAAAACGCATTTCATCAAAATTCGATTTTTAGCGAGCTTTTGAAATTCAGATATCGTAATATTTTGATATTTTAAATGGAGATATTTAACGCTTAATTTAATTTTCGGAATTAGCTTTGAGAGAGTATTTGATTGATATTTACAAAAAATATTCAAAGAGTTTGTGATAATCAAATTTCTGAATTTCGCTTCGTCCATAGAATTTGAATTTAAATATAATGATGATTCAGAAATAAAGGTTGGCTCTGATTTGGCTTCGTCAAATACAGAAAGATTATGGCAAAATAAAGGTTTTTTGTATTGAAAGAAAAATTTGCATAGACTCGTTAGTTTTAATAATAGGTGATGGTTGGAAGTTTCGGTAATGTAGCATACGAGCGGCAAGGGCAAAGAAAATTTTTGTGCTTTTGGTGTTTGAATAACTCTTTTTGTTGAATGGATTGATTTTGGAATGGAAAAATTTGTCATTTTATAATTAAATTCTATTGGTTGATTAATAGCGTTGGTTTCAAGGTTGTCAGAGGTACGGAAATTTTGAAGTTGATTTTCCAAAGAATCACTCGCATTTAGGGCATCGTCTTCTTTATTCAAAACTCCATACTTAATAGTCGAAATGTCTTGTAATAAACTTTGATCTAAAAAAATGCTAAAATTTATCTTCCCATTTTTTCGTTTTTAGTTCTCAAAAATTTATTCTATTCTAAAACCCTTGAACTTACGTTTTTGTAAAAACTTCAAAGCTTTTTGCAAAATTCTTTCAACTTCTTCAGTTTCACCGAAACTTTTTTCTATTTCTATTAAATCCATCCACCATTTAGAAACATTTTTTTCATTTTGACTTAGCTTTTCAAGTTCATTCTCATATTTAAATCTCATTTCTGAATCATCAATAAATAATCGACAATATCGAGAATAAAGAGTTAATAATTTTTCAGTTTCTTCCATCGATTCAAGATAATCCAAATACATTTTCCAAACTTTTTGCTCACATGGAATCATTCCAAGAGCGCATTCAAAGTTTTCTAGGATCAAATTTTTATTTTTGGTGGTTAACAAAACTTCGAGACCAGATAATTTATTGCCGGTTTCATTGGTTTTGTCTCTAATTTCTTGAAACATAGCCTTCGCATTTTCATATTTTTCCAAGATTTCCGGTGGTAATGGACTCGCTAAAAAATTAATAATTATTAGATAATCGTGAAATATTCTAAACAGCGAAACTTTTATAATTTTTGCGAAAATCAGTTTTTCGATAGGTAAAATTAAAATACTTTTTTTTACTTACTAAAATATTGTTCAGCATAGAGCTTAAAATTTTCCAATGCATCGTGTGGAAATGTTAAGGCTTCGTAAAAAGCTTCATGTGGAAAATCTTCAATTGATTCAAAAAAAACTGGAAACATATTGAGCGAATAACCATCATTCAAGTAACACCACCAAAAAGCTCTTCCAAATTTGCATTCCTAAAAAAAATATACAAAATTTTTTTCTCATAAATTAGAAAAAAAATTACCTTGAATTTTTCATAATTGTAATCTAAAATTTCGCGGAAATAAAAATGTGTTTTTGCCAGCGCTTTAACTTCATTCAATCGAGTATTTAATTGTAATGGGTCATAATCTTCAAAAGTTATAATTCTTTCTTTTATAAAACTTTAAAATATAAAAACTAAAATTATTTTTACAACTTACTCAAGCCAAATATTCGATAGACATGGAAGAACGGTAAAATTTTTAGCAAAATTCCGAAAAATTCCTCGAATTTTTGTTAAACTTTGAGAGCTTTCAACTTCGGCTAAAAGCTTTTTAGCTTCAGTTTCATATTTTTCTGATGGATATTCGTTGTCTGCCATTTAGAGAAAAAAATATGAAATCAAATGAAAAAGATTTAAAAAAAAGGAAGCAAACTTTTTTTTCTTAATAAAATTTTGTTGTTTGGTTTTGGTAAAAAAAAGTTTGTTTTTAATAACTTCTCGTTTTGCTCGCGAAGGTTACTTTTGCACATTTTATTTATTTCTAATCAAAAAATGAATGAACCTTTTTGAGAAAAAAGTAGCAAAAGAAAAACCAACAACAAAATTTTTTTTCAGGACTTTTTTGCAACATCATTTTTTACTTTATTTGCCGCCGCATCCACCATTGCTTGTGTCATTTGTGTAACAGAAAGCCTCGATAATTCATGGGGAGTGCTTTCTAAATATGTTGTTGCTACCATATTTTCTTTATTATCTACCGTTGCATTTGGATATTTTGCAATTTTTATTTATCGAAGTTGTCCAAATGGAAAAATAGAAGATTTAACAAAATTTATTATTGAAGCAGATAAAACTAAACCTGTCCAACTTGATGAAGCCACGGTTACAACTCAACGGACTGCATTTCCATAAAAAACATTATTTATATTTTTTTAAATATTTTTGCATTGAAATGGTTCATTTTGTAACTTAAAAAATGACTTTTGTATTGCTAAAATTAAAAGTACTTTGACGTGACTTTTATTAATAAAAATTTTTTATTTTTACGAAGCATATTTTTTAACATGCACCAAACTTCAAAATTTTTATCCTCTCTATTAATACACTAATTTAAAATATGTACTCGGGAGCATACTTTAAGAGGTGGAAGTCCAAAAGTTCCACCAGCAACTGATCAATTAAAACACGTGCATGAACAAACGATCCTAAATATCAAACTTTTGCTGATAAGAAACGATAACAAAATTTTGAAATGCCAAATGAATTTACTTTATATTTTTTTATTTTATGAATAAACTTTTGTAAACATCAGTTAAGCTTGTGTTGTTGTAAAGCAAAAATATATTCAAACCGTTTTCTCTTAATTGATGCGAAAGCTATATATGTTTGTGCTGCTTTTATCCCTTTTTTTATCCCTCAAACTCAAAAAAAAAGAAGAAATGAATCAAAACACAGATTGTAAATAAATAGTTTTATTAAACATGTAAGAAAAAGTGACAAGAATAAATTTAATCACAATAAACATAAAATTTTGCAAAAGCGACAATCAAACTCGACTTCTGTGTCTTCTTTTTCGACTTCGGCTTCTATTGACATTTTCTTCGGGCATTTCATGATCCACTATCATTTTGAGCTCAGGAGGAACATAATCAAGTTCTGATGAAGGTTCTGGTTTGACAATAGGAGGTGGTCGAAGAACAGATAAAGCAAGCTCTTTTGGTTGAGATTCATATACTACCATAGGTTCATCAGGATCATCAAAAGATAAAGCAAGTGTGGTGAGAGATAACATTTCAGATAAAGCCATTTCAATTTCCATTTCTTTTGCTCTTTCACACATTGAACGAACACCAAGCGGAGGAGGATATTTGAATTTAGAACCAAAGTTGCATTTGATTGACGCATTGTGAAAAATTGAAACAATAGGAAAATATGCTCCATCGAAAATATCTTCATATGCCACACCACAAGATAAACCATTTTTGAAGAAAGTTATCTGTTAAATATGAAAGGTTAAAGAGAATGTTTAAATGCACAAAACCAAACCTTTGATCCGGGTATTGATTCTAAATCGCCATCATGATTTTCCTTTCCTTTCATCACAGTTTTGTCTTTCAAATAGAAGATGCCATTCTTCTTCTGCAAGTAGCAATCTTCTTTTCTTGATGGTGGTAGTTTAGCCGCTTTGAGAGGATCAGTAAAGTCCTCACGATTTGGCAGCTCAATAAGGCATCCGAGAGTATCACCTTCTCCATAACCTTCAGGGAAATAAGGTTTACCATACCCATGATGAAATATAGTACCATCAAGAGATCTCCATCCATAACCAAATCGATTATAGCCAACACAGTTTTGAAGGAAGCCTAAAAATTGGTTGTTAAGAAAACGCATTATTCTAAAGCAACTTACTGTAATGTTGTCCCCATCCAATTCGAATATGACTTTGCGGAGGTTGATGAAGAAACTCAACTTCGAAATACCATTTTCCATACATAACTGAATGAGTTGCACGAGCAGAACAATATGGACCATTCCCAATAATAGTAAGTTGATCATCATTAAGATTCATTTGATGAGCTCGATCATGTTTTGATAATGTAACATTTGCAGGTATTGTTACCCGATAATGATCAGAAAATTCATGGTTTCCATTTCTTACATGTATCGCGAAAGGATCAACCTCAGCAACAAATAAATGTTCTTCATCATTATTGAATTCAAATGACGCACTTTTGATCATGCTGAAAAGATAAGTTGATTAGCTAACATGTAAAAGAAAATGCAAAAAACTAACTCATCCATTTCTTTAGTATACTTGAGCCGGAAGGCATCATCTTCGAGTTCATCATATTGAAACACCACTGGCTCATTTTCATTAAAAGTAGTTACATCGATTTCATCTTCATCAGCCATTGTTGTTATTGAAGGTATTGGAGCGGCAAAGTTGAAATGAATTGAGAATAATGATGAAAGCAAAGTTGTTGTTGACAACAAAAAATGAAGAATGGGAGGATGAAGGAAAGAAAAAGAAATGAAAGAATTTTTTTTAGGATGTTTGATGCTAAACTTGCAAGTATTCTGCAACAAAAAAAGTGGAGAAATCAGCGAAGTTTAAAGGGACATAGCTATTTCATGCCTTTTTTGAAATTTCGTTTGCGGGCACTGAAAGTTACACTTGGTAAGGCGCGTGTTTGAATTACCGTGTAAGACAGAAGTGACACGGTAATTCAAACACGCGCCGCCCCGACTGTTCCTATCAGCCCCAGTATCGAAATTTTTGAAAAGGCATGAAATAGCTATGTCCCTTTAAAATTTTCTTTTTGTGATTCAGCTTTCTTCACTTTCAAAACTCTTCGGATTTTATTGCTTCTTTAATTATTATAAACTTTAATAAGAACAATCACTATTACTAATTTCCGCGTGTCTCAAATTTTAATTAACCGTCGTTATTGACAGTTTTTTTTATCTATCGCTAACTTCCTATGTTTCAGATACAAATCAACATGGAACATCTTCCGGCTAAAGAACTTGAAAAACGCTTGGATGCGCTAATAACTTCTCAACGTGTGAAATATGAAGAAATGGAAAAACAACCAATCAAAAAGAAGCTTCGTATATTCATTTCTCATCAATATCATGTTCCTCCAGAATCATTATCTTCAACGCAAACATCTGAATGGGAACTACGTGTTGAAGGACGTCTTGTTGAAGAATGTAATACAAATGTTCCACAATCTTATTTATCAACTTTAACGAATCTTGTCAGTAATAAAAGCAACAAAAAATTTAGTGATTTCTTTTCACATATGCGAATTCAATTGGATAAAAATCTTTATGGTCCTAAAGAATCTACGATTGAATGGAAACGTGATCCTCAAAAAGCTACTGATGGATGTTTTATTAAAAGGTCTGGTGCTTTTGATGTTCGATGTACTATTGAACTATGGATTGATTATGCAAGTCAGAAATTTCGTCTTCATCCTATTGTTGCAAAAATTCTTGGTATTGCTTTTGGTACAAAAACTCAATTCATTGAAGCTGCTAATTTATATGTTCGTTCACAAAAACTTCTAGTAAGTACTTTTGGATTTGCTATATGCATTTGTAAGTATGTTAGCCGTCACCTTTGTTTCCATGCTTAGATTTGGTTGATGTTACTAGCGTCGTATATTTGTTTTATAACTTCTTTTCTTGTTTTAGGACCTGAATGATCCAGAAATAATCAATTGTGACGAACATTTTACAGAAATTTTCAATGCTAAACGTATGTCAATGAGAGAGCTTTCAATAAGAATTGATCCATTCCTGTTTCAACCTCATCCGGTAATCTTTAACCATGTTATTCGTTATGCTGATTCTTTTAAACCTATGATTGCTTGTTATGATGTTGAAGTTGAACTTATGTGTGATTCTGTGAAGCTTCTTAATTCTGAATATATGAAAAGATTAGAAAAATATATTGCTGACGAAGATGCTAAACTTCAAGAAGGTATTGCCGAAGTCAAAGAATCTCAACAAACTCTTGCTTTTTACAATTGTATTGCTGATGATCCAGTTAAAAGTGTCCTTGATATCGTCAAAGTTCAAAACAAATTTCAACAGGTTAGCAATGTTTTCGTTTATGTTGTAGCTCTTGTTAGTTAAGGATGTGCATGTACTGTTTCCATCTTTGGCACTGCATTATTACTTTGTTTACTTTCAATTACAATATTGACTATGTTTTAGGCTATGAAAGAATCCTTCCATGACCCAGAAAAACGTGAAACATTTTTGCAACCTGAAATCAAAGAAGCTTTAGATCGGTATATTCACAATAAAATCCATCAACGACGTACTGAATTGCGAATGAATATTTCAACCCATTCAAGTATCCATTAAAATATTTTGTTTAATGAGTACTTATTATTATTATTATTTGTTTGTTGTAATATACTTCTTTTAAAACTCTTACATTGTAATGATTGTACTTGCCTTGTTTTTGTTGTTTTCATAATAAAATTTTTATAGCCATTTTTATTTTTTGTGACAAGTCTCATTTTTCATTTCCTTGATGACAGCTGTAACTGAAGCTGTTTTGTTTTTGGATTTTTACTATCATTGCAAAGTAAATAATTAAAGTTTTATTATTGCGTCAAACAACAATTTTGTCAAAAAATAAAAATATTAGGTGCAAATAACTTTTTTTCTCTTTTCTTAAAAATGCATTTGTGACTTTTATTTATGTAAGTTTATTTGATAGGTGTTAGTTAGTTTGTTCTTTGCTTCTTATTTTTCTAAGTTGAAAGTAAAAAAAGTTTTGAATTTTTTTAAACATTTGTAATATATTAAAATTTATTTTTTATATGGTTATGTTGCTTTCTTCTTCCAAACAACATTAAAAAATTTTTCACAACAAACCTAATAAAATGCTAGGCTGATTTTTTTCAATAAAAAAAGCTAAATTCCTAATTAACCTTTTTTGATAGTTTCAGATTATTAAGGCGCATTATTATCGATTGAAGTCATGGATAAAAATAGAATTAATAATACAGATATTGAGAGCCAACAAAACATTTACAAATTTCATAGAATCCACTAACTACAATTCAAAACAACGAAGAAAAAAAACAAGTATGAAGTTTAATTTAAATATTTTCAATTTCTGTTACACTCATGATAGTTTTATTTTATACTGATTTAACAAATGTTATATAGTTGGCAATAAAGAATTTTTAAAATAAACTTTTTTCTTGCATATAACATTTAATGAGTTTGAACACCACCTATCATTATACCATAAATGATCTTTCCACATGTATCCACACAAATTGCTACCAATCTTTGGATAATCATCACCCCAATAAGAGGAGGTATAACTATCATCCGTATCATCCGTCCATTTCCAATCATTACCGCTGTTAGTTGAATATAAACCAAGCCAAAGCTGGTCCTCTCCAGCATTATCACGTAAAGCTAAATATTAGTAATATGTATAACAGAGAAAAAGAAAAAAATTATTTACTTCCAACAAATTGATATTCTGCGTCGCTATGAATAGAAATGAGATGAGCATTATGTTCTTGGCAATAGCTTTCAGCATCATTCCAACTGACCTTTTTCATAGCTCCATAACAAGAAACGCTCGGTGGAAAATAAATCCAACCATCGTCGCAATTATAAAATGGCGGTGCAGTAGAAGGTTTTTTTGTCGTAGTTGTTGTAGTAGAAGTAGTCGTTGGTTGGGCTTCAGGAACTCCACAAACATATGGTTTTAAATGAAAACAATCTTGGGCTATCCAAAATCCTTCACCCAAATTTAATCCTCCACAATCCTGTCCAGTTATGGTATTATTCTTTTCCCATTCAGTAAAAGTGTAATTGCTTCCATCAGTCCATGAAAAATTTCCAGGTGTTATCAAATTTGTTACGCCAATCCACATATCAACCGTGGTGCTGCTGGAAAAAATGAGGGAAGCTTGCTCTAAATTAAAAGGTTATTTTTTATTCCTTTGAAAATTCTGATAAAAGCTCACGAGCAAAGAACGCATTTGTAAATGCATTATGGATGGAAGCCAGATGTCCACCTAACTGAACGCAAGCTTCTTCAGCATTAACAAAAGCTGTAACATTTGATTCAACAGCCCTCCCACTTTTACATTAGTTCAATTCATATTTAAAAATGGCCCTTCGGGCCACACAACCCAAACCCATGTTCCATTCCACACTCTCTCCCTTTAAAACTCAATTTCGTAACAGCCGGAAATCAACAAAGGCCCTTTGGGCCTCATCTTTCATATCCCTTATGGACACATCGAGGTTCATCTCCACATTCATTTTAAATTTTACTTAGGCCCTGCGGGCCTCATTTCCCATTTCCATCTTCCAAAATCAATAATTATTTTAAAAATACAAAAAAAACATTTTCATTAAACACCTTCCAACACCTCCACACATACATGCATCTCTGCACCATCACCAAATCCACCAAATATGCATTCTTTCAAAACTCACAATAAAAAAAATCACACAACGAAATTCACCTTCAAAAAGCAAACGACAAAGAGCTCGCTTTCCTCTTTTTCATCAAACACAAAGAGAAACATTCGCGTTAAGAATTTTCCAATATGCAAATTTTAAAACCTCAATATCATATACATATCTCTTTAGCCGAAGCTCGAGACCCACATTTTTGGAATCAGCATCAAAAACTACATCGGACAGTCCAAACACATTTTCAAAAAACAGCGGACATCCCACAGACAAACAAACATAGTCAATTCAATTTACAAGGTAGGACTCTTAAAACATTAAAGCAGACAAAAGCCCTTGCAAGTTCAAAAGAAATGGATTATAAATTTAGGAACATTCAAAGTTATTGATCATATAATAAACTTCGTATTTTCCTGTTACTCATTATGGTAAAATAGTTTAAAAAAGCGGCATTAAAAAACAAAAAATGGCTTTGACATTACACATGTTTTAAATTTATTAAGGTTTTATCGCGAATTATTTTGGTATGTAACCCAAGCTTTTTTTTATATGAAAATTTTCTTCAATTTTTGTTAATAAATGATTTTCAGTTGACTTATTATGTTTTAATTAATGAACGAAATTTTTTTAAAACAAAAATAAAAGTTCGATAAATGTTTTTCTTTTGCATTTGTGTGAAAGTTTCATCAGTAAGCGCAAAGCATGTCATTTTTTAAGCAAAGGCATGAAACTTCCAAAACAGTCGTCTTTGAGATAAATTATAAAAAAATATTATTAACAAACAAACAAAAAAACATCTTTAAATGTTTCTAAACTTCTATGTATAGCTCGATTCATTAATACACAAATCATCATACTTGTTGCTTGAAATTTTTTTGAATCAAAAAAATATGGATAAAATAAAAAACATTAATTATTCATCGCAAATCTTTGATTGAGCAATTTTATTTCTCAATTGCAATTGTTTGAGTAATTTTCCTTCGTTTTTTCCCTTACTTTGGCATTAAAAGTATGAACGCCAACGCTGTTTCATCCCAAAAAATTTCAGTGTTTGTTGGACTTTCATCATTTTGATTATTTTTCATTCTTCGTGCTTTTGGTTGTTTGTAATGTTTAGTTTCTTTACAAAGTCGTGATTATTATTATTAGTATGCTTGTAGTTCGTATATTACCGAAATCGATTAAACTACAATTCCGTGACTTATTTTATTATGTAATTTTCTAAATTTCTTTTATTTACAGCTCTTTTGTTATCAACAAATATGAATTCAACTCTAAATTCGTCCGCTGTTATGGTATTTTTTTTTGTCTTTTATTGTGTCAAAGTAATTGAATGGTTTTTTCTAGAAGAAGATCGAATGTCCTTTCGCAATCAAATGGGAGATCGATGAAACCAAGTTAGCTGCTTTGAAAAACTTTAAAAATGGATATTTTCAAACTGAATGGTTTGATGCTCCTAATATTCCTGGTGTCAAATATCATTTTAGAATTTATCCTAATGGTCAAAACGAAGATCATCGAGGAAAGGTATGGATTTCCTTGTATTTGAAACTTAACAAGGAAAAGAAAATCAAATCTAAATACAAAGTGTGCATAGAATCTGCTGATTTTATTTATAAGTTCAAACATGAATTTCAAAGATCATTGGGATGGGGAGGAAGTCGTTTCAGCACAGCTGAATTGTTCAATCCTGAAAAGAAGTTTATCGTTGGTGGGAAGCTTACTCTCAAATATCAAGGGACCTTGAAAGTTGAAAGAGAATGTCAATCAGCTGATGTTGGTAACAAATGGAAAGATCAAAATTTCTTGATTAAATTATGGAAAAGAAACGACGCAGATTTCACATTTGTTGTTGATAGCAAAATTATTAGAGTAATTTTTAAAATGTCTTTTGATGTTATCTAATAGCAATCTTTTAGGTCCACAAAAGCATCATTTCTCTCCGTTCTTCTGTTTTCAAAACCATGCTTACATCTAAAAAGAAAAAAGTTATCATCAAAGGTTTTTCATATGAAACTGTTGTGCTTGCTCTTCAGCTTTTGTATGATCGCAAACTCTCAACTTTGACGATGGAAGAAAAGTTTGATGTTTTTCGCTTTCTCGTTAAATATGACATACAAGATCTTAAAGTAAGTATTTAGTTATAGACAACTGTTGTTTAACTTTGTTATTTTTAGGATTCATTGGAAAACTTATTGGCTGAAGAAATCTCGCTTGATTCCGTCGTTCGTATCACAAATTATTCTATCGCCATGAATCATGTCAAATTTCAAGAACGCTGCTTGAATTTCATGATTGCTTGCTTGAGAATGGATCGACTTATGGATGATTTTGATAATCTCAATGAAACTTTTGCTTTGAAGCTTATTAAATATGTTTTCTTTGAGCTTATTACAACAAGTTGAATTGTTTTATTGTTTATTCGTTATTTGTATTCTGTTGCTTTGTTTCTTTTACTTTTGTAATTTTCCCTTTATTTTGTTTTGTTATTCCTTAATAAAGGTTTGAATTTATGAATATTCTGTATATGGTAAAAACACCTGATTTACGTGTATCGATTAGACACATTTGATGGAAGCTAGCTTATGCCTGTAATGGAAGCATCTGTCTTTCTTCTCTTTTTCATTTATTCGGAAATGATAATTGCACATGGCATTAAAAAAACAAAACGTTGTATTTATGTATGTGCATAAGAATGTTACTTTTAATAAAAGACGTAGTTTGTAAAACAAAGCTTATCAAGTTATGGCTCATGGTATGCAAGATACATATCATAACAAGCTTTTTGTTATTATTTTTTTCGAAGTGCAAGATTGTTCACCCACATTTCTACTGCCACCTATTTCATCAAGTTGTAAACATCGTGCAACTGCTTAAAAATAAGCCATATTTATTTTGTTATTGCTTTTACGATCGAGAAGGGCAGCTCAGTTCGCTAATAAACATACTTCCATGAATAAAGAAAAAAGTTTGTGGATGTAAAGTTGTAATAAAGCATACTTATGAAAATAATGGTTAACATCATAAAGAATCAAGTTTCATGAAAAGGCGGCATACATACATAAAAAATGAGTTCCATTTCCCAACAACTAAACCAAAAGAGTCAATATCAAAAAGAAGACAATTATGGATCAAATAAAAAATGTACAAAAAATGTAAAACAAAAAATATTCACAATCAAAGAAAAACAACAAAAAAATGATATAACAAGAACAAATCACTAGCGTGCATAAACAAGTGAAAGTTGACCAGGTGTTGAATCAGTTCGAAGCTTTTCCTTCATTGTATCAACTTGAAGTGCCTGTTTTAAAGATATGCCAGACCAAAATGAGATAGAGAAATGAGCCTTTGGATGTCTCTGAAATTTTGACAAGTTTAAGGATGGAAAATAGTAAGAAAAAACAACAAAAAGCTTACATTCATAAAATCAAGGAAACTATCAGCATTGAAATGATCATGTTCAATTCCATATAAATCAAAGGATGACAGCATTTCAAATGGTGGAAGTTGGTTGAGTTTGGAGAAAGTTGCTTTCGTAACAATCTTTGATGGATAGGCATTCGAAAGACTGCTAAAAAGTTCAAAACAGATGAATAAAGATGTAATATTTAAACAATGAACTTACAATTTGAGTTTCACAATATTTGGGACCATTGAAATAATATCTTCAAAAGGAACTAGAACATTTCTTTCATCGCAGATACGAACGAAGACTAAAGAAAGGGAATGAATATTTCCACCAGCTGCAAGCATGTCAAAATCATTCTTGGATAAATCTTGATTGGACAAATTAACATCCTTGATCGTGGAAGCAGGATAACGGTTGATTTGAGTGTGTACTTCATTGATTGATTGCTGTTCTTCTTGGATGGATGGAGGAAGACAATCAGCTGCTACAACATGATGTTTCAATTCGATATTTACAGGATTTGGCATTGTCGCTTGTTGATTGGAAGCTCGAAGTTGGTTTTCTTCTTGTTTCTTACCACTGCTAGTTCCATTCATTTCGATAAGACGATCTTCAAGAGCTTTCTTTTCTTCAGCAAAAAGTCGAAGTTGATCTTCATACTGATTCTTCATTGTAACAAGTTGAGTTTCAAGAGCTTTTTTTTCTTCAAAAGCAGCTTCTTGTTCCTTTTTCATATTAATGACAGTTTTGTCCATTTCGATGAGTCGATTTTCAAGACATTCCTTTTCTTCATCAACATCTTCTTGTTTACGCCGAAGTTCAGCGATGATTCGATCCTTTGCTTCTGATTCTTTTTGTATCGCATAAACCTAAAAAGCTGCGTATAACAAACTTGAAACAAATGAATATAAACATACTGAATTTTTGAGAGTTATAGCATTCACTTGCAATTGTGAATTGTAATAATTATCCAATTCTTCACATTCTTCGCATTTTACTTTCAATTGAGCCTAAAAATAAGTACATAGAGTATTAACAAGATATAAAAAACTAGCAGAAAAAGATACCTTTAAATCAGAATTAACTTCAACAAGTTTGGCTTTTTCACGTTCAAGTTCAACAACCTCAGCTTCAAGTTCGCGGATTCTTTCATGCTTCATTTCATTATCATCATCAATCGTTGATAGGGTTTCATCCAAACATGGCATCTTTCGTCGACGAACGTTAATACTGACATCCATGGTTACTGAAAAAAATGAAAATTAGTTTAAAACACGAAGACAATAAAATAAGAAGAGAAGAAAAAGCACGAGTAAAAAATGACTTTAAAAGAAAGAAAAGTTTGTAGCTTGATTTTATGATTTTGCCTTTTGTCCCAAAAAAAATAACTTTCCCACGGGTTTTCGCGCCTTTGTTGCTTGTCCGCCAAAAAAGAAGCGAGCGTTGAAAATTTGAAATTGAAAATGAAATTATGTAGCTTTCACGATTACAGTAACTTTAGTTCCTCAAATAAATTCTAAGAAACTTTTTTGCTAAATAAATATTCTAAATGCAAATGCTTTTTTTTGTATGGAATAATTTTAACTTTGTCACTCCCAAACAAAAATATTATATTTTCTCAAAGTTATTTGTTTCCAAATCTGCTACGATTTTTTTAGGCTGAGATTTTGATAAATGTAAAGAAACTTCGCTAAAGAAAAATTAAAGGTGAAATATTCCAAAGTTTAGGAAAGCCATTTCATGAATGATAATAATAATAAAGCATTGAAAGGAATTTTTTTTATAAATCTCTTGAAAAATCTTCGATAAAAAAAGGTCGTAAATTTTGATTGAAAACTTTGATTGCTGAAATTTGTTTCGAACGTTGAATGTTTGATTCATGTCCTTTTAGTCTTGAGTCGAAAAGGAGTACCCACTAAAATTGTGATTGTTGCTTACAAATTTTTTTGCTTCTGCTTTCAGAAATTCGCTGATACTCTCTTTCTCATCGATAGAATAGTTTAATTATAAACTCAAAAATTATGACTCGTGGCATAGGCAATAAAAGGAAGATCGGATCAATCGATCCAGCTGCGAAGGTTAATAAATCATCTCAAAATGGATTAACAAGTATGTTCCAAATATTATCTCTCATTGTTTTATTTGCCTTATATGTTTTCCAAATTTTTGCTCTTATGATTAATTTTTAGGTAAAGTAAACTGGCGTCCAAATCCCGCAAATGTCTTCCATCAGAAGCGTCAAAAGTTCTTGGACGAGAAGCTACCTTTCAATTACTATGTTGTTTTGGACTTTGAATGCACTTCTTGGGGAGTTGGTGAACGTCATCTGGATGAATCTAAAAAATCGATTATGGAAAAGGAAAATGATGGAACAAAAGTCTTGCTAAAAAGAAAAACTCAAGAAATCATCAAATTTTCAGCTGTTCTTGTTGATTCAAATAATGGTGTTATTGTTGATACCTTTCAAGAATATGTTAAGCCTAAGCTTTATCCTAAACTTAGTGAATATTGTACAGAATTGACGGGTAAGTCTCGTTTGTCAAAACATGCCTAAAATTCAGTAAACTTTTCAGGAATTACTCAACATAATGTGAATAATGGAAAATCTTTCCACCAAGTTCTCAATCTCTTTCTCAAATGGTTAAAGGAACATGGTCTAAATGATTCTACGAACTATCTCATCATCACTGACGCAAGCTCTGATATTAGAGATTTTCTCAATGGTAGCTTGGTCGTTAATGATCTTCCATTTCCACATCAACTAAGAACATTTGCTGATCTCAAATTTTTGTTTAGGGGGTTATACCCTGGAAAATCTGCAGCATTGTTGGATATGCTAAAGTTGTATAATATTGAATTTAAAGGACGAGAACATTGTGGTCTTGATGATGCTAAGAATATTGCTCAATTGGTTAAGAAAATGGCGCAAAAAATGAGTCTTGTTCCTACACATCGAATGATTCCACCTGATTTCGTTGGTGATGTAAGTTTCTATGAAAAATTTTTAGAAGAAAGGCAGTTTGTTGTATAACTTTTCCTTTAAACCTTTTCTCAATTTTCTAACCCACTTTCTTTTTCAGTTCAAAGATGCCAAAGAAGTCAAATTTTCATGTGATCTTGAACGAAGAGCATTCGCTTATATCCCGGTCACTACAAAACTTTATAAAGAAAAGTTGCATCTTCGATGTGATGATTGTAAACAAGGTCGCTGTAAAGCAGCAAAGTTTTATCAATTATAACTGTGTTTTTTTTTTGTTTTTATGTGTCTGGGTTTTTGTTGTTTCAATAAACGTTTTTGAATCTTTACATACAATTGTCTGTTTTCCAATTGCATAATATCTAGGAAGTAAACATCGAAAAGCACTTCGAATAAAATGAATTTCAACTTTTTTTAATTATTCTATTTTTATGCATTGCAATTTCAGGAATAAAGAAAGTTGAAGGAAATCGATGCCATTCTTTAGACTGCTATATCTTTCATGATGGTAAAGAACCATAAAACAACTCAAACTCTCAATCCACGTTGTTAAAAAAATAGAATAGACAGAATTACTTGTAAAAAGATTTATAATAAATCAAACAGTTAATCATACAATTCAGGCGAATAAAGTAAAAAACGATAAACAACCAAGTTAAAGGTGGATTAAAAAAGATAAAAGACGTCTCACATCGATTTGAAGTTGAACGATAAAACCTCAATTTTGTATTTTTTTAAAAACAAATGTTTAAATAAAATTATATTTAATTTACAAGATTAGGGTGTGAGACTAACAAACAATGATTTTTGTCCAGAAATAACGGTGGTTTTTTGTTGTTTGACCTGAATAGTTTTAATACTTCGAGCTGCAACTTGTGCAACAGAGCCTTGAGCAATTTTGCGAAGATTTCGATTGAATAAAAGAAGCAAAGTTGCATTTGCAATGGCATTTACCAATCCAGCTGAATTAGATAGCAATGTTGTTAACATGACTATTCCAGAAATATATGGTAATACAACCAAAAAAGATGATGAAGCCCATTGAGCAAGGAAAATAGTAAAAAATTGGATTACCTGAAACAATTTTTTTTGTTGTAAAAATTTTAGTTTGGCAATTGAGACTCTCAGAAATTATGAAAAAAAAATTACAACTTTTTACAGTATAAAATTTATTATTTCTGAATTCCTCATTCAAATTACTAATGCTTTTATTTTTTGTTTTCAAACTTCAAAGAACAACAAGGAAAAGAACTCACAATTTTAATTTGACCTTTAACATTTCTTTGCGATGACAAACGCTTTGAATAAAGTTTAATTAATTTTAAAAAGCATAAAAAATAAATAAAAAACATAATAAAACATAAACTTTGTCCAAAATATAATAAAAAATTATCATATGTTAATGAAAATATGAAGGCTTTACCGCATGATAATGAATTGCAACCATAATTAAAAGTCATTGTCCATTGATTAAATCGTTTATGACATTGGCCCATTGCAAAAGCTACAGTAAGAAATATGGAAAAAAACCAAACAGAAAAAACAAAAAAATATGCAATAATTTTAGCATTTTTTGAATGTCTTTTCTCGAAAAATAACATTAAAAATCGATCGATTGCAATTGAAAAATTTGAAAATAAAACAAGATAATATCCCAGCGTATGAGGGCCGGAAAGCCATAACATGAGAGTATTAGAATAAATGGGTTCAAATGAAAATATTCCAGGAATTGAAACAATAAAATGCGATGGCAAATAAAAGCAATGTGAAATGCAACAATTTAAAAGTAAAATATAAATTGAACTTCCTTTAATAAATTGTTGAAAATTATTTCCAATAATGGAAATTATAAATAAATTAAGTAAAAATCCAATAATAGAGAAAATTAAAATAAATATTCCAGTTATTAATTTTTTAGAAGTATCAGGCCATTCTCGAGTTTTATTAAAACATATTTGATAATCTTCAAATTCAATTTCTTCAAACATTTTTTTTAAACCAACTTTTTTTGACAAATTTATTCGCAGAAATGAGTACTTTAAAAAAAATGTTCGGCTTCAAATTTTTAAATGTTACAGAATTTGTAATTCAATGAAAGAAATGTCGTCAACATGCATTCTTCCTTTTTGTTTTTCTTTGTTAATCAAGGTGTTATTCATTCGTATTCCAGAAATGCCAATAGCATCATTGATCAAATGACGGTAGAATTATTTAGCTTTTACTTCTCTCTTGGGAGGTTATTAAAAGGTTTATAGTGAAATAAAATAAAATAAAAATGTAAAAAGTCGCTACAAAATTAAAGTCTATGTTGTTTAGTAAAAAAAAATGTGACACCTTTCAATGAATTCCAAAGCGAAACGTCTTTATTCCATTATTTATATTGAAGCAGAAGAAGAAGAAGGAGATACAATACAAAGAAGTTAAAATCAAGCAAATCATTTTACTTGATTTTTCAGGTTCAAGAAAGTTTACAAAATTTCTTCGAAACTTTTTGAAAAATGCGTGCAAAAACAATTTCGTTTGTTTTTCTTTCTCATAAAAAAAATATATGTAGCAAACATAAGCAAAATGGTGAGAACCTTCGATACTTCTTCAACCAAGCAATACCGATCGATGGAAGAATAAAAATGCCAAACAAAAGATATTAACCATAAAAATTTAAACATTTTTTGGGCATTATTATTATTATTTACATATCAACTTTTCGTTGAGAAAATTTCATAGCCTTTATATATGTATTCGCAATACGAAGCAAACTCAAAGAAAACTTTGGTTCAAGCATGTGTGTTTTCGTCTTTCAAACATTTTGAAAGGTCACTAACTTTCGCACGGATAATTACAGTAAGAAGAATAGGAAGCTTTGACGCTGTCTTTCAATCTTTTGACGAAAAAAAAAACGAATGTCACTTTCTTTCTTTTTAGAGCTTTGTTCGTTGAATTACATAAAAAAAATGTAAATAAACCTTTCGTGAATTTCTTAGTTTTTATCGTGATTGCTTTTGGTGTTTAGTTTATCCATTCTTATTTAACTTTTATTGTTTTTTAGTATCCTGTTTCAAAAGAAAAGTATATTTGGAGCTGATCAATCAACGGTGTTTATAGTTTAGCTGCGAAAATGCTTAAACTCAACCGAGTGTACGTTATCACTATTTTAGTTTTAGTTTATACATGATTTTTGTTTTTCAGATTCGACATGAACGTGGATGAAAAAAGGACGAGTTCGGTAGAAATCATAGGTCAAGTTAATATGTAAGTATACGTTTTGATTATGCAATTTTTGTTTTGTTTATTAGTAGCTTAGAAATTGTGTTTAAAGGTTCCTCAGCTATATCTTGGATTAAGTGTAATTAACGCATGTTTTATATGTACTTTTTTAGGACTGAACGTCGAAATCCTACTACACCTCCTGAACAGTCTGATGTTATTATTGTCGTCGAAGAATCTCTTTTCAAATCAAAGTATTATGAAATGGCGGTACAAGTTTATAATAACTATGGTACTTATGTCGATAACTCATACTATGATCGGAATGATTTTGTTATTAAAGCTGAAAGATTAGCAAAGTTTTTGAAAGAAAGGAAGGCTATTCCTATTGCAAAAGAAAACGTGATGGAGGGTTTTATGAAATCACTGATCGTATTTGTTGATGGTTCCCATGGTAAAGAATATGGTAAAAATGGTCGATCAGCATGGATTTGTAGACGATGCTCGAAGGCTCATGTTTATTTTGAAGATAACGTTTACTGTGAAACTGAAAACCATCGGTGTGAGCCAAAGGTGTATGAAATGAATCCTATCCCTAATCTTACACCTAAAGTTGCTAGTAAACGTGGAATCAGGTTCGTTTATTTTTATATACTTTCTATTTCTCACCGACTAATACTATGATTTTTAGACATCCTCAAAGCAATAGCACTGCATCGTCTCACTCAAAGAGTGCTTCTCGACATTCGCTTAATTCAAGGTTCATTTTCATACTTCTTTTGTATCGATTCTCTGTGTAATGATTAACTTTTTTTAGCAGTACTAAAAGTCGTGACAGTTATGCTTCTGCTGGTTCTCTTCCAACTCCTTTAACATCCAAGCCTCATCAATCAAAGATGTCATTACAAAGTAATACTGCTGCTAAACAAAGCAAATCACGCGCAAAAAAGCGAAGTAAACCTTCCTCAAACACAACGTCTGTTGATAAGTAAGTTTTTTTGGTAGTTGTTAATGCGTTATCTTTTACTTTTTTAGATTTCCGTTCGTTCCTTATGCTCCACGAACAAAAAGTATGGATTCTGAAATTTTTGAATCTACTTCTACTATGTCTCAACCAATTCGTCATCCAGATGATAGTGATATAGAAAGCTTATATGGACCACGTCCCAAGAGAACTTCATCTTTGCCAGCTATTAAACGTCATCGGTCTAAAACACCTCAAGCTGAAACACAAGCTATGGAAGAGACTCTTTCTGTTGGTCATGTTCATTCTCCATTTTTTGTTCCAAGTGCTGATGCTTTGAAAGAAGCTTGCAAAGAATTAAAAATAGACTTCAATTTTGCTGCTTATGAATATTGGGCAATAATGAAGATATCTTTCATTCCGTCGAAAGTTGTTTCATTTGAAACTTATCCAAATGAACATGGTGATGGTTTCAAGCTTCTTTCAATGATGCTCACAAGTTCAGACAATCGTGATGATTCAGCTAATTTAGCCATAAATGTCAATAAGAAACTCTATTATCATTACAAGAAGTATCCCGAAGGTTTGTTTTTGTTTATTTATCCTTTAAATAATGATTTTTTCTTCAGATGAGCCAAATGAAGATCCTGGAGAGTTTCTATTTTCCGGCAAACTTACTGTTCATCACCTCAAATTTCTCTCTGAGTTGCTTTCCTGCAGAATTGGTATCTATGCTGAAGATGGAACTTTGATTAAATATGGGGATTGGAACAATGGTGATGACTATTCTTTTGTCTGTTAAAGACGAACGATATGCTTTGGTTACAAAAGTTCATGGATAACATCATTTTTCCATTGTATTGTTATTTTATGCTTTGCTTTTGTTGTTTGTTACTTTTCTTTTGTCGTTTGTTTGAAATGTTAACTTTTTGTTTTTGTTGAGGTTGTGTTTTATCATTGTATCAACTATTATTTTTGTTAATGTTAATAAAAACTGTTTTACTGGATTTCGTATCGGCAGCCTTGTTGTTGTGGCTGGACGATGTTAAAGAGTTCTAAGGTCACTGGAATGTGAACGTTTGTAAATACAATTAGTTCTTATGGAGTTTTGATTGAAGTTGAAGTGTAATCGTGTCGAGGATCATTGATCAACCAAAGTATCGCAGAATGTGTAGTTTGATGAACATAATAGATAGAGCATTAACTCGCCTAAATTATTTTTTAAACTTTCAGTCTTTTCATAATTATTGAAAATGGACTTTTCCAGGAAGGTTTATAAGAATTTTGTGGAAATAGGCGGTTCAACAAAAGTTCCGATTACAAATGCTTTATCAGGAAGAATATTTTAAGTTGCTTGGATAAAGTAAGCGATAGTGAGTGTAATGGTTGTTAGCTGTGGAAAGCGTGGCGGCTTTGCTTGCTGGGCTGAACCAATAATTACCAATACATTTGTTTTCACAACAAATATGTAAGATTCAGAGCAAATTTACTTCTTTTTTTTGGGACACTCTGTATTAAAAGTACATTTATTTCAGTGATACTTTAAGGCAAATTTATGTGTACTTTTTGGAAGAAAAAAATAAAGGATAACTTTCAAGCCAACTTGATGCTGGAAGTCCTGCACCAACAAGGATTTAATATTTTATTTGTAAATATTTTACATTTATTGGATTCAAATTTGGTCAGAGGAAATACAACAAAAGCCAGATTTCAAACACAATGAATGAATGATAAGTAAGAAAATTAAAAATGCTTCCATTGTTTGCAACCTAGTAAATGCATTACACAAAACAAAAATAAAACAACAAATTCTTCCACTCCGCTTAATTTTTTGCAATCTTTTAAAGAATTCCAAGTATGGCAAAAAAAATTGTAAAAAATCAAAAAATTTATTTATTGAACGAAGCTATATCTCACGATGGTTAAAGGGACATAGCTATTTCATGCCTTTTCAAAAATTTCGATACTGGGGCTGATAGGAACAGTTGGGGCGGCGCGTGTTTGAATTACCGTGTCACTTCTGTCTTACACGGTAATTCAAACACGCGCCTTACCAAGTGTAACTTGCAGTGCCCGCAAACGAAATTTCAAAAAAGGCATGAAATAGCTATGTCCCTTTAATGTCAGCTACGTTTTTCGTCAACATGCATTTTTTGTTTTGTTTTGTGAATCAAAGAGTTATTCATTCATTTTTTCAAAAATGCAAATATAGCGTCATTGATCAAATGACGGTAGCGCTATTAGCTTTTACTTCTCTCTTGGGAGGTAATTAAAAGGTTTATAGTAAAAAAATGTTAAAAATGACTACAAAATTAGAGTTAAAGTTTAGTAAAAAAAATTATGAAACTTTTCAATGAATTCCAAAACAATTTTTTTGTATTTTATTTTTCAATTATTTACGTATGTAACAAAACAAAGAATAAAAAACCTCTCTTTTTGTAAATAAATGTTTTCTCTTTTTGAAAAAAAAGGTGCAGCATCATCAATCTTTTTTTGTTTTGTTTTGAGTTAAGAATGAAAAAACATTAAAAAAAAAACAAATATATACACTCACGAACAGCGGAAAATTTATCACTGGGATAGTAGTTCTAAAAGCTTTTGCTAGCCGTTGTTATCTGATTTATGAAACCTTTTTGTACAAAAAAAAAATAATGAGACAGCAGCCGCCGCCACTAATCACTTTTTTGGAGCAATATTGTAAAGAAAGAAAAGCAGCACATCATTTTAAGCATTTATTCGATTTTATTTTATTGGTTGGCCATTCTCTAAATTATTTTTCTTCATGCTTTTATTCAATTTTGAATACTTCAAATTTTAAACCTTTATTATTTCAAAAATTATGAAGCATTTGTTTGTGGTATTTATTATTATTCTTTCAATTGGCTATGCTTCAACTGGGGTATCTGATCGCTTAAGCAAAAGCTTAGACGATTTTTTTTCACAAGTTACCTCGAGTAAAATTTCTAATACTGTTGGAAAACTCGATCGAACGATCAAGAATGATAATGACCAAAGATCTGGCAAAAAATTAGACATTCGTGAGAAATTTTTACGCAAACCTAAAGCAGATAATATCGATCAACCAAAAGAACCAAAACAAATCAATAATAATACAGCATCTGAAATGTTTGGTTTATCCAACCTCATAGAAGAATTTCGTAATTATTCCACCCGAAATGAAACTATCACCGAAGTTCACATTAAAATTAAACGTAAGTTCGAAAGGTTTATCTTAATCAAACAAACTAACTGATCCCAATTTATACCAGAAACAATTTTTCCTAAAATTGAAAAACACAAAAAATCACCCCTCACAAATTTTTGTATTATCGGTAAATCTTTTTGAATTTTGATTTTTTTTTAAAGTTGGCAAATAAATTCTTCTCTTTTTTAGACGCCGGCAAAACAATTGGAATTAAAAAAGATGATCAAAGCATTGATAAGCTTTTATATTATGTTCTTAGACACCGATTTTCCATCACAATTTTATGGTGTCCATTTGAACCAATTCGCGGACAACCATGAATCATGAATTTCGATAATTTTTTATTTTAATTGAATTGCTTTTAATTATTAAATCACGAGGATTGAAAAAAATAAATGCAAAAAGTATACATTTTTATCAAAAAATTTTAAGTAAGAATTTAAAAAAATTGTAATATTTTATATTTAATTTTATTTTTGTGTCATGTTTTTTTGATTAATTTTTTAACCTTTTGATTTGTTTATGACTTGATTTATCATTTTACAATATTATGCTATTACTGCGAAAGCCCAACAAGCACATCTTTTGTTTTGATTCAATATTTTTTAATTCTTTTGATTCTAAAATAATTTTCCTTATTGATAAAATTTTAGAAATGCAGTGGATAATAATGAAAAAACATTAGCACACTTATCTATTTTTTTGTTTGTAGCTCTTCGGAATTTTGTATAAAAAATTCAAAGTTCAAAATACAAATAATGTAGTTTAACAGAAAACCTTTTAAAGAAAAATGTTTAAACATGTGAAAAGAAAGCTTAAAGTTTTTTTTAATTTGAATTTTTTATTAATTTCATTTTTTGTTTATGTTTTTTTCGCAAAAATAAAAACTATCTAATACTAATAAAAATATTTTAGAAATTTATTTTAATATAAATGCTAATGAAATTGAGTTTTGAGTTTTTGTTGATAAAAGAGCGGTAACTACAAATGAAATTGAAAAATGGATAACAGAAAACTTTTGAATTTACATGAAATAGAAGCAAGTTTAGTATTAAAAGAAGATAATAATGATAAGAAGAAGAAAAAAGATTTTTTAAAAGTTTCAAGCAAAATTTAAAAATTTACATAGAATAACTCAACATCGATAAGAAAAATTGGAGAACAATATTTTCAAATTTTAATAAAACAACATTCAAGATTCATTAATTTACAAGATTCTTCAATTTGAGTTTCAACGCGGTTTCTTGCTTCGGCTTCAAAATCATCAAAAAGCACGAAACCAAATTTTTTTGGTTTTGTTCCAATTTTTGATTTAATTGCTTTAATTTTTTCTTTGAGAATTAAAGCCAAAAGAAAAGCAGGGGATGCGGCATTTTTAGTTTTATTTGATGCTTCATATTCAATTAAAACGGGGTTGCTTGAGTCTTTGGTGATTTCAAACTTCCAATTTGGATCAACTTTGATCTTTTCTGGTTGCATTGACATGATTTTAATGAAATCTAAATTAAAAGATTAATATTATGGAATTTATTATGAGTATGGAATTTACCATAAATGGCAACTGGAAATCCATTAACATTTGGAGATGAAATAAAAGTTGGCTTTTCTGCTTCACCACGAAGAATCAAATTTTTGCCATATAAACCTTAATAAAATTTATCAATTAACATTTTTTGCTTTTAGGAAAGATTTTAAGAAAAAAAAACTTACCATTCCATTCATCCAAAAATTCATATTTTCCATTTTCATTTGTGCAAGTGCAAATAACTGAAGAATTATCAAAAAATCCAATAACAGGAATTTTTTCTTTTATGCTTTTAGCATCCAAAATTGATGGAAGGAATTGAATTTGAAAGGAAATAAGGGGTTCTTTAGTAAATGTAAAAAAGTTTTGTTCATCCACGGAATAAATAATTTTCATTTTATGAGAATTCTTTAAATCGAGTAAAACTTGATGATGCTGAGCCCACCAGAGTTCATCATTTCCTTTTACGATTGATTTTGGAATAAAACTAAGGCCATTAATTTGATTATCTTTTTCATATGCTAACTGAAAATCAAAATCTTTTAATTTCTTAAATGTAAAAATAATGATAAAACAACGTACATAAAATTCTTGGGTGAGACGTGAAACAAAACATTCCTTTTTGAGGGGTAAACGTTCATTCTTATTCATAGTTATCCATGCATCTTCTTTTTTACAATTTGATGGTAAAACATAAAAAGTTCTATTACAAATTGGATGAATAAAAAATTTGTTATTTGATCGATCGATAATCCATTTACCCATTTCATATACAAATTTAATTTTATATTCAGTAATTATTCCATTTAAAGCGATAAGTTTTTTTGATTTCAAAACAATTTTTAAATGTTTGAACATGGCTGCCATAGCTTGCATTGCGAATAAAATAATTCTTGTTGGATGACATGAACCCATAATTTTAACTTTAAGCCTTTCAGGTGTATCTCCATTTTCAGTGGGAACGTCTCTTTCACACATAACTTCATATCCATCCATAACTCGGCGTAATTCGATTACAGATATACCATTGATGGAAACATTGACAATTAAAACCATTTCATCAAATGGAATAGTTACATTAGCTCCAGCTAAAAATGCCATAGCAAAATAAACTCCATCGTGGGTAAAATAATATGGAATTTTCATATCGATTAATAGCTGACGAAGTTCATCTTTAAGATTGAGAATATTTAAATATTCAGGTGTTACCAACAATTCAATATTTATTATGATCGCTTTATAACCTTTGAAAGTTTTTTTAAAGTCTTTCATAAATGCTTTTATGCTTTGAGTGACAGCTTGGGCCACAAGGTTGCCAGTATCTTCTTGAACCACGGTAACAGATAAGTTGGCTTGATAACCAATAATATATGCATATCCTCCACCACGAGCCAAATTTTGCATATCTGATGCATCCCAATAATTCATGGCTACAAGATGATTATTATATAAAAAATCGAATGCCTAAAAAAACAAAAATAAATATAAGTTTTTGCATATAATAAAAAGATGGAAATTCAAGCGCAAAAAAAGTTTAATTTTAAAAAATAATAATTCCGAAACATTTGCATTCAGGAACTTTTGCCAAGTTTATAAATATAAACTAAATTAATAAAAAAGCAACTTGTTAAAACTTGGTTAATAAAAAATTTTTAGAAGAAAGAGAACGATATTTTTTTTTTGCATCAAATGAAACAAAATACTTTTTTGTTGATTGAATTTATCCAAAACCAACCAAAAAGTTTTCAAGTAAGCAAAAAAGGCAACAACAAAAAAATGGTTGGCGCGAAAAAAACTCTTTTTCTTTATTAAAGAAATGGTTGTTGTTGGTGAGAAGAATAGCAGTTATTTGTCAACAAAAAAGAGAACTAAAAATTCAAAGGCCAATAGCAAATGGGAAAATCTTTGTTTTTCTTTGTCTGCTTTTTACGCCGCAAAATTATATATTTTAAAGAAAGTAACGATCGGCAAAAAAGAAATTTTTTTTATGGAGATGGAACAAAAAATGGCACTGTTGAAGAAAAGAACGTTGGGAGCGATAAAAAAACAAAAATAAATTAACATTGTATTTGCAAATAATTTAAATTGAATACCAAAAATTATATATTTAAATAAGTATTAGAAAAACTTTTGTACCTTATTTCTGTGTTTTACTTGTTTTTAAAACAAATAGTTCAAGTTTTAAAGAATTTTTTGAAACTCAATTTAAAATTGATGGAAAAAACGAAAAAAATTATGATATTCATATTCGTTAATGCAGTGATAGTGAGCTTTGAAACATTCACCTCAATTTGTTTTTTCATTCTTTAAACTTTCTTTATTTGCTTTAAAATTAATAAATGTTTAAAAAAAAGAATGGAATTTTCTTGTTTACTTTTTTAGTCTTTGATTTTCCCTTATTTTCCTTTTTTCAAATTATTCTAAAAACAAAACAGAAAAACTCGTCTATGAAAATAAATGATTTTTTATAAAAAAAAGTGGCAGCATCATTTTTCTTTTTTTATTTTGTTTTGAAGGAAAAACATTGAAAAAAAACTCACACACAAAAGAACAGCGGCAAACTTGTCTGTGGGGAATCATTAAAAGCTTCTCTCGCTGCTATCTGACTTTTGAACCTTTTTTTGTTTTTAAAAAATTTTTCAAGACAACATCAATCCATTTTGTTAAGCAATACTGACTGAAAATAAAATAAAAACACATCAATCCAAATTTTATTCGATTTTGTTTAGTTGCTTTGCAATTTTTTCAATATATTTTTTGTTTTTATTTGCATTGAATTTTTGAAAACTTCAAACTTTTTACTTTTACTAACTTCAAAACTATGAAATATTTATTTGGGCTTTATTTGATTGCTCTCACCTTTGGCTTCGCTTCAAGTGATGTAATAGATAGAAATAACTCGAAAATTGTTTTTACACAATCAGGTGAATTTTCTTCCGCTTTGAGCAAACTCTTGCAAGTCTTACTTTGATAATATCTTATAGGTCAAAATCAAAGCTCCGCCGAGGTTGGAAATCATCATCTAAATCATAGCAATGATACAACATCCAATACTAGAAAAGAATTCGCGGAATCCATATCGGAAATTAGAGTGTACTCGAAAAATGGAACCCTCAGCGAAGTTCTCACTAAAGTTTTAGGTAAGTTTGAAAGGTTAGCGTAAACAAACTAAATTATCCCAATTTTTTTAGAAATTGTAAAAATTTTCCCCGTTCAATTAAATTTTTATGGAGAACATGTGGTTTTTGAACTAAAAGAATTTATCCCAGAAATTATTTTTCCTAAAATTGAAAAAGTTAAAAAATCGCCCCTCAATCATTTCTGCATCGAAGGTAAAAAAATTTAAATTTTCACTTTAAAAAAATAAACTAAATAATACTATTTTAGATGAAGGTCAAACCATTGCAATTACAAAAGATGACGAAAGTGTTGGCCTTTTGTTAATTTATCTTGTTAAGCACAAAAATTCCATCACCATTCTTTGGTGCCCTTTAGACCTTGTGCGTACTCGATGGCAATGAATCAAAAGTATTTATAATTGTTTAGTTAAATGGATTTCTTTTTTAAATATTAAAAACCCAAAGCACTAAAGAAAATGCAAAAAAAGAGTTGTTTTTTCCTTCATTTTTTATTTACTCTTTAAAAAAACTTTGCTATGTTTTCTACTTTATTTTTCATTGCGTGTAATGTTTCTTTGGTTAAACAATATATTTAATTTTTTTGAAATCTCTTTGTTTATAAATTACTTTATTATTTTTTTCATGCCGCTGCATTTAAAGCCTGAAATGCATTCTCTTGGTCTTGATTCCACACAGTTAGAGATGATGTATATTAAAACAAATTTTCCTTTAAACTTTTTGACTTTGGAAAGGTGTTTGTGGGTTGCTAGCTTTTTCACTCTCTCTATTTTTGTTTGTTTTGCTTTGAAATTTTGTACATAAAAAACTAACAAAAAGTTATAAAATAAAAAATTCAAATTGAAAAAATTGCAATGTCATTAATATAAGAACACACAAAACTTTTGCAAAAAAAAAAGAGAAGAAAGAATGCAACATAAAAAAAACACTCGCAAATATTGATCGCTTTTTGCGAGAAAAAAGGCTGAATGAAGTAATAAAAATAATAAACACACACGTCTCTTGTTTTTTGAGAAGCAACAAAAACATTAATTTTCGTATTTTTGTTAAAAACCAACTTAAATTTTTAATTTCATTTATTTTTTTTTGTTTTTTTTAAATCTTTGACAGAGTAAAATATAATAACTCTCGAGTAAATACCAAAATACACATGTCCATGCTGAAAAGAGAAAAGTATTGGTTTCACATAGTTAAAGCTCTTCAGACTTTTTATGTAATAAAAATGTTTTGTAACAAAATATATATAAGTGCAGAAATCAAAAATTTGTTTATAAAAAGTTTTTTTTGATGAAGCAATTAGAAAAATAATTTTAAAAAAAAAAGAAAGTTTTAAAGAAAAAGTATTAATTTAGTGAATATGTACATATATGATAATATTTCTACTCGTCATTTTTGCGTTATGTGTAAACAACGTAACTAAAAAGTCCAGTTAAACTGCCACTCTTAGTTAACCCTAGCATCAATCGAGGCAAACATGATGGTGACATTTCAGTTCCATTCGGCCAATCTTTTTCATCTCCATCCGGATAATCATCTCCCACATACACCATTGCTGTATCAATGAAATTTTCTTGATCTTTGAACCATTGAAAACTTTTTTCCCAGGGATTATCAGCTTCTAGAGAATCCTCAAAATCTCGATGAATTTGATCTTGAAATTTGTTGGTTTTTTCATTCAATGGGAAAATTGCTGAAATGGAAGGATTAAACTATAACGTTTTTTCTAATTTAAAAAGAAATTGTGAATTTTTTCAAATCTGAGAATATCTCGAGAATCCTACCGAAAATTTCGAAGCTCCGGCAAAGCGTTCTAAAAAACTTTTGTGCTATGCTTTTTTTTACTAATTTTTCAAAATAATCTGTGGTTATTTTAATTAAAAATTAGGTCAAAAAAGGTGGAAATGAATCGAAAAAAGCATCAAAAAGTTTTTGTTCCCAATTCTTGCAACACAATTTTATTTTTCTGTACTAGTTTGACAAATGCCACAAATTTTTTGGAGAATCGTGGATTCTCTAGATTTGTGCAAAGTATGGCAGCTGCCGTTGTATTTTTCTAATTTTAAATGAAATATTTTAAAATACTTACTGATACTAGACGACGGAAAAAGGGTTCCATCAAATCGATCTCGAATAAGTTTAGCTGTAATCTTCTTTGGGGTTTCTTTATCTTCTTTAAGTGCAACAAGCCAAAATGGAACCATAGATTCTCCGCCTTCGCTACCTAATCCAATTTCGCCATCGCCAAATATTTGTTTTGCTTCTTGAGACAAGCGTTGGCAAAGTTCAATTTCTTCGGATGAAATTGGAGTCTTATTTTTCCCAAAATATCCGTCACAAAAGTTAAAAACAGCTCGATTAGAAATTGAATTATTTGGCCATTCTGCTGTTGATCCTTTAGCAACATCATAATCATTCATACAATCAGCAAATAATTTTTTAAATTCATTCATGTTAAAAAAGGGATTAAAAATAAAAAAATTAAACTTTAGAAAAAAAATCTTTTTGTAAAACTCACGAATAAAAACGAAAAAACAACGACTGAAAAACAAATGCAATAAAAAGAGACAAGTAATCGATAGCAGGAAGGAAGGGATAGATGAATCAATAAAGTCATCAAAAAAGCGTGAAAAAAACTGCAGCGAAAGAATTTTGTTTTTTTTAAGTCGTTTTCAACAAACCAGCAACCTCTTTGTTGACCATGAATATATGAATAAGATTGCGTGAAGATGTTAGATATAAACAGTGTATTTTAGCAAAGTTTTAAATTTTAAAACAAATTTTTGTTTATCAATACCTTTTTTATCAAATGTTTTGATAAAGTGATAACTTTTCTTATATTCAATGCAAGTTGCCAAATAAATAAACGCCTATCACAGAAAAGTAATTTATGACTGCGTACAAAAAAAAAGACAAGATTTTATACATGTAAATCACTCAGGCTTAATTATAATATTATAATGAGCATCTTTTGGAATAGTATAATTTACTCGATTTAAATGATCTGTAGAATCACCAAATGTGCATTTGCATAAATGTGGTTTACTGCATGATGATTCGTAATGACGACCACCGGAGTGTTCCTTGCAATATTTGTCACATTCATCCGTTTTACAACCTAAATATTTAAATTAAGTTTAAATTATGAAACACAATAGTTGTTGTGGAGATGTTTCCTGATTTTCCGAAAAAAAGAAAAAGCGCCACAATTTTGATCTCATATTTAATCCTAAAAGTTAATCAAAAACTTACCAACAGCTGTAGTTGAACATCCACAATGACATTTGTTTTTTTCACAAGATGCTTTCACTTGAGCTTCTCCACATTTTCCTTTACAAAAAGCAGGACAAAATGATGAACATTCCAAAGCTTGCATTCCCGAGGATCTTTCACTGGTTAGATCAGAAACAGATAATAAAGAGAATAACAAAATTATTATTGTAAACTTCATTTCTTAAAAACTGGTATTTTGCAAACAAGAAAATTGCAAAAAGTAAAAATTTTATTACATTTTTGTCTATTTATAGTCATCTATTTTATTTACACCTTAAAAATTAAAAGACCAAATTTCTGCTATGAAAGAAACACCCAAAATCTAAAGACAGACTATTTTGATTGATTACCATACGAGAAAAATGTTTGTTTTAAATAAACTGAAAACGCCTATTAGGAATTTCATCGATAAATTTTCGGTCAAGTTATATTTGTTAATTTCTTTTTTGATGATGAAATTTTTCTTCACAGCATTCGTTAAAAATCTGTGCAATAAGAAAGGAAAAAGTTTTTGTTGAAAGATAACAATGTCTACTTTTTGCTAACATTAAAAATGGAATTTGAATAATGCATTGAGAAAATAAACACTCTGAGCTACTACTGTTCTTGACCTATTTTTAGTTCTTTGCCTTTTTTCAACTGGGAACAAGAATGGCGACATTTTTCGGTACTTTTTTTCTATGTATTTATTTGCCTATCGTTAATTTTTTTTTGGATGTCGGTGTTCTTTTACGGCATCTATCATAATTTTGTCAAAACTCTCTTCAATGTGGACGTTTAATTTGCGTACGTATTAAACCTTTATAATAAAAATGCAAGCAAATTATATGGCTCCTATAGTGTGGATATCATCTAATGAATTGCATGGTGATTTATTGTGATAGCTTATGATCTAATTCAATATTATCTTTTTCAATGTGATAATGGTCACCGACTAAATCGGCAATATTTATGGCGATATCAATACCTCCTCTAACATAAAACAACAACAATGATTTCAGTCCATGCCTAACATTCGCTGTTTTTTCATTGATTTCACACTTCTCTTTTTTTTATTTTGCTCGTAAAATCAATAATATTGGACATATAAAATAAACAAACCAAAAAATAAATAAAAAATTCAAACACAAAAAAGTATAATGTCGACAACGGAAAAAACATATTTTGCAAATGAAAAAAAAGAATAAAAAGAGGGCAAAAAAAAAAAAACACCCCAAAGCAAGTATTGATCGCTTTTAGTGTAAAAAAAGAAGCAGGAAAAGTTGAGCTATGAAGAAAAAAAAACACGTCTCTTGTTTTTTTAGGAGCAATGAAAGTATTTTTTCATTATTATTTTAAATTTTTGTTTTAATAATATTTCTGTTTTTTTTTTAAATTTAAGTGAGTGGTATATTGTACAAACTTACTTGCTAGAACGTCATTTTAAATTAAGTTTTAAAAATTATTAGAATTAAATCTATCTTAGGTTGTTAAAAATAAATTGGAAAGCATCGTTTCGAGCAGCAAAAAAAAACCCTAAAATCGGTGGTTTCAAGTTAAAAATGACGATTTAATAGAATTTTTCTCAAAAATCTCTGAGAAAAATAAAAACTTTGTAACCTTCATTTTTTTTATTCCTTCAAATTTCAGAACCTTTTTATTGGGTCTTTTCATAATTGAATAAAAAATGATTAACATATTTTAAATAAATAAACAAATAACGTTGTTAATTTTAATATTCAATTTCTTTATTATTATTGTTCCCCAACTGTTTTTTATTTGCCATACATATCATGTAGTTTACTATGATTACGTAATGATTTAAAATCATTTGTATTTAAAGGAGTCGAATATTTAAATTAAAATAAATAAATTTTTGTTTGTTGACAAACGTTGAATAAATTAAAATTTAATAGAAGCAAAGAAAAAATTTGCTATTGTTTATTAAAGTTTATTAAAAAAAGTTTAGAAAAAAATTAAATAAAATATTCAAACATAGCAAACGTTAAAGGGAAACACAAAAAAGCATTGCTAAAGCAAAATATAGCTTTTTCTTTAAAAAAAGGAAGGATGTAAAAAACAGAGAGCAACACTATTGATTGTGCATTTTGTGTTCAAAAAAATAAATAACGGAGGGAGTGATAAAAAGCATAATAAATACATATTGCTTTTACGTCAAAAGAAAAAAAAGACGTAAAAATGTTTTTTCTTTCAGTTTTTTGAAACATCCATGATTTGTTTCTAACAAATTTTTCTTGTGCGAAACGTCTCATGATTTAATAATATTTTTTTTTATTCTTTGTCCTCAGTTTGATAATAAAAATGCGTTTAAACATATATTTAGGCTGCGGCGCACGCCCAACATGACCTTGTTTTATCTTAATTCTCATCTTTTTTAAATTTATATTTGAATAACACATATTTTCATACAAACAACTTTTTACAAAGTTATGAAGCAAATATTATTTTAATGTTTTTTCGCTTTTCAAAGCTATTAAAATAAAATAAAATAAAAACAATAAAATAAAAAATTCAAATTGAAAAAAAGTGCGACGTCCCTAACAAAAAAACACACATTTATTTATTTGAAAAAAAAGTGCAAAAAAACAAGCAAGTATTGATTGCTTTTTTTCGAGAGAGAAAAAAAAGAGCTGACAAGGAACCGTTTTTAGGTGATTTTTCTCTGGGCAAAATCTGCCTAGCTCAAAATGTTCTACACATATTTTTATGACATTTTGGAAAATATTACGTGCCATGGGGAGAGGACCAAGCAAAGCATCAGTAGCACATTCTTCGGTTACAATTTGTTGTCCGTTGGTTCGTTTGTAGCTTTCAGTAACGTTTATTGCGGCAATTACAACTGTTTTTTCAGCACAAATTTTCAAACTTTCCTTTCCTTTTATTTCTCGGTGGTCTTTTGCTTTGATTTTCATAAATTTGACGTTTTCTCGGCAGATATTTTCTTCTTTGGTAAATGCATAAGTGCTATTTTCTTGCAAACTCTTTTCACTTGCGTATTCGAAAACCTAAGATATTAGAATTTTTTGATAATCAAAGAATTACATAAAAAAATAAAAATAAAAAAGGCACTTACATATGACATAAAATTTCCCGGCGGTTTTTTTTTATCAGAGGTTGATGGCCTTTTCGAACATTCGCGCAATTGTTGCGCAGATAATGCTACAGGAATTGCAGTAAGTTGTTGTCGATGAGCGTGGAGTGCCAGTGCGTCAGCTCCAACACAGGCCTAGCAGGCTGCTGTTTTATCTTGATCCCATACTGTGAGCGAAGAAGGTGGTAAAACATATTTATCAGGATACTTTTGACATAATTCAAGGGAACGGGTTGTTGCGGGTGGAATTGTTGTTGTGGAGAAACCACGGAGTTTAGAACCTTTTCCCAGCCCTTTTCTGGCGCGATGAGCATCAGATAAAGATAAAATAAAACACATAAAAACGAATAACCGATACATTTCCATAGTATTTAATTTGAAGAAGCAATGTATAATGTATCTTTTCTATTAAACTTGACCGCTTTTATAACCTTTTTGCAAGTCGATGCTCCAAAATTACAATGGTTTAGCTCCACCTCTCTTACTAAAGCTTTTTCAACAAAAAGGAAAAGCAAATTTTTTTCATAGGCGTTTTAAAATGGTTGTTCTATGTTGCTTTCGTGCGTCACATACTCTCCACAATTTGTTTTTTCTTTTAACATTGTCAGACTTTTTTTAAAGTCTTTTCGTGTTCCCAATATTTTATACATGTCAGCTCTAAAATTGCCGCAAAAATATTGTTTAAATTTTTTTGTTTTTTTTAGCGACGTCTATTTTTTTCTACAATGACAAATGAGCAATAGGAAAATTTTTTCTTTTTCAAAAAGCAACGTTTTATTTTTATTTTAGCGTTGTTTTATATCATAAAAATAAAAAATGAAACAATTTTGTAAACTTTTTCGCATTTGCGGCAATTCAAAATAACGGAAAAAATTATTCGAAAACTTTTTTTATAGAAAAATAATGCTAGGAAAAAAATATAAAAAATATTATAAATAACACATAATGAAATAAATCAAAAGAATTAAATAATTAGTAAATATTTAGGAAATTCCAAGAACCATTTTGAGTAAAGCCATTCGAACATAAACTCCATTTTGAGCTTGACGGAAGTATGCTGCTCGTTCATCCGCATCAACTTCAGGACTGATTTCATCCACTCGAGGAAGAGGATGCATAACGATGGGAACTTTTTTATTATGTTGAAGAATATCATAATCTTCATCATCTTCTCGAGATTCATTAAGCAATTGAGGGGTGAGAATGAAGGAACCTTTAACAGCTTCATAATCTTCAACTTTAGTAAATCGTTCTTTTTGAATTCGAGTCATATAAATTAAATCCACGCCTCGAATGCCATCAGCAAATTTGGTGAATTTTTTCATTGTAAAATTATGGGAATTTGCTTGAATGTATTTAATAATTTCTTGTGGCATTCCAAGATCTTCGTTTGGTGAAATAAAATGAAGAGTAATATTTTTGTAAAGACAAAGGATTTTAGCCAAAGAATGAACAGTTCGACCATTTTTAAGATCTCCAACCATGGCAATTGTGAGTCCATTGATGGTACTAAGTTCTGTACGAATGGTGTAAAGATCGAGGAGGGCTTGAGTTGGATGTTGTCCAGTTCCATCTCCAGCATTAATAACGGGTTTTCGAGCTATAGCGGCTGCGCGTTCAGCTGCTCCAACTTCAGGATGTCGAAGAACGATAACATCCGAATAAGAATCCATCATGGCAATGGAATCTTCAAGGGATTCGCCTTTTTTAACTGAAGATGAAGTAGCATCGAAATCTTCCACTGCTCCGCCCAATCGCTTCATTGCAACACCAAATGAACATTTAGTTCGAGTCGAAACTTCATAAAACATTGAACCCATAACATAGCCCTGAAAAAAAGTAAAATAGAATATAAAATTTGAAAGATAAAATTATTTTAAAGTTAAAGTCTCAAAATTTTTTAGCCCCAATATTTTTGATTAAATTATTCGCCCAAAAATTACGTGGTTTTGCTTTTAAGAGTAGGTGGGTTATTTTAAATCTTAAAAACTCACAGATAATTTATCCACTAAAATTTCACGATTTTCAATACTAGTTCGACATTTTTCAGCTTCTTCCAAAATTTGATGGACATGAGCTTTAGTGAACATTTCAACTTTGATAATATCTTTTTGATAAAGTGGATTTTCTTCGGGTGATAATGAGCGTTTGGGAGGACTTGAAGCAACCAAGTCGGTGGCATAAATGGAATCAACTCGATTTTTAGTTAAATGTTCAAATTTGTTTCCGTCTTCCATTGCTTTGGTTAATGGAGTTCCAGCAACTGCAGTTTCGGTGGTGGAAGCCAGACGAATATTTTGTCCAAAACCAGGCTTTTCAATCATATTTCCATCCACGTAAACTTCTTTTCCTCGAATAACCACGCTTCGAACTTTTCCAATTACTTTCATTCCAGCAAATGGTGTCCATCCAGCTTTACTGTAGCCACCATTTTCAGGGATGGTCCATTCTTCATCTATTGCAACCTCAACATAAGTATCAGGTTGTTCAGGAAGGTTAAAGATTTTCTTTGGATTTGTATAAAGTCGATCAATGAGTTGCTTCATTGTAAGTTTCTTTTCTTTAACTTTTGTAAGCAATAATGGAAGCATATATTCAACTCCAGGATATCCAGGAGTGCCCTTTTCTTTTTCTTCAAGTGTATGGGGAGCTGAAATTAATATGGCAAATTAGTAATCAAATTTTTAGTTTTTCTAATCCTAAAATACGTAAAAAATGCAGCCAAAGCAAAAATTATACTTTTTGTAAATCTTGCATTTTTAGTTTTTAGTATTCAACAAAAAATATTCAAAAAAAAAATCATTTTTATGCATAAATTTTTGATCACTTGGTATTTCACAAAAAAAAACTTACCATGATCAGTTGCAAAACAATCAATGTAATCAAGGTTATCCCAAAGAGCTTTGGAATCTTCAGCTGAAGCTAAACGAGGTCGAACTTCTTTTAAATTTGGAGGTAAATCAGTTTCATTGAAAATTAAATGATGGGGACAAACTTCGCAAGTGACATTCCAACCCGATTCTTTAGCTTTACGAATTATTTCAATTTCTTCTTTCGTTGCTAAATGACAAATATGAACGTGGCGTTGAGTTAATTGGGCCACGGTTAAAACTGCAGCTAAGGTTTGTTTTTCTGCATGACAAACGATTGGTCGATTTTTAGGAAAAGTTTCAAAATGTTTCATCCAATCCATAACATTTGGAATTTGTAAAGCCGCAAATGTTTCATTCAAATACATTTTCATTCCAGCAACTTTTTTTGCGAGTTCCATTGAAATTGGAGCATTATTTGGTGTGGCTCCAATAAATAGAGCATAATCAACGAGGGATGAAGCAGCAGCTTTGGATTCCACAAGTTCAAATGATTCTGCATCCGTTAAAGGAGGACTGGTATTTGGCATGGCGCAAACAAGGGTGATGCCTCCAGCAATAGCTGCTTTAGATCCAGATTCCCAAGTTTCTTTATGTTCGCCTCCAGGTTCTCGAAAGTGGACATGGATATCGATTAATCCGGGTAAGCGTTTGAGTTGCATGGAAGAAATTGCATCGAGTTGAGAATTAAATAATGGAAGTTTATTTTTTGCTTGTTCGAGAGCTTTAACAAATAATTTAGCACATTTTACATCTGTAAGCAGAGGGATTCCATTATCAACAGCCATTCGACGAGTTTTATATCCTTGTGTTCGATATGCTGATACTCGATATGCTCCAGATCCTTTAATTGGGAGATTAATAACAAGATGAAAATCTTTATTTTCAACATAATCTCCAACTGTTTTAGCAAAAGCTGCAGTTTTGGCACTTGAAGATGTGCCTTTTTCATTATTTCCACCTTCGCCTTCTTGGAATGGCCAATCCACGGTTTGAATATTGATTCCTTCATTATTGTAATAATCTGCTGTGCCTTTGCTTGCAAATAAATCAAATCCAAGGTTTGAAAGAATTTTAACAGATTCAAGCATTTCTGGTTTTATCTTAAAAAAAAATAAATTTCAATCTTGCAACGGAAATTTTAAAAGCAGTAAATTTAACTAACAGAAGTTCCACCAAAAGATAAGAAAATATTTTTCTTTGGTAAAACAAAGCCCGTTGCAAGTAAACCTTTGAGATAAGCTTCTCTATGATCTTTTCCATAACATGCCACTTCACCGGTGGAAACCATTTCAACTCCTTGAATCACATCAGCTCCAGCTAAACGAGAGAAAGAAAATTGTGGAACTTTAACACCAAATTTTCCTCGTCTTCCCCACATAACATCTTCTGGAACTTTAACAGGTTTATCCATCATCACACAAGTTGCAGCAGCAATGAAATCAAAATCCAAGGTTTTTGATACAAATGGAAATGAACGGGAAGCTCGAAGATTGCATTCAATAACAAATAATTCATCATCTTTTGCTATTAATTGCATATTGAAAGGACCTTTAACTTTGAGTTTTTCAGCTATTTTAGCTGTAATAAATTTGATTTGATCGATGGTTTTTTGAGTTAAATCAAATGGAGGACAAACAAGGGTAGCATCACCAGAATGGATTCCAGCATTTTCAATGTGTTCGCAAACAGCCATACACACGATGGCGCCATTTTTAGCTACAGCATCCACATCAATTTCTTTTGCTCCACCAATAAATTTAGAAACCACAATAGGATGATCTTTAGCAACGACGGTAGCTTCTTTTAGGAAATTTTTTAAATCATCTTTGTTATGGGCAACATTCATGGCAGCTCCAGAAAGGACATAACTGGGTCGAATCAAACATGGATAACCTTCTTCTTCACAAAATTCTTCAGCTTCCTTCGCATTTGTAGCATTCTTCCAACGGGGTTGTTTAATTTTAAGTGTATCGAGAGCTCGACTGAATTTAAGTCGATCTTCTGCATTATCGATGCTATCAGGACTTGTGCCAAAAATGTGGACACGAGGTTCAAATTCAGCTCGAGTAAGTTGCATGGCAATATTATTTGGAGATTGACCACCAAAAGCAAGAATTAGACCTTTAGGGCGTTCAAATTCATAAATTGTTCCAACAACCTAAAAAGTTAAATTACTAATTCAGTAAAATGATTTTTTCTATTTATAGAATTTTTTTTATTACGAAAAAAATTAGCATATCTTCATCCATGAAACTTCTTTTGTAATTTTATTTGGACAAAATATTTGTTTTAGTTTATTTTTCCAAAGAAAGTTAGTTTAAACTAATAATTGTTGACTTACTTCAAGACTAATTTCTTCAAAATAAAGTCGATCACAAATATCATAATCAGTGGAAACGGTTTCAGGATTGCAATTAATCATGATAGTTTGATAATCTAATTTTTTTAATTCTTTTACACATCCAACGCAACAGGCATCAAATTCAACGGATGATCCAATTCGATATACTCCACTTCCAAGTACCGCGACACTATTATGCTAAAAAAATTTATAACATTAAGTCGTGCCACGAATTTTTTAAATATAAATCTTACTGTATTTGGTTCAACATCATGTTCAATTCCATTATAAGTTAAATATAAATAATTAGTGGTTGCTGGCCATTCAGCAGCCACGGTATCAATTTGCTTAATAAATGGCAAAATTTTTAGTTCTTTTCTTTGTTGTCGAATAGCTTTTTCAGAATTTTTTATTGTTCGCGCAATTTGAAGATCAGAGAATCCAGCTTGTTTGGCTTCAAGCAATAAATGTCTTGGAACCATTTTGCCTTGAAATTTTTGAATCTTTTTATAAATTTCGATGATGTTATTCATTCGAAACAGGAAAAATTTATCAATTTTTGTTAGATCATGAATTTGTTCCACCGAATATTTATCATTAAATAATGCATAAGCGATGGCATCCACCCGACGATCCGTGGGACATGTAAAATGTTCGGGTGTTAACTTGTTTTTAAATATAAATGGTGTAAATCCTTCATAATTATCATTAACCATTCGAAGAGCTTTTTGAAAGGCTTCTTCAAAGCTTCTACCAATTCCCATCACTTCGCCCACTGATTTCATGGATGATCCAATTTTAGTGGAGACTCGAGCAAATTTGGATAAATCCCATCGTGGAATTTTGACTACACAATAATCGAGAGAAGGTTCAAAACAAGCCGTTGTTTTTTGAGTTACAGAATTTCGAAGATCAGAAAGTCTTTCACCAAGGGCGAGTTTGGCGGCTATGTAAGCCAATGGATAACCCGTGGCTTTGGACGCAAGAGCTGATGAACGAGATAAACGAGCATTGACTTCGATAATGAAATACTAAAAAATGGATAAGAATAAATTGAAAAATATCAATTAAAATTTGCATAAATTAAATTTCCACTTTTTTGGATTGGATTTTTATATTTTTCATTTCAACAACTTACTTCAAGTTTAGTTGGATGAAGAGCATATTGAATATTGCATTCACCAATAATACCAAAATGTCGAATAACTTTCACCGCTGTTTCTCTCAAAGCATTATATTCGGCATCATTTAAAGTTTGAGATGGAGCAACAACAATGCTTTCGCCAGTATGAATTCCAACGGGATCAATATTTTCCATATTACACACGGTGATGCAATTATCAAAAGCATCTCGAACAACTTCATATTCAACTTCTTTAAAGCCAAGTAAACTTTTATCAATTAAAACTTGATTTGAAACAGCTAAAGCTTTTTGAGCTAAGCTTTGAAGTTCGGCTCGATTATAAGCAAATCCAGAACCAAGACCACCGAGGGCAAAAGCGGCACGGCAAAGAACTGGATAACCTATTTCTTCTGCTGCGGCTATAGCATCTTCAATGGTTGTTGCAGCTTTACTTGGAGCAACTTGTTCCCCGATGGATTTAATTTCTTCATTAAATCTTTCTCGATCTTCCGTGGTTATAATGGTATCAATCGAAGTTCCAAGAACTTGAACATTATATTTTTCAAATACTTTATCTCGATAAAGATCCACTGCGCAATTGAGAGCTGTTTGACCACCAAATGTGCATAGAATTCCAGAGGGGCGCTCTTTTTTAATTACCTAAAAAAATAGAGTAGCTTTAATCATAAATTTTTAAATCAAGTTAAAGCACATACATCAGTGACATATTCTTTGGTGACAGGAAGGAAATAAGTTTGATCAGCGAAACCTTTTTTAGTTTGAACTGTGGCAACATTGGAATTAACCAAAACTGTTTTAATTCCACGTTCTTTTAAAGCTTTAATGGCTTGAGCTCCAGAATAATCAAATTCTCCCGCCTGTCCGATTGTTAAACCACCCGAACCAAGAATGAGGACTTTAGTTTGTTCAGCAATTTTGTAAGTATTTTTGTAGAATAATTTTTGTTGAATTAAATCTCGAACACTAAAAAATTATAATTTTCAGAAACCGTTTTTAAGTGAAAATCTAAAACTTACACAAAGCTTTCATTTGCTTTTGCTTTTTTAACTGCATCAATAAAAACATCAAACAAGCAAGCCATATCGCTGGGACCAGCACAATGTTCAGGATGAAATTGTACACTAAAGAATGGCTTTTCTTTATGACAAATCCCTTCATTACTTTTATCATTTTCATTTAAGAAAAGTTCAACCCAATCATTTGGAAGAGTTTGGACGTCAACAGCATAGCCATGATTTTGACTTGTAATAAAGCAACGACCTGTATCGAGATGAGTACAGGGTTGATTATGGCCTCGATTACCATATCTAAACATTATGGTTTTAGAAGAATTTTAGAATGTATAAACATTTACTTCATTTTATATGTTTCAGCACCAATAGCTTTAGCTAACATTTGATGGCCCATACAGATACCAAAAACGGGCTTGGAATTAGGTTTGGCAATAATTTTTGAAAGGCTTTCAATGAGATTTGTAACCATTGATGGATCACCAGGTCCATTGGAAAGGAAAATACCATCATAACCTAAAGATTTCAAATATTTAAGGATTGGATATATAATTTTTTTTGGGAATGATTGAATTACCTGTTTCACGTTCAATTGGATGATCAAATGGAACAACTTTTACCATAGCCCCACGTTTAACAAGACATCGAATTTGATTATTTTTTAACCCGCAATCCACAGCAAGGATATTTAAATCACCCGTACCATATGTAAGAACTATCTAAAAAAATTGAATGGTATATATATTCAAATTAAGAAATTTTAGATAAACGTTTAGAATGCAAATTTTACTGATAACAAACTTAGAGAAAGACTTACTTTAGCTGAAACTTCTTCAACCAAATTATCTTTATTGATATCAACAAATTCAATGCTATCAGGATCATCGGCTTCAATGATTAATTTAGCTTTCATAGCTCCTCCTTCTCGAATCTTTTTCGTCAACGCACGAACATCAATTCCAGCTAGAAGAGGAACACCTTCATTAAAAAGCCATTGAGAAAGGGATTCCACAGCATCGCCATGGCTATGTTCATCTTCCGGACATAGACGATCGACGATCAAAGCAGCAGGCCAAACTTTATGAGATTCAAAATATTTTGGAAGACCATATTCATCGAATAAATCAAAATTAGGAACACCATAATTTCCGATGAGTGGATAAGTGAGGGTTAAAAATTGTTTATGATACGAAGAATCCGTTAAAGCTTCACAATATCCAACCATTCCCGTTTGAAATACAACTTCACCAACGGTGGATCGAGTTGCACCATAAAGTTTTCCATAATATTTAGTTCCATCTTCAAGAACTAAAGTACCCGACATTTCTTCAAACGTTTGGGATGAAAGCGATGGAGATGCAAGCATTCGAATGATAAAATTATGTAATCGGGCAAAACGTTCCCTGAAAAAAAAATATGAAAAAATGAAGGATGTGGTTTAAAAGAAAAATAACAAAGAAGGGGATAATCTTGAGATACAAACAAAAAGCGTGAAAAAATACATTTATGGATTAAAATTAAGAATTACTTATAAGCTATAACTTTAAATAAATTGATTGGATTGATAGTCCCAAAATGTGAGCTTGAGAGCATCAAGGTTTTGTGTTTATAAAAAAGTCTGATAAATTTAAAAGTTAGAATTAGAAAAAGCGAAATAAACTTTATCCGTAAAAATGAAATCCCAAAACTTTTACTTCAGATTCACTTATTTGTGAAGAAAAAAATTTTTGTTTAAAAAAATGAACTAATCGAGTTCTTTATTTTTACACACATTTTGTTGTTTTAAATTGGCCTAAAAAAAGAGAGAGAGACTTCAACCCTATCGCAATCGTGTTCTCTGAACCTTTCCAAAAAAATTAAACTAAAATTACAACCACAATATTTTTGTGAGTTCAGTCAGATAAGAAATGACCATTGATAAAAAAATTTATGAAAACTCAAATCTCCGCCTCAAAGCAAAAAAGGCTTTCCTTTTTGCAAAAAAACAAAAAAAAACCAAAAGATAAACGTAGGTTTTGTGTACAAAAAAGAAAAGAATGGCTGTATTTTTTTTCAAAGAAAGGTCACTATTTTGAAATGAAAAACACATAAAAAAAGAAAGATAAAAACTTTGTTCTTTGCTTTCAGCGAACAATTTGCGAATGTTTTTGGTTTAAAAAAAGGAAAGAAATCAAAAAACAGCGATAAAATGGAAAACGGGAAAGTCTAAGGGTTTTTCTTGTGATGAAAAAAATACCCTAAAATAAAAGTCTAAAGATTGGAGAGATCAAGAACAAAAGTTATCGGCAAAATTTTAGCCTAAAAACAAATTTTTTATATGGGAAGACTTTCTGAAAATAAACTCGATAAAACAATTTTATGCAACAAAGTTAAAAATTTAAATTTTCAAAAAAGAATTTGATTTTTTTAGTTTTATTTTTTTTTCACATTTCTTTTTTTTTCAAGGAGAAAGAGATTACAAAAAACTAAATTCAAGAAAAATTACTTCACATAATTATTTAAGCAACAATATTTTGACGAAGTTTTTTTCCAATAAGATAAGTTCAAGAGAAAAAAAAACCACTCAAAATTACAACAAAAAACGCAAAAAAAAATTTTTTTCTAACAAATACACTTTGAAAGGCAGGCACGCACGCGCAGGCACAGACAATCTTTTTTTCTTTTGCTCGCTTGCTTTCCCATCATTTTTTGTTTTTTCTAAGCGTTTGTTGGGGCAAAGAAAAATAGCAAACGATTGCGCAAAAAGAGATCGCTGCTGTTCTTGGATGTGAATAAGAAAAAAAGAAAAGTTTGTTTTGATAAGATGGGACAAACCACAATTTAAAATTTTTTTGCCTTTACATACTTCATTTGTTTTGGTCAAAACTGAGAACGAGGGGAGAGGCGACCTCCAGCGACTGTCTGGCAAACTTTATTTTTTCATTGAAAAGAAATTTAGCAATGTGATCTTTGATTTAAAAAAAAGGAATGAAAAAACGTTGCAAATTAAAAATTGTATGAAACATTTTTACTTATTCACAAAGAAGAAATGATTGGAAGCAATAATATTTTAAAAAATCATTAAGTGTAAAAAAATTTTTAGCTTTCAATATCACGCCTTATGTTTTTTTGTGAATTTTTAAAATTATATATTTGTTCAAATTTAATAAAATATTATCTATGGCGACAACCTTCATTAGTTAGAGCATATTTCAAAGTTCAATTTTTCTTTTCACATGCCACTTCTTTTTTAAAAATTAAGGCGTCTAATTCAAATTGAAAAATAAGAAAATACGCCAAAAATATGCATAAACAAAACCTGCTAAATTTTTTTCAATTTTACAATAATAAAAAGCTTTATAAAAATAATTCCTCATACAAAACTTTAAACATAATAACGAGATAAATATTTAAATTAAAAACTATTTTTTGGAAATCGATTATGGCAGGAGTTTAATCAGTTGTTATAACAGTATATGGCTCACAAAAGTGTTCATTTGGTCCAAGAATAACAAAATCATCGTCATTTATATAATTTTTTTCAAAATACTTTGCAGTAATATATTTTTTTAGAGATGTGCATTGCACACATCGGTATGTATTTTTGGTACGTACTAAAGTATACTTATAATATTGACGCTTTTCTTTTGAAGTGTAAATAATCAGTTGAGATTTACCATTAGCAGACTTTTCAAATTTATATTGTTCTTTATTGATTTTTCGTGAAATGAGGTCTACAGGATTACTGAAAGGTTCACAAACATGTTCATTTGGTCCAAGAATAACAAATCCATCATCATTTGAAGAATTTCCTTTTTCGTATTTTGCACTTACAGATTTTACAAGATGAATGCATCTACAGCAAACAAACAGATTTTTGCTCTTGTTATAACTATAATTATACCATAGAAGCTTATCATCCGAAGTATAAACAATCAATTGAGGATTCCCTTTATCATTATTTTTAATATCAAAAAGTCGTGGATCAGGTTTTGGTCTTTCTTCCCCAATATTTTCCTCTTTATTAAAATCGATGCCACTTGATGAAAGAAGGTCCATATTAGAAATAACTTGATCGTAATTCAATTGTTCACAAATGTGATCGTTTATTCCCGAAGTAAAATATTCTTGTCCTTCGTCATTTTTGTGAAGTTTAAGAGTGACATCCTTTTTTTTAAGTCTACATTGACAACAAAAGAAATATATTTGATTTGGGTTGTAAGAAAATTTGTAGCAAAATTTCTTTTCATCATCAAAAATTACAGCATTGAGTTTATTTTTTTCATTGAAAAACTTAAAATTTGATGACTGAATAAATTTTTTAATAAATCTTTCAGGATTGTATGCTCGAGGAGTACACAAATGTTGACGACCCTCTTCCATGAAAACAGAATATTCATCAGTCGATTCATTTTGACATAAAAGAACAGTATGATGTATATTTTTTTTACAACAGCCAAGACAGCGGTATCTCTTACCAGTTCCTCTTGAGAATTCATAACAAGTATTTTTGTCTTTTAATGCAAAAACAAATATACGAATTTTGCAATTGTCGTAATGGCGAAGTTCATATTTTGATGGATCAAGAAGAGAAAATGATGAATTGATTTCTTTAGATACTTCATCATCACTTTCAATAACATCTGAAGAAGATGTATTTTCTTCTCTACGGAGTGAATGTCGTTTAGACTTTTTTTCAAATGAAGGAGAACTGTTTGAAGTGTTTTTTCGTTTACGACGCTAAAAACAAAAAAATAATAATATTCTTTTTTAAAAATAAAAATTGGTACCCTTTTTGCAATGGAATTGTTTTCTTGATCGATATCAGAACCTTGATCATCATTATGGGGATCATCAACTTGTGGAACTTCCATTTCGTAATCAGAAGAGACATTTTCATTGCTGACAAAGGATGAAGTAAATGTCAAAGGTTCAGAAAATCTGACTTTTTTCTTGCGATTATTGGCATTTCTTAAACAATTTAAATTAATAAATCGAAATAAAAAATATAATTATAATATTACTTTTGATGGAAGTTATTATTTTCCATGATATCTCCTCGAGCTTGAGCATCTGCATAGTCTTGTTGAAGGGCAGCTGGGTTTTCAGCTTTACTTGGAACCATTAACCAAGAAAATTGTACAGCCAAATCAACCATTAAAATTTTATTACGTTTTTTCAAATGTTTGAAATTACATTGATCATAAGTTTCAGAAAATTTTGCCCAATCATAAAGTTCAAGGACAATATTGTGTTCTTTGAAAGCACTGGCTTTTGTTTTTGCAACAAATTTCTTTATTACCTCATTCATCTCTACAATTTCCATATTGTAATTAAACGCTGTGGGATGGTTGGCAATTTCAGGAATAGTTGAAATGATTATTCTTGGTGGTTGAATTGGTGTTGGAGTTGGTTCTTCTTTTTCATCAAATCTTTTTTTAACCTGATTGTAGCGTTTTGGGCTATCTTTATCAAAAGCTTTTGTGATGAAATCGACAAAATCATTTAAGAATTCAAAGGTATTCTGGAAAATTTAATAAAAGTAAACCAAAAAAAGTAAAAAAAGTTTACATACGCCTTTTGCTTCTTTAAAATCTGGATAATAAACCAAAGCATCAAAACCAATAGAAATAAGAATGTTATTAATGACGTAATCATTTTCCCCATCTTCAATTTGATAATTCATCTGATCAATAACATGACTAAAAAATGTAACTACTTTTAAAAGGAAAAAAAAACTCATGAATTCTATAGGGATGTAGCAAAACCAAACAAACTTACTAAGGATAATTGGGAAAACCAACGAATAATTTTAATGTGTTTTTATAAATTTCTTGAAATTTGATCGAAGACATCAAAGAATCAGTAATAACAAGATTTACTGGACGCTTTGAAGCTGTATTCGAGGTATATTCAGAATCTCGAAAAGCATTTAAAGTTGAAACAATTCTTTCATTAAAAATATCTTCGAAATCTTTGGGCCATTTTTCATGTGCAATACGCTGAAATAAAGTGCAATTAATTAAAGCTATATAGATATAAATTGTAAGTATTCTTACTGTAGGAGCTATACAAATAGTTTTTTGATTGGCTAATGCTGTGGTATCTTTACAAAATCCATCTTCATTATTCATATTGACCTTTTCATCCTCGTCTACTTCTTCGTGATCTTGCAATGCTGCATTTAAAGTTCGTCCAAAATGGTGTTGTTCAGAAACAATATCATTTGAATTATTAAAGTTGTCATCTGATTCGCTTCCAATTTCATTCATTTCTTCGTCAAATGAATGCCGATCATCGTCAATGGAATTTACTTTTTCTATATTTAACGGGCTTGATTTTGACCTTAAATTATAAGAGCGAATGGCTCGAGATTGATGAGATTCGTCATCACTGCTTTTATCATTACAAAGTTGATTAAGTGGCATGGTTGATTAATATTAACTAATATTTAATTCCGAAATTTGTTAGCGCAAAAGAACTATAAATAATTGAAGAAACTAAAAATATTTTATTTATTTAATAAAAAAGCTTGCAAAAATATAGTAAAAAATTATTTCTCTTTGATTCAGTGAATTAAAAGCCAAAATATACAGAAAGAGAAGTACTTGACACCTTTTTATAAAGAGAAAAAAATGGGACAAGAATACGCTTACAGGATCAAAAATAATATAGATAACAACGAGCAATTTTTCTTTTACGTAGGTTGTTTTGGTTAAAGTGAAAAAGAAAGAGACATTCTCAAACGAACGTGTGGCAAATTTTATTTTTCCTTTTAAAAAAATGCAAAGTAATCCTTGCAACAGCATTAAAAAAATCTATTTATTGCTTTAAACATTTAAACGAATTTAAAAAAGTTAGAACAAATTAAAAGCTTATGAAAGCGTTAAAAATAGAACCAGGTCGACAGCTTACAACCTTTTTTGTTTGATTAATTCATGTTCGGCGAATGAATTTAAAAATTCTTTTATAACATTTTCTCTCGAGCATAAAATATCATCCAAATATGAAGTTAAATCGCTTTTTATTGGTATCCATTTGGGTTCAGTATATGAACAAATTTTCTCCGTAAATCTTTGATATACTTCGAACGTGAGTACTGAATTTGTCAAACAAGAAAGTTCTAATTTATACGACCGCGTTCGCTTTAAATATTAAGAATTATTTTTGTTTGCTTTGTCGATTTATAAGAAATAATATTTCAAAAAATTAAGATATATGCAAAAAGAGTGGCAACGGCTATTACAAATGCTTTTTAAACACGTAACGAAAACTAATGCTCTCAAAAAAAATTATTCACTGATTTTTGATAGGTAATTTAGAAAAAAATCTAAACCTAAAAAGCATAAAAAATGATTTGTGGAATGAGAATTGTAAGTGCTTTTTTGGACAGCCGTTGTCGTATTTTTTTGAGAAAAAAATTCACTTTTTTTTAAACTTTTATCAAAAAATGGATGGGAACTCAAAGAGGTATAGCGGTATGAAAATCATTGTTTAAGAGCTTTTACGAATGATAATAGGTGTATGAAACTCATGTTAATCATAATTTGATTAAAAGAACGAGATAAAGCATTTTAAGTTAAATTTTCTTACTGGAGTTAAATCAATCTCGGATCCATCTTGTTCTAAAAAAATAGTCTTATCGATTTATTAATGTTTTTAAACTAACTATAATTATAACATTTTAAGGTGATATTTTCCCATCTGAATTCATTAAATTTAACATATTCAGGACTTTTCCCAGGAAAAACTCGGGTAAATGGGTTAATCTCCCAACGATCACCTAAAAAAAGAAGATATAGATTTAAAATAATTGTGGGTCAATAAAAAGCGTCTCCGCCCAATCAAAATAAAAAAAGTTTTGAAAATTATTGAATGAGTGGGTGACTGCTTTTTTTTGTAGACCACCAAATAATTATTTACCATTCTCAATACCATATTTAATAAGTCTACTAGCAATTCTAAGCTGGCTTTCACAGTCGAGATGAGTTTGATCAAAAAAATTTCCATCAACTTTGACATTAGTTAATGCAAAAATATTAAGAGCAATCATACATAAAAATTCAATATTTGCAGCATCTTCCTTTTTAAATTTCCCCAGGGAAATCATTTCAATAAATGGATCAAAGTTTTCTGATAAATCAATTACATTTCTTTTACCATTACCATATTTCTAAAGATATGTATTATTTTTTATTTAAAGAATTTCTCCCTTTTATAATAAATTCGTTATAATAATTTTTAAAATTCATTAACATTTATATAATAAGTTTATTATCGGTTAAAATTAAAAAAATTTCAAAACTTATTATTTACTTGGATTATAGAGAATTAGAAAAAATATTAGACGTCGGTTCTAATGAACTCATTTTTCTTACCTTTTTCAGAATTTCAGTACATGCAGCATGAATAAAAGCAACTTTGGGTGAAACATTTGGATATCCAAGTGCTTCCATTGCTTCTTCACAATGTTGAATGAGGCGAGGCGAAGGATCATCTTCAGTTTTTGTTTTTCCAACATAAAAAATTCTCCAATTCGATGATTTTTTTTGATTAATGTCATATCCAGGTCTTACTAATTTTGCCATTTTGTTAACAGTTTCTTCACTAATATGCTTTGAGAGTCTTAATAAATAAACATATTCGAACTCCGATTTTTCAATATCAAACCGATTTAACGGATCGGCATTGAGACTAAAAAACCAGATATTTTTGTATAAAAAAGTATTTTATTCTGTAAACCAATTGCATTTCACTGAAAAAAAAAACCTGTTGCCGTAAAACGGCACTTTTTTTTTGGCTAATAAACGGCCATAATTTTGCTATTTTACGGCGTTTTTTTAGACGTTTTCAAAACGATAAGTCAAAAATATGGATGGTTTTTGAACGTCTTTTTATTTTAGTATATTTTACGGTTATTATTTTATCGTTTTAAAACGTTTACATAAAATATGAACGTTCTATAACATCATATCGTAAAAACTTTCGTTTTACGACTATTGTTGTGATCGTTTAACGACTAAATAATTTCTTTTATTCTCTGGCTCACATTTTTTTCAGAAACCCAAACGTAGCCCCTGTTTATATACATTATCACATTAAGGCACAACCTTTGGTTGAATTTTCGGTTAATTTCTGATTCATTTTCTGAAGGTGGCGGCATAGCCGTGCGTAACTCCATCTGAAGACTATTGAACTAGAAATTGTTAATATAGGTCCAGTAGCAATAGCTCTGACCTACATTAACATAAAGGAAAGGTTTGCCTATGCACTCCACATAAAAAAAAGCTTTGGTTTACCATAGCGTATAATTTTTGAACAAAAGTCAGTTTATCTGATTTTATCATATTATCTTTAATCAAACTTTATTTTTAAATCTTTGTCGAAAACCAAAAAAATTTGTACCATGCCTCGAATAAACAGTTTTTTAACGACCTTTTTTTAGACGTAAAACGACTATTTTATATCCGTAAAACGACCAAAAATAAATAGACGTTCAGTATTCGACCCAGCGGAAAAGTAGCTCTCTAATAGTGCAAAAAAATGGCCGTTTTACGGTTATTTTTTTATCGTTTTTTTTTCAGTGTTGTATCCAAAATTTTAAGTTTTTTAAAGCTTTAAATAAAATATCTTACCTGTTATCTTTTGTAAGTTTTCTAATATCAGCCTCAAGACTTTTTTTATTATCAAAAAAGCAAGAAAATCCTTGTGCATGACATCTTTGGAAGTCCAAATCTTCATTAATTCTGAAAATCTTTTGTTTATTTGATATATGAGTTTTTTATTCAAAATAATATAAGAAAATAGGCTTAAATTAGCAAAGCTTTTTTTGCTATAGAAGATATTAGATAAAGACTCGTTTTCGAAAACATATATGGATTTATTTTTACGTATTCAAGGAATGAAAAAAAACCATTTCTGTCTATTACAAGGCTCCACCTTATTAAATATTTAAAAATTAACAAAGTAAAATCTTACAAATGTGTTTCATATTTATATTTTTTGTTTAATTCGTTAAACCAAAGGTGCTCAATTGTTTCGCTAACATCTTTTAGCCGAATTTCGTACATTTCACTAACAACGAATTCAGGAGGTATACTAATTCCAGTTCTAATCTTTGCCGTATATTTAACTATACCTTCAATTGTTTGATTAAAAAACGGCGTTTCTGGAAATCTTCTATGCCATCTATTAAAATCCCATGTCCATCTATCACCGATCATGGCTTTTTTAATCGTAGTACCTATTTGGTATATATCTTCACAATCTTTTCTAATAGCAAAATATTTATCATAAGTTATATCATCAATATATAATGGCTTTAAAGTTGAAGGAGGTTTAGAACTAAAGAGAAATCGCTTTAATGGGTTAAATGTCACTTTTTTACCTAAAATTTTTCTATCACAATTTAATGCAAAAATTATTATATCTTACCATTTTCCAAAGACCAATTGATTAACATACTAGCAATTCTTAGTTTTTCGAACGATTTATCACAGGTTGTCAAAGGTAGAAGTGATAATCCTGATAGTATATTTAAACAAAGGAGACGCAAAGCTTCAGCATCATCGGGCACAAACCTGCCGAGAAGTATCATTTCGACTGAATCATCAACATTATAAAGCCATTCTTTGTAATAAAAGCTTTCATTGTCCTGCATATCTGATTCTTTCACTTTTATCTTCCTCATAACATCCATACATGCGGAATGAACGATACTAGATTTCTGTGAAACCTTTTCGAATCCAATTACAGAAACAGCTTTTTCACATTCATTAACTATGGCAATAGCTGGAGGATCGTCGCTAACGATAAAACCAAAAATTCTCAATAAGCTTAAATTTGACTTGTCGGTTACGTCCTTTGCTAGTTGCTCAATTTTCTCTTTCGAGACGTATGGAAAGTTTAACCGTTGCAAATAAAGGTATTTTGTTTCTTTCATTTCAAAACGGGATAATGGATCAATGTTTGCGGGATAATCAGATAGGTTTGAAAATTTTCTAATGGCAATGTTGAGATCTTCTAAGGTAACGCTCTCAGTTTCTTTAAAAATTCCAAAAGAACAAAACCGTATTTCATTAAAGGCAAGTAAAGCGAACCTGAGTTTCTCTTTCACCATTTCTTCATTGAAAGAAGACATTATAACAACAGCTACAATTCACAAGTTTTTTTTAGACAAATAACATTGCTTGAAAAATAATTTATTTCCATCAAAAAAGGAAATAGAAAGCTTTAATCTTTTATATATTTATAATATTGACATTTATTTGAATTTTTTATCAGCCGCGATTATTTGTTGATGATGGAGACGATCACACATGGGCGTATAGGTACCTTAGATTTTCAAAACTTTGCTGCCTATAAAAAAAGCACGTACTCTCCCCTTTGATTAATTTTCCAAACTCTTGGGAGATCGCTGCTGCCTATAATTTTTTTCTTGAAAAAGAACGTACTCCTCCCTTAGTATATTTTTTAGAATTTCAAAAAAGTGATGCTGCCTGCTGCCTATAGGCTACCTAAAAAGGTACCCAAAGGTACCCATTGCCCATGTGTGGAGACGATTATGCTATGAGAGCAAATACGCCTATAAAATTTAAAAGCACGATAGCTTTTTTTAAATCTATACACTTTTTGCTTAAGTTTACACTAAAAGGTGTGCTCTCAAAAATGAAAAATCGACGCATTTTATTTAGCATGATAAAAATTTAAGCAGATTATATGTAAAAAAAATCTTATATGTATTGATTTAACAGACATAAAAAGTTATGTCAAAAACATAGTTTCATTTTATACAAAAGTTTAACTTTTACAATTAGGAAATAAATTGCGGCATTAAGATTTAATTTTATTATTTAGTCGGTTGAAATTTCTTTATTGTCATAAGTTTTTTTATAAAATCAAAAATTATCTTCTTGTCTCTGAATTTATTTTTTTAAATTTTAATTTTTATTAAGAGCATAAGATGTTAATATTAGGATTTAGCTACAAAAACAATCACACCACAGGCTGTAACTCTTTTAAAAGAAATTTTGAGGGTTCTATAATAAATCCATGAGCAAACAGCAATATTGATTGAAATGAAGCAAAGTGTAAAAGGACCAATTAAAGTAGCTAATTGATTGTTTGTAATCTGAAATTTATTTTAAAAGTTATAAAAATTATTTTACAGTGATGTAAGTGACTAATAACATGGTAGCGAATAGACAGCTGAACTGCTTATTTCACAAGTGTAAAAAGCTTTATGCTAGAAAAGGAAGTCTCGCGTAAGCGCATTCATAAAAGCAGCTGACAAATGTTATTCGACAGGCAAAAAAAAAAAGAAGAATTAATGCTTTAACAAAAATTTTTTTTGATACTTACCCTTAAATAAATAAATCCAATAAGATTAGGAAGCATTTCAAAAAAGGTTGTTGAAAGAATAACAAAAATTACGGTTTGATGAATTCTTTCACTAATTTTATTATTGATTCCAACCAAATAATATTTAACTAAACCAAATAAACCAATCCCAGTGAGAGCATTGACAACAATGGTAAAAAGTTTTAAAATATAAATATATGGTACACGATCTTGAAGAACGATGCAACCAAAAAATTGACATGGATTTTTGAGATCTTGTAAAAATAAATCGAATGATTTATTCATGACCATTAAAAATACTGAGTAAGCAATAATGCAAGAAATTGTTACAATTCCAAAAATTTGTTTTAATTTTCCTTTATATTTTAATGGAAATAAAATGCAAATGCATCGATCCAAACCCAAAAAGCATTCGATCACCGTATTTAACAAAGTTAAAGTATACGATGGAAATCCAATTGCATACAAAGTTTTTTGATTATAAATAACTGAATTTGGACGCCAAAGTAAAATTTCATAAAAGCAATAAGTCACAGTTAAAATTCCCCAAATAAATTGATAATACAGAAATATTATTATTGTTGGAGAAATCGCTCGAGTTTGTTTAAATAATTGTTTAGGAAATAAAATATTTAATGAAAAATAAGTCGTTATTAATCCAGCTAAACATTGAATAATGGTTTCAATTAAAATTGCGATAGTTAGAATTTCCATTTTTTAAATTTATTTTTAAAAATTGTCGGAAGTTTTATTTAAAAAATAGTGTTTCAAATTTTTGCTTCCATAAAAAAATGTGACTAACTAAAAAGAATTACAATCCAGGCTTAATAAAAAAGTTGCTTTAATTTAACTTTATATTGAGTTAACTCTAATTTAAGGTTGTAAAAAAGGGAAATGCGGAAATAAGTAACTACTTTTATAAGACTTATTTTATTAAATATTTATGACTTTTTTCTTTCTTTAAAAAAATGTAAGAAACATAATACATTTTTTCTTTTACAGAAAAAGCTTTATGGAAATTATATTAATTTTATAAATTATGAAAGCCTTTTTTTAAGAAAGTGCACAAATTTTTTGATTTTTTTTCTTCACAAAATAGTTTTGACCTATTAAATTTATTAAAGTAAAAAATAATAAAAATCGTACAATAAATATCAAAAGTGGAAAATGTAATTTAAATTATGTTACTACGTTTCCTTGAATAGTTTTTAATCCAAAAGATCCCATTTTTCTGCTTCCTGGAAGTTTGACGAAGTTGATTGTTGGTGGCGTATAATTAAATGCTTTTAAACATCGCGTGAGTAAATGGTTGCACAAATTGCTATATTTGTTGCGGCTACAGTAACTCCAAAAGGACCAATAATTTCATTCAAATATTTTTTAAATATCTAAAAAATTAAATGCTATAGAAATTTAAATTTAAAAAAAATAGGATAAAAAATTATTTTAAATGGATGCATTTTACATTTCTGTACACACTTGGTGTTACAATTATTGTGTCGGATTAATGTAGACCTATATAGAAAAAAAGTGAAGAAACATACCAAATTTGAAAATAGAGCTATAAAGTTAGGGATAATTTCCAAACAGGTTGTTGAAATAATGATAGTGACTAGCGATTTACTTATTCGTTTATTATTTACATTAACATTAGCTTTAAGTAAAAATTTATTTAAACAAAATAATAAAACACCCCCAATAAAATTAGTACCAAGAAGTGAAAATTTTGTTGGTGGCAAATAATAAATTATGCCTCCACTATGTAAACAACTAAAAATCTCACACTTTGTTGATCCTGAAGGTTCTAATTTTGGTAACACTCCTATAATGTTTACAACTAAGAGCATGTGAGCCGTAATTGCAAAAACAGTAAGTGTAGTTGCGTATGAACATAAAATTTGGTGTTTGGATGTATATTTTACCGAAAAGATAATTGTTAAACATCGATCAATGCAAAGAAAAATTTCGATTACAGTTCCAACATAGCCCAAAATGAACGGTAATAGCCCCAAAAAATATATTACATATGCATTATAAATATTCTCTTCGGGTTTCCAAAATGCTATCAAATAAATAAAATACATCAATGAAGGAATACAGTAAATAAACAAAAATACAAAATAAATGCTTATTACAGGAGAAAATTTAGAGCTTCTTTTAAATAATTTTTTGTCGAATAAAACTAACATCGAAAATCTCAAAGTCCATAAAACTAAAGCTAATCCAAGAAAATGATGAGTAAGCGTTATCAACGACGGCATTTTCTTTTTCTATTTTACTCACTTTGAGAAATTCAAAAGAGTAAACATTTTCACACAAAAGAAAAAGATTATGTACTTTTTGAAAAAACAGTTACAATTACTTAGTAAAGTTTTTAAAAAAGTATTTATTCCCTGTTATTAACCCAAGGCTAACATTATATAAAAAACAGTTTCACCTTTACAAAACTACAACTATTTTTTTAAGTAAAAGCTTCAAGAAAAAGTCATAATAAATAAATACGTCAAAATGTTATCATGGGTGATGGCCAACTAAAAGTAAAGATGGAACCATTATTAAATATCAAAAAGTCGACGGCTCTATCGATACTTTTGGAGAAAGACATCGAGAGTGGTCGATGCAACAGTTTTTTTCAGCATCTTTTTGAAGAAAAAGAAACAAAAAAATATTTTTAAAAAAAGAAAAGAAAAAATGGTTATAAACAAAAGTAGAAAGGAAAAAACTTCATTTTTTTTTATATTAATAAAACCTTTTTCATTTGGATCATTTTTTTAGCGCTAACATTTCTTTTCATAAAAAAGCGCAAACTTTTTGAAAGATCACTTTAACCTTTGTATTTCAAGTCCAAAAATTTTATATCTTATTTGCTTGTTCGATTTAGAGCCAACAAGGTTTTTTCATATTCCAAGATTATTGATTTAGACAAACAGACAAAAAAAGCTTTTTCTTTCCTTTTTTGTCTTATTTTTTTTAAATATTTGATTTGAACTCGTTTTTTCTTTAGTTTTTTTTGAGATTCCTTGTAGCTTTATAACTTTGATTTTTTTTTTGCATAAAATAGAAGAGATTATGGCGAATATATAGTAATTTTCTGAGGTCCCGAAGATTATCTGGTTTAAAAATGGCATCCATTTGAAAAATAAATATGCAAATTTGTCTCCATTTACATAGGACATTAAAATATATGGTATACACCATAAAATTCCCCATATTCGATTAAATAATATTGGGTAGAAATCAAATTATTAATGCTTCATGGGTGAATTTAGCCGAATTTTTAAAGTTAATGTATCATCCAACTTCAATAGCAAAAATTAGTATCTCCTCCTTAATTTTTGAGAAAAAGCTCAATGCTAATAATATTTAAATATTATTTAGAACCGATTGATGAAAACTTATTAAAAATGATTTTTTTTGTTCCGCTTGACTTCAAAATCTTTAAATTTACTAGCAGACTCTCTAAAAAAGTATGACAGTAAGGTCACTAGTTTAATGCTTATAAACAGATTGGTTCTAAATTTTTTATGTTTTTATTTTCATTTTTCACTTACGCTATACCTTTTAAATACAGAGTTGTAGTTTTGTAAATGTAAAACTGCTGTATAATGAAAGACTTCGTTTAATAACAGTGGAAGAATACTTTTTAAAAAATTTTACTAAGTAATTGTAACTGTTTTCAAAAAGTACAAAAGCTTTTCCTCTTTACTTTAAAAAAATGTTTGCTCTTTTGAACTATTAACACTTAGTTAGAAAGTGAAGGAAAAAATGTTATACATAACTTTGATAACCTTGGTCCATCATGTTATTGGATTAGCTTTAGTTTTATGGACTTTGAGATATTCGATGTTAGTTTTATTTCACAAAAAATTATTTAAAAGCAGCTCAATATTTTCGCCAGTAATTGGCATTTATTTTTTATTTTTATTTGTTTATTTTATCTCTTCGCTAATATACTTTTTATAATTGATAGCATTTTGGCGACCCGAAGAGAATATTTATAATGCATATGTAATATATTTTTTGGGGCTATTACCGTTCATTTTGGGCTATGTTGGAACTGTAATCGAAATTTTCCTCTGTATTGATAGATGCTTATCTATAATTTTTCCTTTTAAATATACACATAAGAATCAAATATTATGTTCTTATGCAACGGCCATTGCAGTTTTTGCTATTACTGCGCATATGCTTTTTGTTGTAAATCTTATAAAAGTGATACCAAAATTAGACACATCTGAAGCATCACAGTGTAGAATTTTTAGTTGTTTACCATCTGTGGTGGGATTTGATTATTTGGCAGAAACAAGATTTTCACTTGTAATTACCAATTTTATTGGAGGTGTTTTATTATTTTGTTTAAATAGGTTTTTACTTAAAGCTAATGTTAATGTAAATAATAAACGAATAAGCAAATCACTGGTTATTATCATAATTTCTACAACCTTATTTGAAATTCTCCCTACTGTTTTCTCACATCTTGTCTATTGGGTAAGTACCTAACTAATTTTGTAGGGACATGTTTGTTTACAATAGAGAACTTTTTTCCAAGAATCTTATAAGATATGACAAAAAAAACACAAAAACACCACAAAAGTCAAATGATCCAATTATTTAAAACATGCAATTTTTTAGATATTCCGTAAATATTTGAATGAAATTATTGGTCCTTTTGGAGTTACTGTAACCGCAACAAATATAGCAATTTGTGCAACCATTTACTCAAGAGCATGTTTAAAAACGTTTAATTACACACCACCATCCAACTTCTTCAAGCTTTGGAGTAGCAGAAAAATTGGATCAAAAAATATTGGGTTAAAAACGCTTCAGGGAAATGTTACCTAATTCTTTATTCATTTATTTTATAAATACGTCTTTTCTAAATTTTGCGAATAAACAATTTAAAGATAAAAAAAAGATCTATCAAGATAATTAATTAATCTAATCGAACCAATACAAGTTGATTACTGACAAAAAAAAAAGAAGATTTTCTGTGCGTTTTTTGCATTTTTTTTGGAAAAATGTTCAAGTATCAGCAGTGTTTTATTTTTGTACTAGAATAAATGTTCCGTTTTCGGCCGATCCAGAAATTTCTATTGTTACTGTTGCACAGCTTTTAGTTACTTCGTTGTTTTATTTATACAAAGCAGATCACGCTCCTTCGCTTTGTTATTAGTGTGGCTGTGCTCAGAAGGAGTGAGGCTATGTTCCTTGATTATTTAATATATGTTATTTTAAAATTTACACCCATTTGATATTCTAATTTATTTGATGATTTCCATGTGAAATTTTTTTTTAACTTTCTGATTGAGTCTTTGCTTTCCTATATATGCTTTTATTGCTGTACAATGTTTTATCGTGATCACGCAACACACATTTATCCATTATTAAATAAATACATCTTTTCTCAAATCAATTTCAACTTTTTCAAATAATTGTCCTTGGCATTTATTGATGCTCATTGCAATAGCTACTTTCAATGGAAATTGTCTTCGAGCTAATGTAAAGAGATAATTTTCTTCGTTATAAAGGAGAATTCGGTGGATCATAACAATGTTGATTCTCAACTTTTTTGCAGCATTTGTAAGAGAACCGAAATTTTGTTAATGTTTTATGAAACTTTGGAAGGGCATAAATTTTTGTGAAAGGTTTATTTTCATAAGATGCTTTATTAATTTTGAGATTATCATTTTTATAGAACTAAATAATGTTTGTTTCTTTCTAAAAAATAGATTTGGATGTTTGGTTGACTTTGATTTGTGTTTTATTCTTTGTTACTTTAATTCCTATTTCTTTGTTAATTATTTCCATATACAATTTTTCGCAAATGGATCAATAATTATTTGAGGCTTTATCCACATTTGTTATTATAAAATCTTCTCAAATATTAATTATTTATTTATTGGCTTCAGCAATCAAAAATTCAAGATGATATTTCTTTCGATATTGGAAGTTTGGTAGAGGCGTCATTTTACAATGTCAATTCAATACTTTCTATTTCTTCGATAACATTCTAAAATTTTTTTGATTTGATAAAGCAAGGGAAAATAAAAAATATTTAATTATTTATTTCAAAGATTTGAAAGTAAAAAAAGCTTTAGTGCAGAATTTTTTAAGGCTTTTAAAAATAATTGTAATAAATCATTCTTGTGACAGTTAAAATACATATGAACCATTCAGATAATAAGTGCTTAACTTTAGTGGCACTTAGTAGTATGACACTGAGATCATAAATTTAATGCTTGTTAACCAAATGCTTCTAAACCTTTTACATTTTTATTTTACATTTTCACAGAATCCTTTACTTAAATACATACATTTGTGTAGTTGTGTAAAGGTGAAACAGTTGTATAATGAAACCCTTCGTTTAATGATAGTGGAAGATTAGTTACGAGAATCACAAAGTAATTGTAGCTCTTTTTTTCAAGAGCTACTACATAAACTTTTCCTCTTTAAAAAAATGTTTACAATTATGAATTACTCAAAGTTAGTAATAAAGTGAAGGAAAAGATGTTGTACATAACTTTGATAACTTTGGTTCATCATTTTCTTGGATTTCTTCTAGTTCTTTGGTCTTTAAGGTTATCAATGTTAGTTTTATTCCACAAAAAATTATTAAAAAGTAGCTCAAAATTTTCTCCTGTAATCAGCATTTATTTTGTATTTTTGTTTGTTTACTGTATTCCTTCATTGATGTATTTTATTTATTTGATAGCATTTTGGAGACCCGAAGAGAATATTTATAATGCATATGTGATATATTTTTTGGGGTTATTACCCTACATTTTGGGATATGTCGGATATGTGATTGAAATTTTTCTCTGCATTGATCGATGTTTAACAATTATTTTCCCTGTAAAATATACAAACAAGAAACAAATATTATTTTCTTACGCGACTACCTTTGCCGTTTTCGCAATTACGGCTCACATGCTCTTAGTTGTAAATCTTATAGGAGTGTTACCAAAATTAGAACCATCAGGAACAACAAAATGCACAGTTTTTAGTTGTTTAATTCTTGGAATTGGGAATAAATATTTTTGGGAAACAAAACTTTCACTTGTAATTCCCAATTTTATTGGAGGTGTTTTATTATTTTGTTTAAATAGGTTTTTACTTAAAGCTAATGTTAATGTAAATAATAAACGCATAAGTAAATCATTGGTTATTATTATTATTTCTACTACCTTATTTGAAATTATTCCCACAATTTTAGCTCATCTTGTCGATTGGGTAAGTTATTAATCGATTTTTTTGGAACATTTGTGGTTTCGATAGTTTTTTCTTTAATTTCTTTTTGAATTTTGGTGGAAAAACAACAGAAATAAAATTTGCCAAATGCTGCCATTGTGTTTACTTTTAAAACATGCAATTTTTTAGATATTCCGTAAATATTTGAATGAAATTATTGGTCCTTTTGGAGTTACTGTAGCCGCAACAAATATAGCAATATGTGCAACTATTTATTCAAGACAATGTTTAAAAACGTTTAATTACACGCCACCATCCAACTTCTTCAAGCTTTGGGGTAGCAGAAAAATTGGATCAAAAAATATTGGTTTAAAAACAATTCAAACAAATATTACCTAACCATTTTAGAACTTAATATTTAATTAATGTAATTTTTTAATGTTCGATTAAATATAAATAATTTAGTGACAAGAAAAAAAATCAAACTAATTAATCAAATGAAACTAAAACAAGTTGAGTTTTGAAAAAAAATTTTTTTGAGCGTATTTTTTATTTTGTAATTTTCTCACAAATAAAAAATATACGGTAGTCTCAAGCCATTAATAAAGTTTTATTTAAATAAAAATATATACTTATTGGATATGTTTATGTAATTATTTGTACTTTAAAGTATTATGTAAAAAAAATTATGCACGACAACATAGGTCGAATTCAATCATATTGAAAAGTTCAGCCACTTCACGATTTTCTCTTGGCAAAGTTGTGTAATGTTAAAAAAAATATTTATTGGAAATTATTTTACAAAGAAAAAAAGAAAAGAAAAATTGTGTTTTGAGATTTCCGACTGGTGGTTTAAAAAAATTAATAGTCTGAAAAAAATGAATAAGAAGAAAGCAAGTTTTTTTCGGTCATGGGAAATAAAGTGTAATAAATTTAATTTTGGGGTTTGAATGTAGCCTAAGACATAAGTTTATTTTCTTTGAATAAAAAAAATATGTTGTAGTCAAAACATTTAAAGTTGTGTTGACTCCAATTATAATTGCGTTTAAAAGGTCAAAAAATAGGTTTGCTTTTTTTATTTCAAAAAGAAAAAAAGGGTTTTTCAGAAAGTATGTACTAATATTTAATTTATTTTTGGTTCGCTTTTTATACGAAGAACAAATTTAGAGATGTAAAAGAGAAAACAGCACAATTATTTAACTTCGAAATGTGGAAACTTTATCCATCATTTTCAAAGCAACAATCTTTTGTAGTAACCAGGCCTCTTCCTTCGGCCCGAGTTTTGAGCGGGCCGGGCCGACCATTTTCCAAAAAATAAAAAAAAATAACAGGGAATACCAAGGCAAAAAATTTTTTTTGGTAGTCTGGAAACGGTCAGGACGAAGTTGAAGGGCCGCGGGCCGGGCCGGGCCGGCAAAACCCGGCCCGTGGAAGAGGCCTGGTAGTAACAGCGAACATTGTTGTATCGCCATCAGAATTTAATTTACAAAATAAAGAAAAAGTTAAATAAAAAAATGACAAAGAAAGTTCGCAGTAATAAGCTTATCAATCATGCAAAAATTATCATCGATTTTGTTATCTTAAACTATAAAAGTGTTTTAAAAGAAAATAAAAATATTTTAAAATATTAAAAAAAGAAAGACTGTTATAATGTTTTTTGGTTGATGTCAAAAATGCAAAAAAAATGTTTCGTTTGGTTTAAAGTAAGTCCTTTTTCTAATGAATCATTTTTTTAGCGCTTAAATTTCTTTTCATAAAAAGCACAAAATTTTTAAAAGATCAAGTCGACCTTTTTTTTCTGGTGCATACTTTTTTATTTCCAAATGATTTGCGCGGTTTAGAACCAACAAGTTCATCTCTTTTTAAAATGACTCATTTTTGTTTTTTAATATATTTGGAAGATTATTGATTTTGAAAAGCGAGCGAAAATTTAGTATAATTCTGCTTTTTGTTTTCTTTATTTTTTTTTAAATATTTGATCATTCTTTTTTTTGCTTTTATAATCATTTTTTTGTGGTAAAAATAAATTTAATGCTTTATAAATACTTTATGCAATTGTTATTCATAAATCCAATTAAGCCGTGGCATCCATTTCTAAAAAAAAGTGTCATATTTCAAATAGCAAAATTTATATCCCGGAGAATAAATGAAAATGAAGAAGAACCAAAAGATTGTTTTCTGTAGCAAATGTGCATAAATGCATGACCAAAAATGTTAATAAAATTCATGATGAAATTTCTATCAATATTGGAAGTTTAATCGATGCAGCATTTTACAGTGACATGTAAACAGAGAGCTGAAATGTGAAGATCTTTCGGCGAGAGGGAAAAATAAAAAGATTGGAAGATGAACATAAAATTAATGATTCCCTATTTTTACCTCCAACTTAAAATAATATGAGCGGAAGTAGAAATTTTAAATGAATTTCCGCTCTAATTAACCATGTTAAAATAATATTTTCTACTGCTGGTAGTGACTTCCTTTTCTTATTTTATGTTTCGATAAAAGTGCAAAAAAACAGAGTTTCAACAGATTTGTAGAAAAAAATGGTGGAACATTTTATTAATCTTTTTTTTTTCAAAGAACAAATAAACACAAAAAATAAAAAAGTTGATCATTAAAAATTGAAATAAATATTTGATAAAAAAAAAAATAAAATATTCAAGAAAATTTGGCAAAGGGATACTTTAAATTTACATTTTCAGCAACATTTTTTATCACTTTTTGGTTCACAAGTTTTAGAAGGGGAGCAGCAAGAGGGTTTTCCAGAATCTTCAGTTGTATTATTTCCAGGTACACAAGTTGTTGGATCTGGGCAACACATGGGTCCTTTACAATCATCGGATTCGATGCAACACCAAATAGCACAAGTCGAAGGATCCTTGCAACAATTAGGGCCTTGACAATCTTCCGTTTCCAAACAACAAATATTAATGCATCTTGAAGGATCAGGGCAGCAATTTGGACCTTTACAGGTTTCAGTTTCTTTACAACAAACCATTGGATTGGTGTTTGTTGACATAAAATAAATAAAGTCAGAACGGTTGAAATATCAGAAATGAAAGTCGAATTGCCTTTTTTCTAATTTTTTTAGCCTATTTATACTGTCTCGGTCTGCAAAAGATATAAAGAAAACATTTTCTACCTTGTGATGGAATGGAAGAAGGTAGAAAACCAATAGCATTTTTTAAAAGGTGCGCTTGATGTTTCTGCTTTCTAATAAATGAATTTTTTATTTTCTATTATCAAGGTACATTTTCTCCCTTTTTTCTACTTTTTTCACCTTTTTTTATAATGTGTTGTTTGAGAAATCATCCCCATTTTTTGTAGCCAATTGAACTTTTCCTTAACATAAAAAAGTGCTTCACGAAATAAGTGAAGGTGGATGGAGATGGGAGAGGAAAGGAAACGTGACAAATTAAAAGTATGATAATATACGATATTTTCCTTTTCAAAGGATGCGAGAAAAGTTTTTATTTTTGCAAAGATATTTATTAACAAGTTCTCTTCTTTTTTTGTAGATAAGTGATGCGAGCTAAAAAAAATAAAAAGGAGTATTTTAATTAAAAAGAGTGGTTTTAATTTCGTTTATTTTGTGCTTTAATCATTGTGGTGTTAACAAATTATCTATTATCAAGCGTTTTATACAATGCTATTACCAAGTAAATCAAGAAATGTTTACATTTCTGCATTTCCATGAATTGTTTTTAATACAATATTATTTATTGATCCAATTTTTCTGCTACCCCAAAGCTTGAAGAAGCTGACTGGTGGAGTGTAATTAAACGTTTTTAAACATCGTCTTGAATAAATAGTTGCACATATTGCTATGTTCATTGCGGTTACAGTAACTCCATAAGGGCCGATAATTTCATTTAAAAGTTTATTAAATATCTAAAAATTATATGCTTTAAAAATTGTAATAAAAACAGAAGTTAGGTTAAGAGAGGTTCTACGAGCTGATTCAAATCGAACGAACCATTTTTTTTTTGAAATTTTTTCTGTTTTACTTTTCCGGTAATTTACGACGTAAAAAAATTATTGGCATTGAGATTTTAGTCAAAAAGTAAGCAGGATATGCATATTGTCATCTATGTTAGTTTAAAGCATGAATTTTATTCAAAAATTCGGCTAAATTCACCCATGAAGCATAAAAATTATATTTTTATCCAATATTATGTAATCGAATATGGACTTTCGAATGGTGTATACCATATATTTAAGTATCCTACAAAAATCAGGTGAAACTTGCATATTCATTATTTCATTATTCTTTAACCCTGGCAAACATACCCTTTTATCTTCGGTGCTGACGTAAATAATACACCAAAATAACGCTAAGAACCTCTATTTTATCATGGAAAAATAGCAGCTTTTTAAACGACCAATGTTTAAAAATGATTATGGCTGCTTTTTATTGATATGACTTTTGCTAGTGATACACACACATTCAATATTAAAAGAGACAATAGCAGTTATGAATTATATTATACGTTTTGTCTTTTTACTTCCTCCTTCAATAAAATATAAGTTTTGAATAAAAAAAAGGAACTTATTTAACCAACTAATAAAAACATATCTGAATCAACTAAAAAGTTAAGATAAATTTTTGAGATCTTGAAAGAATACACCGAAAAGTTTGTTCATTAACATCAATAATTCAATACTAAATATGCATAAAAAAGTTTACGGTAAAACGGTTAACAAAATGTGCCAGTTTTGCTTTGCATTTCATTGGAAATAAAATCCACATTCATCGATCTAAAATCAAAAAATTTTTTTATCATTTTTATTTTTTATTATTCGCTGTCTTTTGAGACGTTTGAACTTTTTCTTGACATAAAAAATAATTGCAAAAAATGGAAGGTGGAGAGAAGAGAAAACGTGATTAATGGAAAATAACTTTTTGCTGTAATACAATACTCCTTTTAATTCAAAGTATGTTATAATTCATATATGTTAACTTTTCTTCTTTTTTTGTTGTTGATAAAATTTGGTTTCTCAACTTTTTGTTTAAGAGAAAAATGCAGGCTCACTTTAAAATCGAATATTTTTTTAGTTCGAGACAGGGGCGGAACTGAAAAAACTCATCTGTGGTTAACAGGGGCTAAAAAGTCGGATACTAGGGTTAAAAAATACGTAGATCACGAATCTGAACTCAGATTTATAAGACATATAGGTGGAAATTGAGTTACAGAATGTCTCACCACGAAAATCCAAAATTCTATAATTAATTTTTTGCGGGTTGCTCTAGGGGTTATTTATAGCGTAGATTAACGTTTTGGACAAGTTTCAGAATTTTACTCTTACTCATTCTTGAGTTCCAGGTCCTTAAAGTTGACAATTTGTAAGTTTTAATATATCCCAAGGGAGAACCTCCGTTTTTTTCAAGGTCGTCAAAAATGTTATCCACTACGATTAATCCTAATAGCATATTGAAAAATCGTATCGAATAAAAAAAAATTCCTACTGGGGGGAAGAAATACTTTTGACTCCTTGAACACGGATAAAAGCACACGATACAAAAGAAGGTTTATTGAAAACTTCTTGATAAACATTAGTTTTCAACAAAATGTTTGCTGGAAAAATTAAAATAAACATAAAAAAAATTATTGGTAAGAATAAAAACATTATATGCCTTACTTAAGGCACCATACCAACCCAATACCCATGACACCCGAAATTAATAAAATAAAAAAAATCGAAAATTTCAAAAACTTTATTTTTTGCTTTAACTCATCATTTCTTGACCTAATTTTGGTCGTAGAACTCGAATTTGACAACGGTTGATCTAGAATACATACTAGAAACTGAGTTATGAATTTTTGAAATATGCAAATTTTCAGTATCCACAAAACTTTTTTTTATACAGCTTTCATATAAAAGATAACATCAAATTCGAGTTCTACGACCAAAATTAGGTCTAGAAATGATGAGTTAAAGCAAAAAATTAATTATAGAATTTTGGATTTTCGTGGTGAGACATTCTGTAACTCAATTTCCACCTATATGTCTTATAAATCTGAGTTCAGATTCGTGATCTACGTATTTTTTAACCCTAGTATCCGACTTTTTAGCCCCTGTTAACCACAGATGAGTTTTTTCAGTTCCGCCAGGTTTTGATTTGTCCCGATTTAAAAAAATCCGATTTTAAAGTTCAAACAAACCGTTTTTTTTTCACAAAAGTCTTATTTCACCACTTTTTTTATTTTCTGGTTTTTAAAAAAAAAGTTACAACGTTTTTGTTAAAAAAAGCTAATTGAATACTTTCTTTTTGTTCGGTAACGTTCTTCGAAAATTTTAGATTTCATGGAACAAGGAAAATAAAAATATATATAATTATTTATTTCCAAGATTTGAAAGTAAAAAAAACTTTAGTGCGGAATTTTTTAAATCCAAATATTGTAATTATGTTTAAATCTTGAGTAAATTAAGGCTTTTAAAAATAGCTGCAATAAATCATTCATGTAACAGTTTAAAATAAATAAGAACAAATTCAGATAATAAATGTTTAGCTTTGGTGGGTGGCACTTAATAGTATGGCATGGAGGTCATAAATGTAAATGCTTAATAACAGATTGGTTTTAAATTTTTTACATTTTTATTTTCACTTTACATTTGAAGTTTTAATTTAAGTACAAAGCTGTAGTTTTGTAAAGGTGAAACTGTTGTATAATGAATGACTTCGGTTAATAACAGTGAAAGATGATTTACAAGAATTGCTAAGTAACTCTTTTTTTCAAAAAGTACTTAAGCTTTTTTATTTTTTTCTAATGTTTCCTTTTTTGAATTTAAAAATTTTTAAAGTGTGGTTGAAAAGATGCTTTACATAACTTTGATAACATTGGTTCATCATGTTATTGGATTAGCTTTAGTTTTATGGACTTTGAGATTTTCGATGTTAGTTTTATTTCACAAAAAAATATTCAAAAGCAGCTCAAAATTTTCTCCTGTAATTAGCATTTATTATGTGTTTTTGTTTGTTTATTGTATTATTTCTTTGATGTATTTTATATATTTAATAGCATTTTGGCGACCTGAAGACAACATTTATAACGCATATGTGATATATTTTTCGGGTTTATTACCCTACATTTTGGGATATATTGGATATGTAATAGAAACTTTCCTTTGCATTGATCGATGTTTAACAATTATTTTCCCTGTAAAATATACATCCAAACATCAAAATTTATGTTCTTACACAGCTTCCATTGCAGTTGTTGCAATTACGGCTCACATGCTTTTAGTTGTAAATCTTATAGGAGTGTTACCAAAATTTGAAATATCAGGAACAACAAAATGTAGAATTTTTACTTGTTTACATAATGGGGTGGGGATTTATTATTTAATGGAAACAAAATTTTCCCTAGTAATTACCAATTTTATTGGCGGTGTTTTACTTTATTATCTTAATAAATTTTTGCTTAAAAGCATTCATAATGTAAATAATAAACGAATAAGTAAATCCGTTGTTATAATTATTATTTCTACAACCATATTTGAAATTATCCCAACAGTTATCTCACATCTTGTCAATTTGGTAAGTACGTAATCGATTTAGTCGCGACATGTTTGTTTTCGATATACATAGTTTTTTCACTAGTTTTTTTTTTTTGATGAGAGCTGCAGAGACCACTATAGCACTTTCCAAATGTGTAAAACTTTTAATTTTTTAGGTGTTTAATAAATATTTAAATGAAATTATTGGTCCTTATGGAGTTACAGTAACTGCAACCAATATTGCAATTTGTTCAACCATTTACTCAAGAGCATGTTTAAAAACGTTTAATTACACACCACCATCCAACTTCTTCAAGCTTTGGAGTAGCAGAAAAATTGGATCAAAAAATATTGGGTTAAAAACGGTTCAGGGAAATGTTACCTAATCTTTTATCTAACCTTCTGTAATAATGTACTTTTTTAATGTTTGAATAAAAATAAATAATATATTGACAATAAAAAAACCAATCAAGATCGTTAATTAATCAAATGAAACGAAACTAAACAAGTTTATTTTTGACAAAAAAAATTTTTTTTGCGTTTTTCCTTTTGAAATTTTTACATTAAAAAAAAATACTGTCTCAAACCATTGATAAAGTTTTATTTAAATAAAAAAATAAAAATATATATGTATTGGATATGTTTATGTAATTATTTGTACTTTAAAGTATTATGTAAAAAAGTTATGCACGACAACATTGATCAAATTCAATCATATTGAAAAGTTCAGCGACTTCACGATTTTCTCTTGTCAAAGTAATGGAATGCTAAAAAAATTGTTTTCTTAAATAGAAATAAAGGCAAGAAGAAACTAACTTCAATTTTAGTAATCACTAACATTAGATTCCCAATTTTGATACTCATTTCCGCCAAACTTAAATTTTTGCTTTGATAATAAAAACTTAAAGCTTTAAAAATTTCATTTCTTGCTTCGTGGCATATATTTATGATTTCTTTTGATAAAGTATGATCACGCTCTTGCCAAAGTATAATTCCAAACAAAGCACATAACTCGCTTTCATCCATCTGGATTTTGGATAGGAATGGAACAATATCATTAACGACGAAAAACATTGCAGGATAAAAAACTTTTGCAACTTCTTGTGGATTTGAATTTTTACAATTTCGATAATATTTAGATAAATCATCATTGATATTTATGCTTTCACCATCGGGCATGATTAAGTTTTGATTGTTTTCAAGGTTTCCAAATTTCTTGTAAGTGCTATACGCTCTTTCAATATTGGAGAAACGAGTATGAAATTTTTCAATTAGGATTTTCTGAAAAGAAAAAATAATTTATATTTGATCGAAGTAAAAAAAAGCTTTACTTGTTCATCTCCTTTCAACTTTGATAAAGGATGATAAAAATTTGTTAAAATATCTTTGAGTAAACTTAATTCAATCATGCATTGTTTTTGAGAATTTTCATATGTGCTTGTTGAAGACTGAAAAAAGCATTTTATTGAAACTTATCCAAGAAAATTACTTACACAAGCTTGTCCGCAACTTTCTTCGGTTGATGCATTATTTTTTTTGCAAATAAGATCGCTGGCTTTTCTCAAATAAAGAAAATTATGATATCCATTAACCATGCTATCCAAAATAGTGGGTTCAGAAAGTGGAGAACTTTGAAGCTTTGAATCTTTGGCTTTTCTCTTGGGTTTGCAACACCCTAATTCTTGAACGCTGCTGCTATTACTGGATTCTCGACTTTGAGTATCAGGATGTTCTGGCAACATGGTAGTTGTATTATCTGAGCATGAACCTGGTTCACGTTTTCCAATGGAATCAAAAGGTTCACAAACATCTAAAACCCAAACTTTATTTTCACTTTAAGTTTAGTAAAAACGCTTACTTTTAGTTAACATTCCCAATGAAAGGCATTTTTTATATCGGCATGAACGACACATAACTCGAGTACCTATAGCATAAGTAATATTAGTTTTAATTAATGGCACAAATCAAATCGCAACAACATATATTCCAAACCCATACATACCTTTAGCAATGCCGCAGTTGCCTTTCTTTTTGCACGTATATTTAATTTTTAGTCGAGTTGTTCGACGAAAGAAAGCTGCACATGCTCGACAACATTGAATTCCAAAATGTAATCCATCTGAAGGAGCTCCACAAATAATACAATCTTTAAGAAAAATAAGATTTCCAATATTCATTTACTTTGTGAATAAATTTGTACTTTTTATGTCAGGTGATTAAAATATATATATACTAAATAAGGTGAAAAATAATTATAATTATGTTACTCATGCATATGCGTAAAAAACACATGAAGCCAAAAAAGCGGGAAAGAAAATGAATCAAATGCATAGTAGGAATAGAAAATTCAGCGCTGAATCGAGAAATAAGTTAAAAATACTGCCTTCAATATAATTTCCAAACTTAATGGAAGCAAAAAAATTTGATTAAAACCAACTCAAAAAGGATACTTTGATTGAATGTTACCAATAAAAAAAAATAATGTTAAAATAGGCACTTCTCAAATAAAAGTTTTAATAACTTTCCTTTTTTAGCTCTTTTTTTCTATCAGTAAAAAAACGTTTGTAATTGAATTATTCAGTAATGGGTTTGGATATAAATTTTACAATTTTCTTAGCACAGTAACCTTTTAGAAATCTCTTTTAATTTTTAATGAATGGTTTTCACATCTTAGTTTGTGGCGACAATCAAAATCACCTTTCATTATTGATTTTTGTTCAAAAATTTTAATATGTCGTAACTTTTTTTTGAATGTTTAAATTTTTAAAGTTAAATTTTTTTTCAAAGGCAATACTTATTTTATTATTAATTCATGTTTAAATTTTGAATGAATACTATGAATTTTTTTGACTTGAATTTTGTTTTCAAAAAAATGATGGAGAGTCATTGGTAATAATTGCCCTAATCTTTTTATGAAGATTTTATTTTTCATTATTATTTTTAACGCTCATTTTTCTTTAACCATTGGTGAAAAAAAATAAGTGCATTCTTGAGATATTCAAATGAAAACAATTGATTGGAGCATTTTTTGTTTATGGTGTTTAAGATAATACAAGAAACTTGTTAACAAAAGTGACTAAATTTAATATTATAATCATTTTTTAAATTTTATACATTTAAAGGAGCCTTTGTTACTGTTTTTGAGATAATTTTATTTGAGATAAAGATAGCAATATTTTTGTTCAATGAAAGTTTATCAAACGTTTTCAAATTATTCTGCTTTATCAAAAGGTCAGAATGATTGTCATAAAATTAAATGTTTGAGTAATTTATTTATTTTAATATTCGATTTTGTGAGCAACAAAATTTATTACACATCTTAATAAAAGCTTTAATTTTCAAATATCCATGTATGTGTTTGTTTGTTTTACAAGTTATTATTATGTGTTTCTTCATCCAAAAATTGCACCTTGTCCTTAATATTTTTGTTTTCTTTTTTTCACTTGTTTTTTACTTTCTTTAATGTTTTCAACTTTTCTCCATTGCATTTTTAAAAATGGTAGTATTGAAGGGGCACAATGAGAGCAGTGTTTGTGTGGTTGGTTTTAGTTCATTTTCAGCAACTGAGCAGTGTAGTAAAAAAGTAGTTAGTTGGGGCAATAGCAAAAAAATAAAATAAAATAAGAGCGCCTAAAAAGCAAAGCGAAAATAAAAAAACGAAGATGGCGTCCCTCTATATTTTTTTCAAACACATACATTCTTCAGAAAGGAAAAGTAAAAGAAAAAATAGCAGGCAAGTCATTTGGAAAAATAAAAAAAATAAGAGGAGCAGTCTTTCATAGTTTTGGTGGAGCAGTAGTAGTAGTGGTGGTGGTTGTCATCGCCTATATATCTTTTTTTTCTCCCTTATATTTTTTTTCTTCGTTTTGGGCGCGCGACTGTGACAATGCTCGCCTTCCTACTCGCTGCAAGCGTGTACGGCTGGCATACTCCCTACAAAAAAAAAAGAAGGGAAAAAGGGAAGAAAATTTTTTGAACTGATGCTGCCTTTTTTTCCCATTCATTTTGGTTTTTGCTGACGACGACGACAACGATAATTCTTCTGCCTGCTGCCTATTTTTTGATGGCGCTTAGTTTTTCTTTCCCCTTGTTTTTTTTTCTTCATAGTCGCATGCTCCTACTCGCAATGCCTCTTTCCAATTTTTTTCCCTTCAAATTATTTTCCTTCATTCGCTATAGTCGCAAACACGCTTGCATTGCACTTTTTTTCTTTCTTCCCTATCTATCTCTTTTCCCTGTTTTTCAAGGCTTTTTTATGTTCTTCCTGCTCGCTCACAAATATATATGTATTTTTCCTTAATGCTGCTGCTGCAGCTCCCCTTTAGTTTTCAGGCTCGCTTATGTGCGAATGTGAAAAAAGAAAAATTTCAGTGGTAGTTGTAGTAGCAAAAAAATATAGGGAGAAAAAACAGCGTTGTGACTACTCTCTCGTATTTTTTTTCCAACGAGAGCGCAAAAAAATAAATAGTTTGGTAGTGTTTTTTTTCTCCCCTTTATTTTATTTTATGTTGTTGCTGTTGCTGCCAACAAATACGATGGGGCAATGAGAAGAAAAAGAAGGGAAAAAAACTAACCAAACGGCTGTCTTCTTTTATTCTCGTTGTTGTCATTTGGCTTGGGCGCAAAATAGGGTGAAATTTTTCATAGAGGAAAGCATGACTTTTTTTTTGACTGATGAAAGGAGAAAAAACCCGATAAAATTTGGTAGGTTTTAAAATAAAAAATGGTGTTTTATTGTAAAGTTTTTCAAAAATTAAGATCGAATTCAAAAAAAACTAAGAAAAGCTTCATTTTTGGCAAAATTTTAGAAAAAGCGTTTGTTTTTTGGCTTAAAACTCTTAAAAGTCTCCCTTTTTTAGAAAATATTTATAAAATAGAATGAGATTAATCAATTTCCAACAAAAAATCCCAAAAAAAATTGAAAGTTTAATGAAAAAATAAACCAAAAAACATTTTAAAATTTTTGAAGCATTTTTCCATTTTTTGATTTTTAGTGTTTCTTTCCTTCAACAAACTGCTGATGTTTTTGGCTGTTTGCCCAGAAAACGCGCCAAAAAAGTATTTTAAAAATGTTTTTTGGCGGTTAACATTTTTTCCATTGCGTCCTCTTCTTCTCACTAATATGAAAGCGCTCAGTTTTTCTCCTTTCATTTTCCTTCCATTTTTTCCCCGCTCAAAAAAATAAATAACCGTTGAGCTGATGCAGCAGCAGCAAAGGCAACCAAACCAACGTTGTCGTCGTTGCTTTCCTCCCTTTTAAAATTTTTCTCTTTCCTTTGCCACAACCCATTTAGTTTCCGTCCTTGCTGACTGAAGACTGCTTTGCTTTTGCGTTTCATTTCAATAGGACGTTGTTTTGTTTCTTTCCCCCTTATTTTTCTCCCCTTAGTTTCTTTCTCCTTGTTGTTGCAGTTTTATAGAAGGGAGAAGAGCAACCAACGAATGATGCTGCTAAGGCCGCCGCTGTCCTTTCCTTTCTTTCCTCTTCTATATTTTTCTTTTTCTTCTTCCTTTTTACATAATTTTTCGTCGCCTTATTTTATTTTTGCGCATTTTTTTCTCCTTAGTTTATTTCAGGAGTTTTGGCGGGGTTGCGATCAGTGACTAAGGATGGCATTTTATGTTTGGGTTTTTGGACTTTTAAAAAAATTAAAAAAGCTAAAATATTCAGAGTGTTTTTAGTCATAAAAAAGTAGTAATTTCAAAAAAAATTTTTGATACCTCTTAAAATTAAATTTTTATACCGCGGATGTCTCTCTCTCTCGTGTAAAATTTATTCGCGATTTATTTTCATTAATTTTATTTTTTTTTCAAAAATATTCTTTTTCAGCATCAAACTTGTTTTACCTTTCAACTTTTCCCTTTCCCAATCAAGAAATAAAAATTCATAATGGCTCGCGAACGCGGTATTGCTAAGAAAGTCAAGGACCCAAATGCCCCAAAACGTGCTTTAACCGCATATTTCATTTGGCTTCAAGAAAATCGTGAAGCCATCAAAAAGCCCGGTATGTCTGCCACCGCTGTTGCTAAAGCCGCTGGAGCTGCATGGCGTGAAATGACAGATAAAACAAAATGGGAAAAGAAAGCTGAAGAAGATAAGAAGCGATATGAAAGAGAAAATGCTGAATACAAAAATCAATAAATTTAATTAACAATGTTCCATCATTAACACCACCACCGACAACAACATAGCCTCCATCACTGTGTTCCAAAAGAATCAATGTTTAATCATTCTTTAATGCAGCGCGTTTGAGTTTTATTAATACTTTGTTTTTTTTATTTTTCATTCATTGTTTTTATCTTTTATCTTTAATACTTTTTTTCCATTTTTTTTAAATATAATTTTCCACATGCACAGCAGATGAGCCGTAGGCTTCAAATCAAAGACCTCACTGTAGTAATGATTTTATTATTATTATTTTTTGTTAAACCCTTTATATGAATTTTTTTTATGTCGTCTATTTTTAAAAATAATAATAAATTTAAAAAAACAGAAAAAAAAGTAAGGTGTGGTTTCTTGCCTTTTCCCAATTTATTAATCTCTCTATCTATCTTTTCTCTAATTTGTTTCATGAAGTAGAATGCTTTGTTTTTTTTATTTATCCTTTTTCGGTTGTATTCTTTTTTGTTCTCGATAAAATAAAAATTGTATAAAAAAAATTTTTGTTGAAAGGTTTGAATCACGGATTTGGAACATTGAGAAAAAACAAAAATTGCAAGCAGGGATCGCATGAGAAAGATTTATCATTTTACGAAACAGCCATTGTTTGGGAAAAAGAGATTCAGAAATAAAGAGATTACTTTATTCATTTTTACACAATCATTTTCATCGACGACAAGCAAAAGCCATTTTTTACACAATGCTGCATAAAACCTACTTTATTTTATAACTAGCTATGCTTTTCAGAAACATAAAAAAAAATCAACAATTTGAAACACAAAAATTTGTTTATTTTTCGATTTCAGAATCTTCTAAATTTGTTTAGAATCCTTTTTTTCAACAATTAAATTCTCGGAATTAAACTAAAACAATTATAGCCGCGCTTTCTTCTTCGGTTTTCACCAACTATAAAAAAGGGATACTTCAGCGCATAAAAAAAACGACGACCATCACGACGATGCATTCTTCTTTTTTTTACCGTTGACTCACAAAATGCATATTTACATACAAAACAATGATCGTCAAAAGATGCAAATGTATTTTTTTAGTTAATGTTGGTGTGCTTTTTGGAATCACTAGAGAATGAAAAAAATTTGATACTAAAACTCAGAAATTTTTTGTGTTATAAAAAAGTATTGCAAATGATTCATATCTAATTTTTACTCAAAATTTCAATAAATTTATAATTTTTAAAAATTTACAATATTGAAGAGAGGATTTGACATTTGCATAAAGAAAAAAAACAAAGCAACAAACAATGGTTTCAAAAGTTTTTTTTTCGTTGTGTAAAATTTACAAACAAAGAAAAAACAAGAAAAACCGTGGGAAATTTTTTTTAGTTTTTTTGCAGTTTTCGTTTTCCTAAAAAATAAATAAATGAATTTTATATTTTGGCATTTCCTTTTTGGTATTAAAAATTAAATGATTTCAAGAAAATGATGCCAAACTTAAATCTTTTTTTTTATTGGATTGTAAATTTACCTAATCGTTGATTGCTTTTTTTAGAAGCATCAAAAAGGAATTTTAAAATTTTAAATTAAAAAGCCTCTTAGAGGGTGGATTTTAAATCTTCGAAATCAAAGCATGTTTTAAAAATACAAAGCTTTTTTTAAACATCATTTGTTTCCATCTTTTTTTTATTCTTTTTTTATATATGTTCTACTTTCTTGTGGGTGTATTTATCTCCTCGACACATTCAAATATAAAAAAGAGGAGAGAAGAAAGATTGCTGTTTTGTTGTTGGTGTCAAAAAAAAACAAACTTCCGGAATCGAACATTTTCTCTCTGATGTTTTGCTTTTTATAGTGTTTTTATTGATGATGATACTGCTTCTTTTTCGGCTTCTTCTTTGCAACAAAAAAAAAAGAATGTTGAACTTTTAAATCAATTTTGCAAAAAAGTTCTTTGATATGCAAATTTTTTTGCTATTCTTTTTATTTCTTCTGAGCGTTCCAATACAAAAAGTTTTTAGTTTATTTTTGTGTATCGGATTCTATGATACTATATTAGCTATTGTTATATTATTTTTTTCAAAAAAAAGAATTGTAAAAGCTAAATTTTATTTTTATTGTTTTGATAGTTTTTAAAAAAGATTTATGATATTGTGATTGATATTTAATTACATTTTTATTTTAATCCTCTATCTTTGCCATAGCTCATAAAAAATTTTTTTGGTTTAGAAAAAAATGTTACTAACAAAATTATTTTTATAAGCAACTACCAACCTTTTTTTGGTTTTTGAGTAAAATGCAAAGGCATCAATTTGCAATTAGATTGTCCAAAAATTTGGGGATTTATTGTAAGCGCCTAATTGACTTACGATTATGTGATGTTTAAGAAATCAAATTTCTTGATAGATTTATTTGTTGTTTTCGAGTTTCAAAAAACTGTTTTTGCATAAAATTTGAAAAAATGTCATTTTCTTTTTTTTTATTTCACAAGAAGAAGAAGCTTTGAGCGGTTTTAAAATTTTCTGAAAATTACTTAATTTAAAAAAATAGAACAGTCTTTTAACTTTATTTTTAAAATATCATTTTTCCCCTATATTTTTTGCTATTTTTTTCTATGGCATTCATTTTTCCATATTATTTTAACTTTTTGACATTTTTTTTTAGCGTCGAAGTTTCTGTTTGTTTTTTTTATATCCATCTCCATTTTCAACTTTTTATTATAGCAACAATTTTAGAATTATGTTTTGACGAATCTCAAGTGTCTCATATTCATATTTTTTTTGCATGCAACAGCTTTGAAAAAACAAAACATCTTTTGACAAAACTTTTTTTTTATCTTCCGCCTCCGTGAAATATTTTTCTTTGTTTGTTCTTGGCACCGCCATCACTGTTGCTGCCGTTCCAAAAAAAAAAAACAAAGCTTCTAGCTTTGGCTTTTTCAAGGAAAGAAAAAGTTGAAAGTTTGTCAAAATGATTTAATTGCTTTTTAAGTTGACACTTATCTTATTTCTTTTTTGTTGCAGAATTCCTGGGAGATCTTCGACTCGAGAAAAACCTCAAAATCGCCAGTTAAAGAATAGTTTCAAAAGTTTAAAAAATATTTATTATTTCTAAAAAAAAGTCCCAAAAAAAAAATTTATGTGAAAAAAAATCTTTTGGTGACTTTGAAAAATAAAAAAAATAAAATTGCAATTTTTGACTAAAAAAAATCTTCGAAAAAAAAAACTTTGAATATTCTCATGGGAGAAGTTTCCACGCTTGCTTCTTATTTTTATTCTTCATCGTCAAGTTTTTATTTTTTGGACTTCTTTATCGTCGTGGTTTTTCTCGTTGTTTGTGGAAGAAGAAGCTTGTTGATAGTATGAAAAATATATTTTTTTCTTTTTGCCACACAAAAGACAATTTTGGCATTTATGAACTATTTTTCTCAAATAAAAATTTTTTGTGACAACAGAAACGACGATGCCGACGCTGATTCTGTTATTGGATTCTTTCAAATATTTTCATCAGCTGCTTTATATTTTTGAATTCTAAGTCTCAAAATTTAAGTGAATCGAAAAATTTAAATTATTATTTCTAAAAATGTTTACATGGATTTGTTGCGCAGCATTAAAAGATTGGTTTTGGCCATATCGACAAACAATAGGAGCGAATATAAGTTGTTTAATTTTTGTGATAGTTTATTCCACCCTCGGATCATTTGTATTTATGCATTTTGAAAAACCCTATGCAATTTATGCTCAAAGAATTGCTATTGAAGGTAAAGCTCGATGTGTGGAATCCATAATTAATGCGTAAGTTTTTAATCAAAGTTTGTGCAACTTTTTGCTTTTTTTCAAACAAACTTTTCTTACGACAAAACACTCAAGTTTTTTTTAATAATTATCAGCTTTTTGTTGTAAAAGCTGGTGTTACAATCGAAAAAAAAAATATATTTTATTAAAATAAAATAAAAACCTGTAAGCAAAAGTTTTATAATTTTTACTTTTAAAAATTTTTTGGGCTACAAAAATTTACATAAAACTTTATTTTTAAAAAGCTTACATTTCCGCTACGATACTCTCTGCAATAATAAATTTTTATTTTTAGTGATCCACATAATAATAAAACTGAATTAGCGATGTTGATAACTGAATATTGTTTTACTCAAGCAGATTTTGATGATCGAACTGTTTGGAATTTTCCGAATGCATTTTTAGTTGGTTTTGGAATGATTACAACTTTGGGTTATGGAATCTTAGAACCTATGACTATTAATGGTAGAGTATTTGCTGTCATATTTGGTTGCCTTGGAATTCCAATCACAGTAATAATGTTTTCAAATTTTGGTAGATATTTACAGAATTTGGAAGTGGCACTTACGAGATTTTGTTGTCGACGAAAAAATCGTCATCGATTAAAAAATCAGACAGAAGTGACGGAAAGTATTGAAGGCGACCACGAAGAAGGATGCATCGATGAAGCGGAAGAGGAAAGCATTGATTTATTGGATGATATGGAACAAATTTCTGCTCCATTGTTAGTTGGAACAGTATTACTGTATTTGGTTGGTTAGAAAAAAAATTTAATTACCGAGTTTTTATTGCCACAAAAAATATAAAAGTTTTGATATTAAATAATTTTTCTTCAAAGTTTAATTTTCTTTAAAAAAACAATTTTTTGTAAATATCTACAGCAATATTTTTTGCAAGGAAAATGTAACATTTTTTTCTAGGCTCTTGGTGGAGCTTTGATCCCATATTTGAGTGGAAGTTATGACTTTTTTAATGGAGTTTATTATGCATTTCTTTGTTTAACTGCTATTGAATTCGGTGAATCGGTGCCAAGGGGAAAGTAAGTTTTTACCAAATAAAAAAAATTTTGCTCTGCAAGAATCGTTTTTTAGTCAACAATATATTCCTATTGTTATTCTTTACATGAGCTTAGGTTTGACTATTTCAACGATAGCTTTGGGTAAGAGTTTTGTATTATTGTTTCATTAAAAAAATAATGGTTTTTTGTATTTTTTTTTGTCACTGAAAGCAAATAAACTTAAGATTAAATTTTTATAGATCTTGGTGCAAAATATGTTCGAAAATTATATTTTATTGGTAAAAAATTAAAACATATTGCTAATGCTCGAATATGGTTTGGTGCTAAAGAGTAAGCTTCCACTTTTTTAACTCACTATTTTTTATCCTAAAAGTCGCCTGCTTTTTAGCCTCAGCGTGAAAGACCTCATAGTTGCTCTGGGTCAAAACATAGGTTTGGAACAGGCAGTGTTGACTGAAATAAATTTGGAGCAACTTGTAAATGATGCAATTTTGGTTAAAGAAGGCAAACTATCTCGTGTGCCTCAAACTCATATGCTTGTGGAAGGAATATGGCCGCCTGAATTGGTTCCATTATTTATTAAAGATGGATATTTTCCTGGTTTCGCCGATGATGATCCAGCAGATCAACCAGAATTTGAAAAGAAAGTTTCACCGCTAAATAATTTACCTCAAACTTTGACCCTTTCCAATGCAAACAAATTTACGCAATTTGCAACAAATACGGGAATTCCTGGAGCGATTCGGCGTGCAAGTAGAAAATTTTCAAATTCTTCAAGAAAAGGAGAAAAATTGACTGTGAGATTTGAAGATGTCGTTTATACAAATGGCGACGAAAAGGATTTTGAAGCAGCTTCCATTCAACACATAAATCATAAAACTTTAACGGACGTTGATCAAACTTCAGCCATTTCTGATCCATCTTCATTAACTTCATTTACAAAATTTTTACATAGCCCTTCGGATTCTTTGGATTCCAAATTAGTTTTGAGTGATTAAATTATTGAAGGTGATTTTTTTGCAATAAAATTTATTATTTATTTATTTCTACCAAAACTTTTAAAACATGTTTTCAACATTTTTAATGAAAAACTTGATACCTTTCATACATAAATTCCGACGACAACTGCTTAAATAAGTGTTAATTGTTTGCAATCACTACGAGGTGTTGAAACTTTTTATTTTTTTTACAAAGTTAGCCAGCTCTATGTATTTTCGGGTTCACCATATAAAAATTAGAGAGAAACTAACAATTTTAATATTTTTGTTATTCCATAACCCTTTTTTTTGTTTACATTAACATTAAAAATGAAGAATTAACACGATCACTTCAAGGTTCAAGCCTTTGGCAATAATGAAAAAAAAGACCAAAAAATTTTTCTGCTTTATAAATGTTGTAGAATGAATGATTTAATAAAAAATCGAACTCCAATTTTTTTATTCATTGAACTCATCTATAATGTATTATGGGTAAATGCGGCTGTTAACGTAATAGAAGAAATAAATCTTTTTATTATATGTTTTTGTAGCTTTGATCATTTTTGCTTATTCATGTGAGATTTTATTGTAAATAAATGATTTTTGTTTCATCTTTCATTAAGAAAATGATAATATTTTATTACAAAAATTTGTTTCTTATTGAATAAAAAAGAAACATGCAATGAAATTCCTTATTCTTGTTAAAGCAAACATTAAAAACAAAAAATGTAGTTTGCTCATTTTTTTATTCATGTGTGCATAACTCACAAGAAAAAGCTCGGATTTTACAATTTCCTTTATTGCATATTGATCATTGTTCCAAAATCATTTAATTTTGATTTATAGATCAAGGTTTTTCAATAATCTTTTTCAATTGTTTTTAGATTTTTTTATTTATTGATAATTCTGAATTTTTCTTTGGTTTCTTTCAATTTGCTACTCATAATTTTTGTTTTGAAAGAATTTTATTTATGTCGGATGAAACTCCAAAATATTCCTTTCATTCGCCTCGTCACCAATCATTTTCATTCCCACCCGATGTTATTAAGTTTATTCAGAATAATTGTTCATCTTCTGATATTTTTCAAACACTCCAACAAACTTGTAAATATTTTTTCAACAAAAAGAAAATCATTATTCTTGATGTCCGAGTTATTTCGAATCAATTTGTATTTAAAATGCCATGGAATCATAATTATAAAACGTATCGAAGCTTTAGTGGAAGTTTTAAATATTGGTTGACTAATATTTTGCTGATTCGTGACTCCGATTTAAACTATGGAGGAATAACAAATTTTTTAAAATCTATTTATCGATGTAATTTAAAAAAGTTAGTTATTCGCCATGAATCTTTGACGTTTAAAGAAATGGAATTTTTATTAAATGGCGGAGAAATACAGCAGCTTAATTTACATGCTGTCAATATTCAAGATGAAGATGGAACTTCTGTTACGTTAGATTCAATATTAGCAAAGTGCCCAAATATTCGTGAAGTGATATACCACAATAAATCTGAAACCTTTTCCACTAAAACCTTCTTCGATCTAAACCAACTAAAATTTGCCAAGAAAATGGAGAAATTTGTTTTAATTCTATCAAAAATTGAAGGTCAGATCGATCCAAATATTTTTTGTGAGTTTCTTAAAAACAAGCTTACTAAATCTGCTCAGCCAAGATTTTATTTTCCATCTGACTTTAAAGAACAAAATTTGGAAAGTTTTTATTCAAAAGTTCAAAGCATACTTGAAAATTATTTTTGCAAATTAATTATGGATCTTTCTGTAGTATAATTTTTTTATGTTTCTGTGATTTAATAAATTATGAGATTCACTAATGTGTTGCCTCATTGCTTGATACATGTGTTCGGTACATCAAGAAATCAAAATTTTTGAATTGCAACAATTTTTTTTATTTTCCAAGTAATTTTAGTTTATTTTTTTAACCTTGAAAATGTATGTCAAAATTAACTCACTCCCTCAATTAAAAAGATATGAAATTTTGATATGAATGTGTTCATCGTGTCTTATTTTTTTATTCAAAGCCACAGAGCTCGATCAGAGCCTTTTCTTTTATTAAAGAAATATTGATAGACTTTTGTTGGTTTTTATGTGATTTATCACATCTGATAAACAAAATTTTTTTAAAGTTTACTTAGTTTTGAGTTTGGAATATTTTTTTCTTTATAAAAGCATTTTTTGCTTAAAGTGAATAAAAATTAATTTTTGGTTGCTTCCAAATCGACACCATGGGATTCGTTTTGAAAAATATTCATAAAAATGAATGTAAAAAATCATAAACATCGATCAAAATAAGACACTATTCCCAATCGTTTTTTTAATTTGATGTTTTTTATGCAAAAATTATTTACAATTAAAAACTCTTTTTCGTGCAATAAAATCCCATCAATGTTTCCCATAAATATTTGCATTTAATTTGGGCGGCATTAAGTCGCTGATCTGGCTTAAATAATTTATTTCCATCTGGTTTTATTTCTTCTCGCATCAAATTTTCAATGACTTTTGGATCAATTCTTTTTTGTCCATTTTGATGTTTTTTAAGTTGTTTGTCCAAGAATTCGACTTGTTCAGAACTAAATCTAACATTTTTTCGCGTCTTTGTCAACGCCCATCCTAAAGGTAAAACAATATCGACTTGCTGTTCTTCTGCTGTATGCAATGCTTCAGCTACTTCCGGAGTATATTGTTCATTACAAATATTTTCAAGTTGGTCCACAAATGCATTTAAGGCAGTTTCATACATTGTTTTTTTCTCTGGAACTTTGTTATGGGCGGCATTCATCAAATGTTGGAAGAGATTTCCCAATTTAGCAAATTCTGCTCTGCAAGTAGGTTCTGGGCAAGAATACAAGGCGTGTGGATTAACGGGCACTTCTTCTTGGTCATTGTTGGCTGCGAAAGTTTCTTCTTCTTCTTGTACATCAGCATTTGCAAATGCTTCATCATTTGACAATTCATTTGTAATAGAATTAGTGTCACGCCAAAATTTGTAATTCAAATCATCGGGGAAATGTTCTGTTTGTTTTTCGATAACGAGTTTCGATTGCAAAATAGAATCTTTGAATTTTGTTTGTTGATATTTTTTTCCTGGACCAATTCCATGATGCCGCCATACTGTGAAACTGTTATCAGAATTGTAGACAAAATCAGATAACAAAGAAATTTCAGGAATGTTTGCTTTGGAAACATCTTTCCCTTTGTCAATTTTAGCAATGACAATTGAAAGAGATGAAAGAGGTTTTGTGCCATATTGCATTGCAGCATACATTTCAGCAGCGGTGGTGACATCATAACCAAAATCAAGGGCATCTCGAATTCTTCTTTTTAATCTTGATCCTTCTTGATCAGCTGCTCCTTTTCCAGATTGAGATTCACTGAAGGAATAGCGTCTTATTGGAATGCCAACATCTTTGCTTAATTGAGGTAAGCTAACAATAACTTGCGCGCTATGATAATAGCCTTAAATATTTTGTAAACTTTCATTCAATTTTAATTAAAAACTTACCGGCTTGATCGGAACGGAGAGTGACACCTCTAAGGTTCCAAGATTTCGTTTTTTCCAAAAGATCTCTAATAATTGCAACAACCGCAACACCGTCCTTTAAAAAAGATGTTTTTAAGAGATCAAATAAGTAAAAAGGAAACTAACTTGGTCTTCAAAATTTAATAAATGTACTAATGAATGAACTTTTAATTGGCCATTGATGCGGGCTTGAATATGGCTAATGTGCCAAGAAAGTCCTTTCTTGCTATAAAAATCACGTTGAGTTTCTGTGTGTTTTTGGGGAAGATATTTCATTAAATAATCAAGGGTAATGATAGCTTCTCCTTCTGGCAAATTTTCGATAATTAGCTTTCGCTCTCTTTCGCTGTAAATTGTTCTCAACAAATGGCTTTTCATTTCTTCGATTTTTGCTTCATAAATTTCCAATTCTTCTAACATTTCTTCTAATTCCCCTTTCAATTTTTTATTTTTTTTGGATTCTTTAATTGACGTTTTCAATGTCTCTCGATAATCAGCCATCACTTCATCAAAAAGGCGAACACGTTCAAGACGAAGATTATGTTCATGATTATTCGGGGGATCAAGACTGGTACATGTTGGAGCTCGAAATTCTTTGCGGGTGGGATCAGACAAAGCATGAGTCATACAATAATCTGCGATCCTTGAACACATTTTAACATGAACGTTAAAGTCAGTTTTTAAAAATTGTTGAGATTCTTTAAGTCGGCTCTTTAAACTTTTTGACCATTCGCTTTCAATCAATCCTCTCATGTGCATTTTTTCTACACTTTCTTCAAGTTTTTCAAAAGCCTAAAAAAATTCTAATCTTTAATATTTTTAAATATATAAAACAAACTTCATCTCCAGCTGCTATTTTGTAATCAACACAATGAAGAGACTTTTTTCTTTTTGCTGCACAAACTTTTAAAATTTTTCGCATCACAGAATGTGACATCTTGATATCTGTTCGTCCAGTTTGTATTTTATATTGTTCAAACATATTAATTGTTTCCGCGTCACGTGTCATTCTCATTGATGGAGGAATAGTATATTTTGTTCCATCAGGAAGCTTCGTTTTTTGAGTTCCATATGGAAGCATTTTAGAGATAGCGGGGCTAAAAAAATAAACATACAAATAATTTTGCCATTGAAAAAATCACCATTACCTAGTTATGAATTCAATGAAATAAGTAATATCAGCTTTGTTGTAACGAACAACAATATTTTTGCGAGGTTCATCTCTCTTATTGTTGATTCGTCTCAGTGCTACTGATCGTGCAGCTGAAAAAGCTCGGTCTGATAATCCCGGAAAATGTTCCAATAAATCGGCATAAGTAAATCCAAGTGCAATTTGGGCCAAAGCTTCTTTTCTTTCATTATTAGATTTTGCATTTCTATATTGAGCCTTAGCAACTTCAAAAATGGTATTAATGCTCTTTGCTGTTTTTTTATTGATAGTCCCTTTTCCTTCTTTATTCGCTAAACAAAGAAGTTGATCAGCTGAGCCTGGTGCCATGAATTCAGCGATTACTCGATTAAATTGATGAAAAGTTGCAACTTTTTTTCGGATGGTATCTGGTTGCCATTCATCAAATGCCTGTTTTGGGTCTATACGTGAGATACCTATAATGTTTTTATTGTAACAAATAAAATAAAATAAAAATTATTTTTACCAGCTTTCTTTGCAACATCCTTGATCACTTCTACTATTTCTGGGGGAAGAGTTGGAGCTGGTGGATTCAATGGAATGTGTGATTCCCAATTACGAAAATCAGGATCTTGTGGATCAGTGGCAGAGGAGCTTGAAGAACTTGTTGCACCTGGAATTGACCGAGGTGGAGTTTTACCATTAATAAAAGCGTCAGGATCTTCTTGAGAATTATCAGAATTATGTGGGGGCGAATTTCCAAAATCATTATCAAATGGGGTTATCGAATATCCTTGTTGTTTCACTACCTGTTGAGCAACTAGTCTTTTTAAGTAATTTGCATGCTCGCGACAAACCGCTAAAATGTTTTGATAAAATATTTTTAATTATTTTTTAGAACTTACGTATTCCAATATGAATCAAGACACCATGTTTTTCAAAAAATGCTTTAGCTTCTGAATAAGTAACTTTATGAAAACTATTTGTGATGAAAGGACGAGGGTTTTTGAGATGATCGTGGTCGGTATATCCATCTGGCATTGAACATACTTGCTTACGCTCACCATTCTTCATTCGATATAATATATGATTAAAGATACGATTTGACCATTGCGTGCTTATCTCTTTCCTATGACTTACACAAATTTTTCTTTTTCCAATCTTTTTTCTAAATTCTTCGTTATCCCAATCATCATTATCATAAAATTCTGCTGCTCCTCTGGCAAGTATAAGTTGGGCTTCGTTGATCGTGCCATAAAGATCTTGTTTATTATTCATCAATTCAGTGAAACTAAAAAGATTTTATTTCTTTTTTTTTCAAAATTAAATTCCTACCTTATAAGCTCCTTTTCAGAACAAGTTGTTGAAACTTTGGATTGCTTTGGTCTTTCTTCAGTTTCTTCTGGTGGTATTCTTTCAATGGAAAAATAGCATTCATGGTCTTCTTCCTCGTCAACATTATTTTTAGCATTTTCTGAATGCATACTTATTCTTTCAGCAATAATTTTTCCATCGCAATTGTTTTCTTTTCCAGGAGTGGGGCTCGCTAATATCAAAGAGTTTTCACATAAATTTACACTCAACAATTTTTCTGAACGAATATCATGGTTGATAACTGGCTTGAGAAGTTTTTCAGATAATTTTGTGACAAAATCATTTGATACAATTTCTTTTTCGTTTCCTACAAAAATAAAACCATCTGAAACAGTTTCCATAATGAATTCGATTAATTCAGCTTCATCCAAATATGAAACAGTTTTGTATCTAGTTTGCAATCTTGTTCTCGGGTTAATTTTTGCATAAGATAACATTTTTACCATCTCAGCTACTTTATCTTTGGAAAAAGTGGATTCATCAGTTTTCAATAAAATAAAAGCAAAATTTTTTGATTCTTTTTGGATTCTTTCTTTGTATGTCTCTTCTGTAATCCAGTTGAAATTTAAACTGTAAAATTGCGTTTCAAAGCTGAAAGCAGTCTTCTTATTTTGAATTCCAATTGTGAAATATTTATCGAATCCTTTGGAAAAAGCTTTCATATTTTGTCCTTCAAGAGAAACATATTGAACAACAATTGGGACGAAAGATTTTTTTTGAGGGAAATGCAACTGAATCGATAACAAAACATATGGCGATAAATTAGGAGGGTCACCGCAATGATCTGCTTTGAGTTCAATGAAATCATTTGAATGTTTATTATCAAATTGATACACATTTGTTTGAATTTCATTAAAAATCAATCTAAAATTGAATCATAGTTAATATCAATTTAAAAAAGCGGCGAAACTTACTTGCAACTGTTGGCAAAATTGAAAATTAATAATCCCGTAATGAGACGAAAATAAAAATACTGCATAATGAGAAAAAATTAAAATGCGAACTTGTTGCTATTTTTTTACTATTTAGAAAAAATAACAAAAAGAAACTATATAATAAATATAAAAATTGTTCGAGCAGGCAGAACGATAATTTTTAAGTGAACTGACTTTTTAATAAATTTGAATGCAATGAAAAAAAAATAATTTCTTTCTTCCAAAGATTATTAACTTTAGGTAAATAAAACGACGATAAAAGTGCGCATTAAGTAATTCTTAGCACCTCCTTTTTATTCCCAAATGAAGGAAAACCAAGCTGAGAAAAAGACTGCATTGTAAGCTAATAAAAGTTTCTGATATTTGAATAGGAGATATAAAAATGAAAAACAAAATTTATGTACATACAAACAAACAAACAAACAAACAAAAGAAAAATACAAATTTACAAAAAAATGAAATACAAGAATGGCAAATTTACAAAATACAAAAGAAAAAATAACGATGGAGCATAGAAGTGAAGTACCAGAAACGCGATTTAGGGCTGGGGATCCTTGAGTTGATTGAAGACGTTGCGAATACCATTACGGATTTCTGGTGCAATAGCCTTCTCCTCAAGGTAGCCATCCACAAGTCGAGCCAAAATGTTGACGCCGTTTTCAATTAATGGATGGTTGTTTTCAACCTGAAAAACTCATATTTTAGTTGCAAATAAATGGGAAAAATAAACTTACTTGTGGATGGTTACCATGAGTGAAGGCTTTGTTCTTCTTCTTTTCTTTTCGCAACGTCCAAACCAACCCAAGGATAATCAAGAGGAGGGCGACGATAATTGCACCAGCCCATAAATATAATGTCAAATCTTGGCAAGAGTTGATTTCAGCGATAAATAATGACATTGTGCTTTTTTGACGAGGTGTCCAATTTTCGGTAAGTTCTTCAATGGTTGAATAAGCAGCAGCCGATACGCAAGTTTTGAATACAGGAGGAGCGAAGGCCATAATTGTTGGAAAAGATTTTGGTGAAAATGAGAGTAAATGATTGTAAAAAATGGGGATTATCTAGTATTTATAGCCGAAAAAATAATGAAAAAAATGCGGGATTCTAACACCTCTAAGGCCAATAAAAGTTTATTCGCGCCTCTTAAAAGCAAAGAGAATCATAGATTTCGGGGTTAGAAAAATAAATTGCCGCTTTTTTTCAAATAAAATAAAAACAAGCTCATGGAGCAAAAAAAGCTTTAGATTTCATTTTCATATTTTAGTAGCAATTAACGATAATTTTTATGAGAGAACAAAATGTAACAAGTTTAAAAATATGAAAACCATATTACACAAATAAAAAAATACATATTTTGTTTACGTTCAAAATAAAAAATAAACTTTGAAACACAATAAAAATTATCGAAGTTTGATAAAAAAAAAACAAGGATATTATAATTAATAAATATCATTAACAAAAAAAAGTAACAAAAACTCTTTTTAAATCAAAAATAAATCAAATGGTAAAAAAATGATTTTTTATATTTGAATATATGAGTATAACTATAAGTTTGTTTCTACTCATTCAAACAATAAAACTGAGTTTAAATTCGTGATCAGCGACCTTGAAAACCTATAAACGAGTTGATACTAGCCTAAAATTAAAAATGTTAAAAATTTCCATTTTTTTTTGTTAACCTGGATATTTGGTGTTATGGTTGATGGACTAATATGGAACCATCAATATGGGAAAATTTAGTTATATTATTACCAAAAAATTCCTTTATATTTATTATAATCGTTTCGGTATTCATTTTCTTCAAAATTAAAATAATTTGGTGTATCACCATATTAAATTCTTGACTTTCGATATTTGGTGTATCCTGGTAGTTCATTTTCAGCGAGGTAGTTGAATATCGAAGGTCACGTTTTTTTGAGATGTTTCTTCACCCCTAGGGGTAAAAAACTATGGAGAATCCGAATATCGAAGCCATATCTTCTCGTGGGACGTAAAGTGTGCCTCAAAAATGAAGATTTATGTAAATTTTTACATATTTTTTAGTTTAATGTATCGATATAGAGGGATTTATATGGACACCAATTTTTGCTGTCAATACGAAAAAGACTCAATTTTATGTGGAAAAAACGAAAATAGAAGAAATTTTTTAATATATAATGTTTAAAAAATTAATTTGACTCTCAACGCGAAAGTTGTTATATTTCTTAATTAAACATATCATCCGACAAAATGGTGTCGAAATTCGTGATTTTTGGGCCAAATTGACCCTAGGGATGAAATTTCGTAAGTAGAAAAAGAAATCTTTCTAACCTGTGCCAAATCAAGCCAAAAAAGCTTCACTTTCTCAAAAAATCTGTTATAAAAACTTTTATGGTTAAAGGATGTTCGATGGAATTTTGAAAGTAAAGGAATATAGGATGATTTGTTAGCATGTGTTTTAGTATGTGTTTTATGTAAGCAGGAAGCAAAATTCATAACTTGAAAAATGACTGCCAAAACAACTCATATCTCAATATATTTAAATTAAATTAGTCCTATCTTGTTTGTCAGTTTAAATAAAAATAAAAATCCTATTTAATTATTTTTATTTTGTTAAACCTAAAAAATCTTTTCATTGCCTCAGTTTTCTTTCTATCCTCAAAAGTAAATTTTTGGGTATTTGTGTCCTTTAGCACCTGAGAACAACTCAAAATCAACAGCAACTCATCAATGGTTTCATTTTTATGTAAAATCAAAGTTTTTTTTACTTTGCGCATTCAATCAGTTTTTTATTCTAATTTTTCATTTTTTTTATAAACTTTCCCATGAAGTAATTCCAGGTGATAAATAACACACAATCAAAATTACTAGGAAGGGAGGATTAAAATTTCGTTTCTTCCTGAACAATTTGATTATGCAATCAAAAAATAAAAATTATATTCCAACAAGTGAAAGAAATTTAAGCAAAGTTTTTTTCTCTAACTTTTGTTAATTTAATATCTTTAAACTGTTCTCAAATTTTTACTTTATCCTTCATTCACCATTTCATCGACATACCCGATCCTTTTGACATTTTATCAATGTTCTTATATTTTTTTTCTACGTTATAATAAAACTCATTCAACAGTGATTGTTTTTGCCATCATATCTTCATGTTTCTTTTTTAAAAGCTGCTTTTGTTTTAAAAATGTATTTTAGAAAATAAATATTTTGTTTGAGGCAACTGTTTATTTTTTTAATCTAATTTTTTTAACTTATAATCTTTTGACTAAAGATCGTTTCAACATCCTTTCTTTTCCTTTTTGGATCTCTTTCTTGCTTATTTTTTCATCTTTTCTTTCTCATAACTTTTTGATCAAATTTTGAAAACATTTTCGTTTATGATATTCATCTTTTAAAACCCAAATGTTGGTATTGTTTATTTGCGCCGCCGAATCTTCTTCAAAATGTCAGATAATAGACTCATGCCTTTTTTAGGCAACAACAACAACAAAAAAAATGGCGGCGCAAATTCCGCCTTTTAGGCTTCAATGGGCTTTCGAAATTTTTGTTGTTGATTTTTTTGCCTTTTTTTGTTGAGAAAACTGCAGCTGGAGGTGCTAAAAAGCACTGAAAGAGACACCTTTTCACTTTATTTTGTGAAGAAGGGATAGAATAAAAGGTCATTCATCCATCGTCGCTATATCGGCCAAATAAAAAAATCGCTGATTCGTTCATTACAAAAAAGGCGTTTGTTTCTGTCTTCTTCATTTTCTTGGTTCTGCTCAAAAAGTAATTTTATTTCTCTCATCGTTTTTATTCAATTTGCCATTTTTTATTTGGAAGAAGCCTGAATTAAATTTTTCAATATGAGTAAGAGTGGTAAACAAGATAGCGGTTATTATGCTTTAATTACTGGCTTTTCTTCTGGTATTCATGTTACCGTTGTTGGATGTGAAACTGAAGAAATTAATCGTTCCCTTTCCTTCCAAACTTCGGATTTTCCAAAATTTGTTAGAGATTTTTCAAAGATTTTCAATCCCATTTACAAAGCCATCGTTTTAAATGTTTTTCAATGCTTCAATAACCAAAATCCTGACAATATTGAATTTTGTGCCAAATTACGTGAACAATTGGATAAACTCAAAATTCCATATTATTTTATTTCCAATGAAATGCTTTTACCTACGACTTTCTTACTTGCAACAAATTTTACTTGTCAACCTGGAGAAGAAGTTATGATTCCTATGATTGATCAAACTGGAATTTGCTCATATGCCTATCGTCGAGAAGTTGATGGATATTTAAATATTCGGCAACGAAGAATTTTTATGGAAGAAACCAAAGATCTTGAAACATTCAAACCTGCTTTTTATGGAGATATTTCAAATCCCAAACGAATTATTGCATTTGGAGTTGAACCAAATTTGCCATTAATGAAATTTGTAAGAAAGAACATTAAATCAAATAAACTTATTGTTTTGGAAGGTCGACATCGTGATTCAGATATCAAATTTTTGATTGAAACTTCTAAATGGATTCTTGATAATTCAAAGAATCAATTTTATGTCAAACCAATGAGTACTCGACGATTTTATGCTTCACCAAAAAATGATAAAAATGTCAAAGATGCTATGATTGTTGTTAATTACAATGAAGCCTTGCCTTTGACTCGAAAGTATGCATTTGCACGAACTGTTACTCAACTTTATGTAAGTTTTAGCCAATGAGAAATGTTTTTAAATATTACTAATTGTTTTTTAGTTAACCCATAGCAAAGGCGAACCAAATCCAAATCTTCATTTTTATAAAGCTTGTACTCCAAAAGTTGGTGGTGGTGATTGTCATCGACGTGAATTGGTCATAAGTGTTGATAATCATAATTCCCCAACAGCTGAAATGAAAAAAGTTTTTCTTCCTCAAATTCAATCCCTTCTATCAACACTTGATGAAATTATGGAAAAAACTACAACAAAGATTCCTATCATTGGATTCTTTGATAATTCATCCGTGATTTGCATTTTTGATGAAGAAATTGGCAAATATAAATTTTTGGATTCATGGAATGGTAAGTTTTTTTAGAAGAAAAGTGATGGGTAGATAAATATGTTCATTTTTTTAGGAGTTTATGGCAAAGACTTATACCTCAATCTTAAACCAGCAAAACCTGTTTTGGAATTTAAACCACCCATGGATGCTAAATCAGTCATTACTTTCAAAGGTTTGTCATCATCTAATTAAACTTTCTTTAAATCCATTTTTTTTTTATTATAGCAATTTGTTCCCTCAAATCCTCTCTCAAAGATGAAGCAACCATAATCAATGCTTTCAAAAATATTAAACTCACAAAAGATAACGAAAATGAATTTTTGCTTGGATTTGATCAAATGGATGGAATTCAAAAACATGCTTCCCCCAAGTTTTTGTTAGCCCTAATTATTCGAGAACATTATTTGGAAATCAAAAAGCAAACTGGTTTAAAAATTAAGAAGTTTGGAATTCATTATTTTGGTGATGTTGAAGATGAAAATGAAAAAGCCCGTTTTGGAGATCCAAAAGATGTAGGAAGTGACGAATTTCCATGGTTTCTTTTAAATTCATTAAATGGAATTCAAACGAAAACTAATGTTCAAACTTTGCTCAAAGAATCGTGCGATTTAATGGGAATTGAATACTTTGGACAATTAAATCATGCTTTGATTTTGGGCGAATACAAATAAAATTTTAGTTTTCTTGCCATCAACAATACATACATATATATTTACTTTTGTATTGTATGAGCTTGTGAATCCATTTTTTTAGAATAAAAAACTTTACAAAAAACTTACACCTTCAGTCAAACAAATTTTTTATTAGACTCTTAAAAATTTTCTTACAGCTATGTTTTTTTGAGCTAACATTTTTATTTTCAAAATTTAAGTTGTTTTTCTGCTCACCGTTGTTGGGCGATGGTTCAACCGCAAAGATAAAAAAAAGCAACATTAGACTTTTACCGAAAAAACAGAAAAAAAAGTTTAATATTTTGGTGAAAATTCCTTGAAGGTTCACGGAGAAAAAATTCTGGTGATCAATGAATAATAAATTTATGTAAAATCCTTTTTGGAGGAAAATACGTTACATTTCATCAGATGTGTGACAATTTGATAAAATAACTGAGAAAATTGGCTCGACAAACCTTTGAATTTAAGAAACATTAATGCAAGAGCCTTTTTTTGTTTGTTTATGTTAACTTTCAAATTTAAAGAAAAGTGCAGTCATCTGACATCGTCTTGTAAGACATGTTTTATTGTTGTTTTTAAACCCTTTTTTGATTTGGGTGAATTTTAATTACTTCAAAAGAAAAAAAACACATGAGAAACAAAAACAAACTCATTTTTCTAGACAGAAAAAAAGGAAAACACGTACGCAAGCAAAGTTCACTGATTTTATAGATAGATAAGCCAATAAACAAACAACAAAATGAGGTATTTTTGGTTGTTGTTTTTTACATTCATTTAATTTGTTGTTGAGGAACAAAATAAAAACAAGGAAGCCTTTCTTTTATTTTTGTCGATAAATATTTTATTTGAAAAGTTTTGGAACTTAACTTTCGATACGTTGTCTTGGATACTCAATACTTATTATTATTTTTTTCTGTGTCATTTTAAAAAAGAGTTTTTATGTTATTTTTTTGGCAATGTGGATTAGTTGCAAATGTTTCAAAAAACAGAATCAGAATTTTTAAGTTATTTTTTGGAATCAATAAATTCTTGGATTCCTTTTTTGATATCCTTAACCTTTTAAAAGTGTTTTTTCGGTTTTATTTGTGATGCCCAAAACTTGTTGAAAACATTGTAAACTAATACTTGGAAAAATAAATTAAAAAATTAATGTTTATGCGAGGGAATAATAGACTTAAGAAAATTATAATTTTAGAGCTGTTTTTTTACTTTCATTCTTCATTGATCCATTTTCAAAATAATTTCGTTGGAATTTTTTAATTTTTAAAAAACGGACCTTTTATAAAAAAAATTTACAAAAAATTCAAATCATTTGATTTTAAGTAGATAAATAATTTGAAGATTGCTTTTAACCACGTGTTTTTTTCCGTTTAATTAATGTTAGTTTTTTTTTTAAATTATTTTTTCTTTCTTTTAGCGACATTTAGCATTATCACATTATGAAGCCTATGAGATTTTTTTGTATTCCATATTCACATTTTACTTCAGCAAAAATATTATCTTTTAATAATTTTTGCCAACCATCATTAACTTCAAATCATTTCTTACATTTATCTAATCAAAGCAAAAATTATTTAAATTCTCAAAGATATTGGTCTGCTTCAGGTTTTAATAAAAACTATTTTGGATATCAACGAATTGCAAGCTTAAATGAAGCAACAAAAGTCATTTCAAATTTATCAACGGATGAAAAGAAATTTGTTTTAGAAGCAATAAAAAATGATTTTAAAAAGAAAGAAATAATTAATCAAGAAATAGGAAAAATCGAAAAAATAACTTCAAAACAAACTAAACAATTAATTATATTTAATGTATTTCCATTTATTGGTTTTGGAATTTTGGATAATATGATTTTAATTGTCGCGGGTCAATGGATAAATACAACATTCGGGGCATTACTTGGGATATCTATGATGGCCGCCGCTGCACTTGGAAATATTTTATCTGATATTGCTGGAGTTGGATTAAGTTATTATGTGGAATTATTTGTAAGGAAATTAGGCATCAATGAACCTTCATTACTTCCGGAACAAGCTCATTCTCGAAAAGTTCGATATATTGTAAATATTTCTCGAGCAATTGGTTTAACAACTGGTTGCTTAATTGGAATGTTTCCTTTGCTATTTTTTTAAATAAGTTTTTAAATACATATATTTTTTATATTTTCCACTAATAAAATTTTAAAAAAAATGGTGATGTTTGTAAAATTTTACTTTTTTTACATGTAAATTTTTATTTAATTTTAAATTGAGTTAGAAAAAGTATTTCTTTGGATCAGAAATTAATATAATGCTATAAAAATTGGGCTGTTGCAACAACAAACAAAAAACAAAAAGATATTTGATTAATACTTTTTCGGGCACTATTTCAGTTTAGCACCCCCCACAGCGTAATCATGGCGGAGTAGAGGTGGACGCAAAAAGTCTTGAAGGTCTAAAATTTTGTTAGTTCGACGAAATTAAAATTTGTTTGCACGAAACGATAGATAAATATCTAACTTAAAAAACGTCTGGAACAGAATTTTTTTAAACCCATTCCAAGATTTTTAATTAGGCATTAACTATTAAAAAATAATTAAAAAATCCAAAAATTGCACGTTGCGTTTGGCCATTTGTACTCCGCCTTTGATTGAAAATGATTGCGCTGTGCCCCGCTAATTTTTATTTATTTTTCATTCTTTTCTTTTCTTTTTTTTCAATCATTCATTCCATTCTTTTTTTGGATTTTATATTCCAAAATTTTTTAACAAAAAAGGAGAATTTTTTGTTCATAGGATTTGGATCTTTAGGATCCTTTTTGGGATCTTTAATAACCTTTTTGGGATTTGGATCTTTAGGATCCTTTTTGGGATCTTTAACAATCCTTTTGGGTTCTGGATCTTTAAGATCCTTTATCGTTTTAAAGCACTTCAAAATTCACACTTTTATATGATAAATTTTTGATGGATTGAAAAAGAAGTATCGATAGTCGAGTGCATACCTCGAGGACCGGGGGGAATTCCCCCTCCCCTCCCTCCCCTTCGAAGAAAAAAACTAACGTAAATTTTTTTTTCGATGTGGTAAGAATGATAAAAAAAATTTTTTTCGAAAAAAAACAACGTATAATTATACGTTGTTTTTTGACCCCTCCCCCCAAAATTTCAAAAACTTCCCCTCGCCTAACTCGAGGTATGCTCGAGTCGAGTGGTCAGGAAGCTCGTCCGATCTGGCCAGTCTACAAAAAAAGTTTGTTTCCTTCATCAAATCGAGAAAAAAAATGAAAAAAAAATCAACGGGGGTGCTAAACTGAAAAAGTTCCCTTTTTCGTTGTCTTTCATATTTCCTCCGAAGAAACGGACTTGGCTATTTTCAATTTAAAACTTTTAAAGTTTTCTTAAGGCTCCCTTTTCTGGTGAACCGCCTAAAATATATTTTTGAGAAAATGAACTTTTTTCTTTAGCATTAAAAGGACATTGAAGCCTCTTAGTATCACGGAATACATTGGCATGTATTACCACTCCAGAATAATCGTACATTGGTATGCCGTTATCTTTAGTTGGACCATAACATAATTTAACATCATCTGTAGTATTAAAAGCAATAAAATTCCCAACTTTTGAAACACTAAAAAATTTATAAATAAATATTCCACTTATAAATTGTATATTGAATTTCTCACTTTTGAGTAATACCATTTATTGATATGTTAAAGTAAAAATTTTCTGAAACATCATATTCGGCAATAAAAAAACAAATGGAATAAGTTGCATATGGATCTGAAAATTTTACTTTTACATAAAGCTACCAACAATTTGTACAAAGCATATAAGGTTTAAAATGGGGTTCTAATTAAATGATAGTATACCATAGGTTATCCAAAAATAATTATAGTAATTCCATTGATTGCATTTATCCGAAGATGATATAGATAAAGCATTTATGCTATCCCCATAAAATCTTGTAGTTAGAAAGAATCCAAAGTCGCCTGATTGAATATAACCAAAGTAATCAGGAATGGAACTAAAAACTTTTTGCTTATAATTATTTTATCAAGAAAATATTACTACCAGGGCATTTGAATACATATTTGAAAAAGAAGGCTTGAATTAATTGGTATTTCAAAGATATAAAAATTTGACCATAATACATTATAAAACCATTGGAAATCGGTTGTAGCACTTAAAGCAATAAAATTTTAGAAAACAAAAAAATTATATAAATGCTTGTAACGCATTTATTTTTTAGGTCGAACATTGAGCAAATATCCTATTTTTCAATTAGCTGCTGCTGATTTTTTTCTGACTTTACTTTTTTTGACTGGTATTATTTCTTTTAAGGCTATTTATGCCAAATTTTATTTTAACCGGATGAAAAATAATCATTTCATTAGTCAAAAATAAAATTTAAAAAAATTTCCAATTAACCTTACTTAAATCCAAGAATAAATTTTTCTGTTGTTCCCATGTAAAGCTTGACATCATTATTTTTTGTATTGGTCCACATATATGATATGATATAACCAAGGGAGATATCAACCAAAACATAAACTTTACAACTATCTAATCCATTAGCAATAGCAGAGAATCTAAGATCAGCATTCACACCTAGCACGACATTATTTTCAAAAATGCAACCTTTATGGTGTTCTGCAAAAAGGAAATCAAAAAAAGCTATAAAATAAAATCAACGATGGACGAACTTGATGAAAGTTGAAAAAATAATACAGATTCTTGATGGTTTAGGATATAAATTGAAAATTGTTTATTAAGCATTTTACAGTAAAATCCTGATTGAGCGGAAGATGAAAAGCTGCAAAGGTGTGATTTATGGAAGGTAATACATACATTAAAGAAAATTTAAAAAATATTCACCAATTCTCATCGTCGTCCATATGAGTAATGCTACCATCTTGATAAAATAGAACTCCTTTTCCAAAGTTAAAATTCGATGTGATTTCAATAATTGGATTAGTCTAGAAAATTTAATAAAAATTATTTAATTAATTATCAACTAGGAAAAAACGCAGATTTAATTTTATTTTAAAGATAACTTACTAAATTAGTAATAACTTTCACCACTAAAAAATTATGAACAGCCACATCAGCTATTTGTATTGCTGAGTAAGGAAAGCTATCATTAAGCGTTATAAGCATATCGATTTTAGGAGCTGTAATTTATGAATAAATATTTTAAAGAAATTAAATTTTTTATCATACATTTTATTGTGGAAAGGATGATATTTATATTTCGCCTTGCAGGAGAGGCAGATGTCACCGCCTCAAAAATATTGGTTGCATTGGATTTCAAAATTATAGTTTGTTCACCGCTTAATCTGAAACTTTTTATTCTTTTTTACCCTCCAAAAAAAGGGAATGAAAAGTAAGTGTATACGTATAATATGTATATAAGTATGGTTTCATTGCAAACACTGTTTGATTGTTAGAATATATTTTGAAACTATCTACATAGATTTTGTCGTAAGTCAGCATGCTAATATGAGCCAGAATATCTTTGTTTGTGCAATTTGGATCTATTTCAATCTAAATAAAACATAATAAATTTTTGAAAAATATGTTAATTAGCTGGAAGTCAAACAGTGTTGTCATATTTTTATTTTATCGCCGTCGCCGCGGCAGATATCTGAACGCCGAGCGGATGGCAGCGCGGCGTGACAACACTGAAGTCAAAATTCCAGTCGATTTTAGTTTTACTCTGTCTAAACAAATTTTTTGCTAATGAAGCTTAATGCTGGCTGACTGTTATTTGAAAGTCAATGAGAAAATAATAACAACATAAAAATGGTATTATCTTACACTAAAATTGCATTTCATATCACCACAATAGTAACCAAAAGCATCAGTCGTATTTGTAATAAAATATTTTGTTTCACAATCACAAGGTGCTACAAAAACAGTTTCAGCACATGTACAAACTAAAAAATATTTTTGTTCTAAAAAAATTAAAAGTACAAAATTAGAGATTTTGATAGAGTTTTCGTGACTTTCAAACTTTTGTCGAAAATTTGCAAAATGTTGAAGCTACTTATTTGCCACCATTTACTTTAAGCATGAATACGGGCCTGCCTAGGTCCGAAAAGCCCGGGTCCGGGCCGAAGAATTTTTTTAATTTTTTGAATTTTCATTGAAAATTTAAAGGATGTACCAAGGGAAATTAAAATCGTGTTTTTTAGGCCCAAAAAGCTCGGACCGTGAAAAAGTCGGCCCGTTTCCATGCCTAATTTACTTACATATTTTCGTAAACCAAAAAACAAATCCTGATCCTTGCACGCTTCCATCACTCGTGAAATTGAATTGAACTGTCCGTGGAGTATCATTATTATATCCTTTAAATATGTTCTCTTTGAATAATAAATAATCATTATCAACATCATTAAAAGTTTGTAGGTTTCCATAAATATCAAAATATGATATTAAATCTGCATGACGCTCCATCACAATACTTTGCATTTCCATAAATATTTCAGTATCTTGTTCGATTACCAAATCATAAACACATTTCGCATTATTTGGATAGCCAGCATTCGAAAAAACCGTTTTGGAACCTGTGGATTCACTGTCAATAGTTTCCACCATGCAATTAGCATCGATTATTTTAGGGTTATTACGGACAATGGAAATATATGCCCCAAATTCCTGCTTGTTTTCATAGTAAGTATTATTCGATAAAAAAATATTCAAGTGATTATCCTCATTGTAATATGGATGATGGATTTTGGGTTTAGAGCTATAAATATAATAAAATAAAACAACAAAGTATATTAATTTGTTTCTTTACATGATTTAGCATTCTTTTAAAAAGTTACCTAATGATATCATAATTGGTGCTATTTTGTATAGTTAATTGTACATTGAATTTCAAATTTACATGTATAATTACAACTTTGAATCCATAACCTTCAGGAGCTTCAAATCGCCATCGACATGGATGTTTTCGGGAAGGATAGCACCAAATGTAAGCATTAGTCTCAGCATAAGTATGAGAATCTATCACTAAAATTTGTGTTTCATCTGTAAACATAAACGGACTAATTCTGCTACTAAATGATTCCAATACGCAATCACAATCTTTGAATTCATCATAAAAAGCATATCCTTGACCTGAAAAAATAGAAGTAACAGAAATAATTTTGAATAGCGATAATTAAAGAAAAAAGCTTCTCAAAACTCCGAACATGATCCAGGACTCCTGTTGGAATGTTTTTTTAAAATCTAGAAAATCCATAAAATTCGGGGTGTAACGTCACAAAAACCTTAACAAAAATTTATATTAGAATAAAAGCATTTACTTGTATGCTTAGTATTTGTTGTTTCAAATAAACAATATTTTCCATCATTCTGATAACAATTAACATAACTCATTTGATCATCTTGTAACGTGGGGTCGTAAACCATCATGCTCCCCTAAAAAATTTGAAACGTGAAACATTTTAATATTGACGATGATTATATTTTTTTAGGCAACAAATGGAATCATATTTGATATTTTATTTTTTTAAACATGGATCATTTTTTATTTTATTTCAACGTTTGTTAACTTGGATCCACAAGATAGCCGGCTCCAATACAAAAAGCAATGATATTTGAAAAATCTCGATCCCAAGCTGTTTATGGAAATGAATATTTTTTGTAACCCAAATTTACTTACCGCATATCCATCAGGAAAAGTAAACTTTATTTGGCAAAAATCTTGAGATTCATTAAATTTTATGTAAGGAAAATTTTTTGTTTGAAAATATGTTATTTCACCAGCTTTTAAAGCTATAGTTTGATTTTGACAAATAACTATTTCAGAATGAGTTACGGTAATAAGAATAAAAAGTAACAAAACTATTAAAAGTTGTTGTTCCATTTTAGCACAGATCCATCAATTTTAAAATATAATAAGAAAACTCTTTTTTCAATTTAGGATCGCTAAATCAATGACACACCTTTAAAATTGTGCATTTGTAACAAAACATTTTAAATAGCTTAACTTTTGGCTTGTCAATTTTCTGTAGATTCTTAAAGTGTTTATTCACAGATTATTTCAAAATTAATTTTTAGAAAAGCCATTTCTAAAAGATTATTTTACTCAAAAAATAAAAAGAATGCACAAAAAAAATATTGACAAAATAATATTTCAAAACTTTTTTATTTTAACACTTTTTTTTATTGAAAGTTGAAAAATAACATAAAACATTTAAAAACTGTTTCATATTACAAAAAAAGTTGAACAAATTAAATGCTTAAAATTTTCATGTCTTTGTCACAAAATGACTGTTATTATTTTTTGTTTTATTTTAAAAATCATTCGGTATGTTTAAGGCTTATGAAGAGGATCAGCATCACCAAAAATGACGAAATTCCTGCAACGCATGATCCACTTTTCTTTGTCGTGGTTGTAACTTCTGTGGCTATTGTTGCTGTTGCTGTAGTTTGTTGAAGAACGTCATTTGTGCAAAGATTATCATAATAATCCAAATTATTTGTATTTAATGATTCACAAAAAGTGCAATTTGTTTCAGGCAAATAGCAAGTTTTAATTGTAATAATTTTATGAAAATAACATGCTGCTGCATTTTTACATTTTTTGTTTACAGCTTTAATCGAACAATCTGCAAAATTTTCATATGATTCACAGCCATCACCATCGTAATCACATTTTGATGTATCAACATTTTTGATGCAATCAAAGGATTCAAGCAAAACTAAAAAAGAAGAGAAAGAAAATTTGGTTTGATAAAAACTGTTGAAAAACAAGAAGAAAATAATGCTATAATTTGTTCGCTTGCTCTTTGTGTTCATTAATATTTTGTAATTTTCCAGCAGAAAACACACACAAAATTTCAAAAGTAAAATTTTTAATTAAAAAAAAACTTTTTGTTTCGAAATTTTGATTTTATAAAGGAAAAAAAATGAATAATTTAGAGTCATACTTTATCGCTAGAAACAGCTAAAACTTTACTTACCTTCATACCCTTTATTGCAGGAATAATCAATTTCAATAAAATTTGTTACATAAATTTTAGCTGAATTTTCGTTTCCGTTAACAAAATATGTTAGTTTAAAAGCATCCAAATTTATGCAATTTTTTATTACATCACATGTCCCAGGACTTTAAATAAGTTCGCGAACTCAAATATTCGATCGACAAACTATAGGGAGCAAGGGATGTCTGATGCCGTTTTTACCAATTTGTAGCAGTGTTGTCGATTAATCGAAATCCTTCGATTATCGATTTCGATTAATCGAAATTAATCGAAAGTTTTCGGTTATCGATTATCGATCGATTAATCGAAAATCGAAAGTCTCGATTATCGATTTTCGATTAATCGGCAAATTAATCGATTCGATTAATCGAATTTTTTTAGTTATTAAAAACCATATTTTTTTATTACAAAATTTAATAAGGTGATAAAAATTTCGACTTTAAATTCGAATTCAAAACATAAAAACACATTTAAAATATTTTTTTAGTCTAAAATAATAGATTTGAAAATTTCTTTTATGAGTACATTAATGTTTTGTCGAATCATCAAAAGCCTGGAATACATAATTTTGCGTAAAAAAAGAGGCTATAATTGTTTACACATTTTATAAAAAAATGGATTACACCACTTTTAAGTTAGTTTATGAGAGTATCCAGACTTTCATGAGTAATTTGTAAAGATTATAAAACCACAAGAATGTTTTCTCAAATTTTGGAACCATAAGTAGGAAACTAATGAAAAAATATTTTTGAGAATTCAGAAATAAGGAAAAAATAGCTTATAAAAGTTTAAATAGGTAAAAAATACACAAAAAAACAGAATTGGAAAAAATTTTCAGGCAAAAAATAGCCAAATTAGGGCTTATTTTGAGGTAAAAAACGTAAATTTTGTCATTCGATTAATCGATAATCGGATGCTTCGATTATCGATTTCGATTAATCGAAATTAATCGAAATTTTTCGATTATCGATTATCGATCGATTAATCGAAAATCGAAAGTCTCGATTAATCGAATCGATTAATCGAAAATAATCGAATTTCGATCGGTTATTTTTCGATTAATCGTTCGATTAATCGAATAATCGACAACACTGATTTGTAGTCCCGCTTAAGGTACTTTGTACGAGTGCTATAGCTTTTGGAAAGCTTTGGGATATTATGGAATTAATCGCACCTAAATCAACAAGATGCAAACATGAGGTGAACAAAAGTGTTTTTGCTATTTTTAAATTTTTTTATTTTTTTGAGATACACTGATAATTTTATGTTATTTTAAGCATTTTTTTTTGCTATTTTTAGCGCTTTTTTGACGTATCTTCTACAAATCGGCAAAAATAGCACCTGTCATCCTTTGCTCTCTATAGTTGGCCAATCAAATTTATCTTATCAGTTCGCGAACTTATTAAAACCTATGGTAAAACATCCTTTTAATGTTTCATATTCATCACAAGTTTTATTTAAACCGTTCATATTTTTATTTTGATTTTCATAAAAATGTAGGAAATCAATTGCATTATTAATATTTGGATTGAAACCAATGGTATTAAACATATCGGTGTAACATCTTTGAAGGATCTTAAATTTATTCTTAAAACAAAAATTTAAAATCTGAATAAAGTTTTGTTGTTCAAAAACGAAATTAAAATATTCCAATGCTCAAATAATTGAAGTTTTAACAATTACGGTAAGAAATGTTCTTTATTAATTTTTTTTAGCTATGAAAACCAGGCCTCTTCCACGGGCCGGGTTTTGCCGGCCCGGCCCGGCCTCGGCCCGTCCATGTCAGGCCTGGCTGGGCCCGTCAATTTTTTTTTGCCTTGGTATTCCTTTTGATTTTTTTTCTTTTTTTAGAAAATGGTCGGCTCGGCCCGCGGGCCAGGCCGGGCCGGGCTGGACGGGCCGAAGGAAGAGGCTTGATGAAAACTCGCTTTTAATTTTTTTTTAAAGTAACTAAAAAATTAGGGCTTACTCTAGCTTGAGATAAACTTACTTCTAAATTAGCGATATCGCATGTTGATAAATATAATGAAGGAAAATAAATAGCAAAAAATAAAATTCTTTTTGACAAATATCCCATTTTTTCTTGCAAAAAATACCATGCACAACAACAAAAATATAGTGTTAGTCGTTAAGAAGATTCAAACTCCATTTTTATTCTTATCTTTTCCATCAACAATTTTGTGTATAAAAAAATTAATCTAACTTGGAAATTTTAAGAAGATTATAACAACTTTTTTTTCAATTTTTTTTTGATGAAATGTAAATCCACAGAAGGATGGAATATTTGTCGTCAGTTTCAGAAGAAATTGTTAGGAGCTAAATAAAAGAAATTTCAAGAAAAATACCCGCACGATTGTTTGTTTGTACATTGGAATATGTAAAATGTAATTATCACAAAAAGTTATATCCACCACAAAACTCACCATATTTTATTTGTATTGTTCAACGCACGTTCAACAACAACTTTTGAAACCATGTTTCATAAATTTAGTTATATAAATATTTTAACAAAAAAGGAGTTTATTTAGACAATAATGTGCACATTTGATTGTACATATACATAAAGCATGCGTATGCGCAAAAAAATTCCACAACGATTTTCATAATTTTAGGTGCAACATCCATCGCATTTTTCTTGGCTTTCTTTGATTACATTTGAGCATTTTGGATAAGCAAGTAATTTTTTGCCAATGTCAATAATTGCTGAAGGAACATCAGTAGCAGCTGAAGCAGGATTGAGACCACATTTGAGAGCAGTTAAACCAACTTCTGAGGCGATAGAACCCATGTCTTTAAAACATTCAAGCTTGGATGGAAAGCATAAAGCTCCACAGCTTGTAAAATTTGTAGGACAATTATGCCAGCATACAGGTCCAACGCCATCATAATCTTCTTTGCAAGGTTTATAACACAACCCTGCATCCTCTTCTTCATCTGGCTTGCATCGAAGAGGTTTACCAACTCCTTGAAAATATGATTTTTTTTGACAAAATTTGCGACGACGCTAACAAGGCCTAAAGTAAATAATTTGATATGAAAAATTTTTAAATTAATTTTTTCTTACCTTCAGTGCAATGAGGTTTACAATCACAGCATTTGAAATTATGAAATCCTTCCTTGCATTTAGGATAAAACAATAAACCATACGCTTCGCAACCAGTATTAGAATTCTCGCTTTCGCAACCATTCATCGTTAAATATCCCGTTCCACGATTATATTTTTTAGGTTTAAGGCAACCAAAAGGAAAATCCTGTAATTAGTTTTGGGTTATAAATTTTATATTATTTATATATAATACTCACCTTGAAGTTATTGGGACAAGTTTTCAAACATTTTGGTCCAATTCTATGATACCCATCTTTACATTTTGGATAACAAAGTAGACCACTTTGCTCTTCATCAAGATTGCAAACACTGATAGGTTTACCAACACCTCGACCATAACTTCCTCGCCAACATCCTTTAGTTTTTTCTTCTTTAGCGGTGGCAATCAAAATGAAAGAGGACAGAGTCAAAATTAAAACTCCAATAAGCATATGCATTTTGGAATTTTTAATAAATGTTGCTTAATTGAAGCAATTTTTGATAATTATACAATTTCCTTTTTGTTTTTATATTAAAAAAGTTTGGCTTTAAAAAAATTTAAAGCATTTTGTTTTTGATAAAACTTTTTTGCCTCTTTTTAAAATAAAAAATGCTTTAATGATGAGTTTGCTTCCATTAATAATATTACAGCATTGCTAAAAAAAACTTTTTAAATTTTTGTGAATTGAATTCGTGATGATTAACTTTTATTTTTTTATCAAACAGTTTTCTCATGAATGTTCCAGAAATTTTTAATTTTTATCAATTTATTGGAAAATACTTAATTTTAAAAGTCAAAAGTTGGACTTACAAGTTCACAACAACTGAAAATTGAACAGTTTCATTAAAAAAATAAACTAAGAAAGTAAAAAAAGTTTCAAAAAAAGATAATGAAAAAAGCATAATTTATGAAAAACACTCTCTTAGTGAATGAAAGGGGCAGAAAAGAACCTTTTTCCAAAATACTGCATATCATTCGAAAAAATTCCTTCTTTCAATCAATATTTTGTTCGAGCTTACAAAAAAATATAAAATACGCGCGATTTGGTTTGCACATTCGAAAAAAATAAAAAGAAACAAAATGTTATTACTTTTAATATTTCTCTTTCATTTTGTGGTAATACAGATGTTAAAGATGAGCTACAGCAGAAAAAAATCGAAAATTTAAATATTGGTGAGTCATATATGGAAGAATAAAGATTTTGTCAAAAATTTGACGAACTAAAATCTAATAATTTATGTAAAAAATATTAATAATTTTATTTAATTTTCTCTGTCATTTGGTTAAGAAGACCAGTGACTTTATTTACAACTGCTATTTATTTTTTGACATTCATTGTTTTATTTTTCATTAACTTCCCCGCCTTTAATTACATGCCAAGTATCATATAGCTTAAATTAGCCTTTTTTTACGTCCGAATTCATTTTTCAATCAAACTCTTCTAACAACTTTCTCTAATCAGACAATATGGTCACTTTAGAACTTTTTTAAATAAAATTTTTTTAAAGTTCATGAGCTTTAAAACTTAAAAAAATCAAGAAAAAAGAAGCAACAAAATATTCAAAAAAAAAATGAAAAAGTGGCAATTATAAAAGAGCCTTGTTAAAAAAAATACGCTAAAAAAGTTCAAATTGACATTAGCGAAAAAAGAAGCATGAATCATAGTTTGATTTTTTATTTGCCTGTCACAGCTGCAGCTGTGAAAAAACGGATAAATTTTTTTCTTCCATTAGAAAAAAAGTGTTATTTTTGTTTGCCATTTTTCGCGCGTCTTTCAATTGATGAAATATAGACATCACAAAACATTTCTGAACCTACATATATGTATAATTTCGAAAAAAAAACTTAGAAAATAAATTTAAAAAAATCATAAATTTTAATGAAATCGGTGCAAAAATTTGTTAATTGGTTTAAAACTCGATATCAAAAATAAAAGTTGATTTCCATGAAAAGTGGTTTATGTACCTAAAACTTAAGTATCTGTACCATAAATAATCTTTTCATGTTTAAAGGAGGAAAGTTTTTTCTTTGATAACAAAAAATATTTTCGTCTTTGTTCTCTCTATGAGTACGTTGCATTCGAATTTAGCTGAGTGGTGGTTGCAGTGAATTTTATAAAAATCAATATATAAACAAACGTGAGCTTTTTCTTTTCCTTCTTTTTTTTATTTTATTTGTTACCTGTTTCTCTTTCTTCAGCTGATGCAATATTTTTTTTTTACTTTTTTTGATATATTTTATATCGAAATTTTGCCATAAATTTATTTATTTAAAAAAAAATGGAGCCAATGTTAATTCCATGGATGCTTACACGAAAACGTCAAAAACCAACGACGGATTTGCAACTACAAGAAATTCCTTTAAATAAAATACCAAAATTGTTACCTCCAACAAAACTTAAACCTCAATTTCGATTGGTTTCATTTTGTACTCGAGATTTAGCTGAAATGTCTAGATTGATTTTAGCTTATGCTGGAATAGAATTTGAAAATTATACTATGCATGATTATAAAGAAATGGTTTCAATGCAATATGGTTGGTTTAAACTTTTATTTTAGTTTTTTTTGGTTTCAATAATTAAAAGTAAAATAAAATATATTTATTTTCCTTACTCCTCGACAAACTAATACATATTTTAATTTCCATTATTTTTACTTCGAGATTAATTTTTTTTTCTTCAAAATAATCCCATTCGGCACCATCTAACATTTTGAGATCACTCTTTTTGCCTTTTCTTGTAAACTTTTAATGGAATAACTTTTTACAGACATCCATTCCCATGGTTTCCCTATTCTTGATTGGAATGGAAAAAATATTTATGGCAACGATGCAATAGCCCGAATGTTAGCTAAAATGTATGGTCTTGCTGGGCATGGAATATTTGAAGAAGCTCAAGTTGATAGTATTATAGGGTTGGAAAGAGAATTAGCTAATAATGTAATAAAATATGTTAAAGCTTTTTATGGATTTAAAGAAAATATTAATTTGGTGATTTTTTTATTTTCTTACTCATTTTGGAAGATATGCAATTTTTTTAATATTCAGGCATTTTTTTTAGAAAAAAGCTTACATAGAAACATTTGAGCCATCTGTAAAGAAATTTTTTGGTATATTAGAAACTTATGCTTCAAAAACACATGAAAATGGGTTCTTTTTTTCCAGTGGAGTTACATATGCTGATTTTGCTGTCACCAATATGTATGAATTATTATATAGTGTGCATCCAGAATTGATGATACAATTTCAAAATATTAATCTCATTAAACAACGAGTTCTATCCATTCCTCAATTGCAACCATATTTAAAAAATAGACTTTCGCTAAAAGAAATTATGGAATGCACAGCTAAAATGGTAATGGAATATAAAATTAAATTTTGCCCTGTTCATCTAAAAGAATTAACTTATTTTGAACCAAATAAAGAAGAAGCATGTTGTAAAAATTATCCAATTTGTACTTTAGAAAATAAGTCTACACAAAAATTTTAAGAATTTTTTTATAAAACTTTCTTCGACCTTTTTATTTCTCTAAAATAAACGCTAACTTCTTTTTTATTATAATTTCATACTTTTTTTAAAAATTGTATTGGATATATATTTGTTTCGCTTGTTTAAAAGGAGTCTCTCAGCTTGTCAGGAATTTATTTATTCAAAAAAAACCACACAGACAAAAAATAAAAGATTCGTTGCTTCTTTTTCTTCTTTTCTTCTGTTTTAACCTTCATAAATATTTTTTTATGTCTTTAGGTGCACCAAGACGTTCGAGAGTTTTTTGAAGGGGTTTTGATGATGGATAAAATTAGATTGGATTTTCATTTGATGTAGCTATTTCAGGCATATTGATATGATTATTGGTTGTTGAGCAACAGTAGCATTTGATGATTGTTTAAATGCAGGTGGAAGGGAACATGGTTGTTTATGAAATCCTTTATATGCTTCTAAAATTGCGAATACATCAGCTAGAAGTGGAAGATCATGATGGCAAACTTTTATGATTTGATATGAATTTAAAAAAGTTGAAATGAAGCACAGCAGTGAATTGAGTATGGTTTTTTTATTTTGGCTTTGAAAATCAATAAACAAATTTTGTTTGAAATGAAACTTCAAGGTTTCATGTCTCTTTAATTGAGGAAGTGAGTTAAATACCACATACGTTTTTATGGTTAAAAAAATAAATAAGTGGAAAAGAAAAAAAATGTCGCAATTTAAAAATTTAGAGTTCAGGACATATGAAACACCTTGTATCAACAAGCATTGAGGAAGAAATTAGTGAATCTCGATTTGAATTAGGGCTTGAATTGGAGATATGGATTTTTTGTTTTCAATATTTAGTATTAAATATATTAAAATTATTCCCAAGAGGATTTTGTATCCTCTCCACGGGACGCACCTAAATCGATGAATCATTTTTTTTTGAACACACTCATTAAGAAGAAAAACCATTAAAAAAAATGTTGATCATCTCGATATGATCCATTGGACGGTGGGAGCTAAGATTCATTGGAATCGCTCTAAAAACATTAATAAAAATTATTGAAAATAATAGTTTTTATAAAATCAAAATTTTTTATTTATCCATGGCTCTGATGAACACAGACATCAACAACATAAAGGTTCACCAAAATGAAACCAACTTTGAGTTACGGAGCTCACTAAAGCATATGGATTTTTTGTTTCAGATATTTTTTATAAATTTTTTTATTATGGCTTGCAAAATCTTAGAGATTTGCCTACCCCCGGAGACCTTCAACCATTATCCATAATTTATTAAGGGACTCGAAGAACACGAACACTTCGAGGTGAACGTAACTATTTTTGTTGAAGGAAAAGTTAAGCGGCTGTGGTGTTTTTTAAATTCAGCACATAAAAATTAGTAGGGTTTTGATTTTTATTGAATTTTTCTTTAACAAAAATGATTTTTAATGAATTTTTTTAAGTTTATTATCAACACAAGCATCAAGCTTTGATGCAAGAAATTTCTGAAACTCGATTTGAATTACGGCCTGAATTGGACATATCGTTTTTTTGTTTTCAATATTTTTTATTAAATATATTAAAATTATTCCCAACGGGAATTTGTATTGACTCCACGTGAACTACTTGAATCGATGGAACTTTTTTTAATTAATGTAACCATCAAGCCTTGAGGTACTTTAATTTAATTTAAAACTTTTTGAATAAGAAAAAAAATTCCAGAGTAAAAGTGCTTTATTTTTATCATTATTTATGCTATTTTACATCCATTTTCAATCAAATTTTTCAAAACGAATCCTATGGTGACGATTTGGAAGCAATCTAAAATAACATTTAAAGCAAAAAATGCATTGAAAAATTAAAATAAATTCCAAACTCATAAGTAAGAAAGCTTAAAAAAAATTTTTGTTTATCACAAGTGATAAATCACATTTAAATCTACAAAATCGGTAACATATTTCTTTAGTGTAAGATAAGGCTCAAATCGAGTTATGTGGCTTGGAAATTTAAAAACCAAAAATAAATATTTAAATTTTTAAGTTTTGAATTAGAATTTTTTTTTTAGAGGTTTTTTTGTTTTCAATATTTAGTATTAAATATATTAAAATTATCCCCAACAGGATTTTGTATCCTCTCCACGGGACGCACCTAAATCGATCAACCATTTTTTTTTTTAACACACGCATTAAGAAGAAAAAATATTTAAAAAAATGTTGATCATCTCGATATGATCCATTGGACGGTGGGAGCTAAGATTCATTAGAATCGCTCTAAAAACATTAATAAAAATTATTGAAAATAAAAGTTTTTATAAAATCAAAATTTTTTTATTTATCCATGGTTCTGATGAACACGGAAATCAACAACATAAAGGTTCACCAAAATGAAACCAACTTTGAGTTACGGAGCTCACTAAAGCATATGGATTTTTTGTTTCAGATATTTTTTATATATTTTTTTATTATGGCCTGCAAAATCTTAGAGATTTTCCTACCCCCGGAGACCTTCAATCAAGATCCATAATTTATTAATGGACTCGATGAACACGAACACTTCGAGGTGAACGAAACTATTTTTGTTGAAGGAAAAGTTAAGCGGCTGTGGTGTTTTTTAAATTCAGCACATAAAAATTAGTAGGGTTTTGATTTTTATTGAATTTTTCTTTAACAAAAATGATTTTTAATGAATTTTTTTAAGTTTATTATCAACACAAGCATCAAGCTTTGATGCAAGAAATTTCTGAAACTCGATTTGAATTACGGCCTGAATTGGACATATCGTTTTTTTGTTTTCAATATTTTTTATTAAATATATTAAAATTATTCCCAACGGGAATTTGTATTGACTCCACGTGAACTACTTGAATCGATGAAACTTTTTTTAATTAATGTAACCATCAAGCCTTGAGGTACTTTAATTTAATTTAAAACTTTTTGAATAAGAAAAAAAATTCCAGAGTAAAAGTGCTTTATTTTTATCATATTTTATGCTATTTTACATCCATTTTCAATCAAATTTTTCAAAACGAATCCTATGGTAACGATTTGGAAGCAATCTAAAATTACATTTAAAGCAAAAAATGCATTGAAAAATGAAAATAAATTCCAAACTCATAAGTAAGAAAGCTTAAAAAAAATTTTTGTTTATCACAAGTGATAAATCACATTTAAATCTACAAAATCGGTAACATATTTCTTTAGTGTAAGATAAGGCTCAAATCGAGTTATGTGGCTTGGAAATTTAAAAACCAAAATTAAATATTTAAATTTTTAAGTTTTGAATTAGAATTTTTTTTTTTAGAGGTTTTTTTGTTTTCAATATTTTTTATTAAATATATTAAAATTATCCCCAACAGGATTTTGTATCCTCTCCACGGGACGCACCTAAATCGATCAACCATTTTTTTTTTTTAACACACGCATTAAGAAGAAAAAACATTTAAAAAAAAATGTTGATCATCTCGATATGATCCAGTGGACGGTGGGAGCTAAGATTCATTGGAATCGCTCTAAAAACATTAATAAAAATTATTGAAAATAAAAGTTTTTATAAAATCAAAATTTTTTTATTTATCCATGGTTCTGATGAACACGGAAATCAACAACATAAAGGTTCACCAAAATGAAACCAACTTTGAGTTACGGAGCTCACTAAAGCATATGGATTTTTTGTTTCAGATATTTTTTATATATTTTTTTATTATGGCCTGCAAAATCTTAGAGATTTTCCTACCCCCGGAGACCTTCAATCAAGATCCATAATTTATTAATGGACTCGATGAACACGAACACTTCGAGGTGAACGAAACTATTTTTGTTGAAGGAAAAGTTAAGCGGCTGTGGTGTTTTTTAAATTCAGCACATAAAAATTAGTAGGGTTTTGATTTTTATTGAATTTTTCTTTAACAAAAATGATTTTTAATGAATTTTTTTAAGTTTATTATCAACACAAGCATCAAGCTTTGATGCAAGAAATTTCTGAAACTCGATTTGAATTACGGCCTGAATTGGACATATCGTTTTTTTGTTTTCAATATTTTTTATTAAATATATTAAAATTATTCCCAACGGGAATTTGTATTGACTCCACGTGAACTACTTGAATCGATGAAACTTTTTTTAATTAATGTAACCATCAAGCCTTGAGGTACTTTAATTTAATTTAAAACTTTTTGAATAAGAAAAAAAATTCCAGAGTAAAAGTGCTTTATTTTTATCATATTTTATGCTATTTTACATCCATTTTCAATCAAATTTTTCAAAACGAATCCTATGGTAACGATTTGGAAGCAATCTAAAATTACATTTAAAGCAAAAAATGCATTGAAAAATGAAAATAAATTCCAAACTCATAAGTAAGAAAGCTTAAAAAAAATTTTTGTTTATCACAAGTGATAAATCACATTTAAATCTACAAAATCGGTAACATATTTCTTTAGTGTAAGATAAGGCTCAAATCGAGTTATGTGGCTTGGAAATTTAAAAACCAAAATTAAATATTTAAATTTTTAAGTTTTGAATTAGAATTTTTTTTTTTAGAGGTTTTTTTGTTTTCAATATTTAGTATTAAATATATTAAAATTATCCCCAACAGGATTTTGTATCCTCTCCACGGGACGCACCTAAATCGATCAACCATTTTTTTTTTAACACACGCATTAATAAAAAACATTTAAAAAAAAATGTTGATCATCTCGATATGATCCAGTGGACGGTGGGAGCTAAGATTCATTGGAATCGCTCTAAAAACATTAATAAAAATTATTGAAAATAAAAGTTTTTATAAAATCAAAATTTTTTTATTTATCCATGGTTCTGATGAACACGGAAATCAACAACATAAAGGTTCACCAAAATGAAACCAACTTTGAGTTACGGAGCTCACTAAAGCATATGGATTTTTTGTTTCAGATATTTTTTATATATTTTTTTATTATGGCCTGCAAAATCTTAGAGATTTTCCTACCCCCGGAGACCTTCAATCAAGATCCATAATTTATTAATGGACTCGATGAACACGAACACTTCGAGGTGAACGAAACTATTTTTGTTGAAGGAAAAGTTAAGCGGCTGTGGTGTTTTTTAAATTCAGCACATAAAAATTAGTAGGGTTTTGATTTTTATTGAATTTTTCTTTAACAAAAATGATTTTTAATGAATTTTTTTAAGTTTATTATCAACACAAGCATCAAGCTTTGATGCAAGAAATTTCTGAAACTCGATTTGAATTACGGCCTGAATTGGACATATCGTTTTTTTGTTTTCAATATTTTTTATTAAATATATTAAAATTATTCCCAACGGGAATTTGTATTGACTCCACGTGAACTACTTGAATCGATGAAACTTTTTTTAATTAATGTAACCATCAAGCCTTGAGGTACTTTAATTTAATTTAAAACTTTTTGAATAAGAAAAAAAATTCCAGAGTAAAAGTGCTTTATTTTTATCATATTTTATGCTATTTTACATCCATTTTCAATCAAATTTTTCAAAACGAATCCTATGGTAACGATTTGGAAGCAATCTAAAATTACATTTAAAGCAAAAAATGCATTGAAAAATGAAAATAAATTCCAAACTCATAAGTAAGAAAGCTTAAAAAAAATTTTTGTTTATCACAAGTGATAAATCACATTTAAATCTACAAAATCGGTAACATATTTCTTTAGTGTAAGATAAGGCTCAAATCGAGTTATGTGGCTTGGAAATTTAAAAACCAAAATTAAATATTTAAATTTTTAAGTTTTGAATTAGAATTTTTTTTTTTAGAGGTTTTTTTGTTTTCAATATTTAGTATTAAATATATTAAAATTATCCCCAACAGGATTTTGTATCCTCTCCACGGGACGCACCTAAATCGATCAACCATTTTTTTTTTAACACACGCATTAATAAAAAACATTTAAAAAAAAATGTTGATCATCTCGATATGATCCAGTGGACGGTGGGAGCTAAGATTCATTGGAATCGCTCTAAAAACATTAATAAAAATTATTGAAAATAAAAGTTTTTATAAAATCAAAATTTTTTTATTTATCCATGGTTCTGATGAACACGGAAATCAACAACATAAAGGTTCACCAAAATGAAACCAACTTTGAGTTACGGAGCTCACTAAAGCATATGGATTTTTTGTTTCAGATATTTTTTATATATTTTTTTATTATGGCCTGCAAAATCTTAGAGATTTTCCTACCCCCGGAGACCTTCAATCAAGATCCATAATTTATTAATGGACTCGATGAACACGAACACTTCGAGGTGAACGAAACTATTTTTGTTGAAGGAAAAGTTAAGCGGCTGTGGTGTTTTTTAAATTCAGCACATAAAAATTAGTAGGGTTTTGATTTTTATTGAATTTTTCTTTAACAAAAATGATTTTTAATGAATTTTTTTAAGTTTATTATCAACACAAGCATCAAGCTTTGATGCAAGAAATTTCTGAAACTCGATTTGAATTACGGCCTGAATTGGACATATCGTTTTTTTGTTTTCAATATTTTTTATTAAATATATTAAAATTATTCCCAACGGGAATTTGTATTGACTCCACGTGAACTACTTGAATCGATGAAACTTTTTTTAATTAATGTAACCATCAAGCCTTGAGGTACTTTAATTTAATTTAAAACTTTTTGAATAAGAAAAAAAATTCCAGAGTAAAAGTGCTTTATTTTTATCATATTTTATGCTATTTTACATCCATTTTCAATCAAATTTTTCAAAACGAATCCTATGGTAACGATTTGGAAGCAATCTAAAATTACATTTAAAGCAAAAAATGCATTGAAAAATGAAAATAAATTCCAAACTCATAAGTAAGAAAGCTTAAAAAAAATTTTTGTTTATCACAAGTGATAAATCACATTTAAATCTACAAAATCGGTAACATATTTCTTTAGTGTAAGATAAGGCTCAAATCGAGTTATGTGGCTTGGAAATTTAAAAACCAAAATTAAATATTTAAATTTTTAAGTTTTGAATTAGAATTTTTTTTTTTAGAGGTTTTTTTGTTTTCAATATTTTTTATTAAATATATTAAAATTATCCCCAACAGGATTTTGTATCCTCTCCACGGGACGCACCTAAATCGATCAACCATTTTTTTTTTTTAACACACGCATTAAGAAGAAAAAACATTTAAAAAAAAATGTTGATCATCTCGATATGATCCAGTGGACGGTGGGAGCTAAGATTCATTGGAATCGCTCTAAAAACATTAATAAAAATTATTGAAAATAAAAGTTTTTATAAAATCAAAATTTTTTTATTTATCCATGGTTCTGATGAACACGGAAATCAACAACATAAAGGTTCACCAAAATGAAACCAACTTTGAGTTACGGAGCTCACTAAAGCATATGGATTTTTTGTTTCAGATATTTTTTATATATTTTTTTATTATGGCCTGCAAAATCTTAGAGATTTTCCTACCCCCGGAGACCTTCAATCAAGATCCATAATTTATTAATGGACTCGATGAACACGAACACTTCGAGGTGAACGAAACTATTTTTGTTGAAGGAAAAGTTAAGCGGCTGTGGTGTTTTTTAAATTCAGCACATAAAAATTAGTAGGGTTTTGATTTTTATTGAATTTTTCTTTAACAAAAATGATTTTTAATGAATTTTTTTAAGTTTATTATCAACACAAGCATCAAGCTTTGATGCAAGAAATTTCTGAAACTCGATTTGAATTACGGCCTGAATTGGACATATCGTTTTTTTGTTTTCAATATTTTTTATTAAATATATTAAAATTATTCCCAACGGGAATTTGTATTGACAAACACTTGAAGTGAATGCTTGCAAACAAGAATTCAAAAATTTAATAATGTTATTTAAAATTCGAAAGAAGACAAATTCTTACTTATTTTTTAATGCTGAATCAGAAAAAATTAAAGCCGGCACAGGTTTACCTTCTAAAACTAAAGTTACATTCATCCAAAGTGATGACTTGCTAACAAGAATTCAAAAATTTATTAATGTTATTTAAAATTCGAAAGAAAACAAATTCTTACTTATTTTTTAATGCTGAATCAGAAAAAATTAAAGCCGGCACAGGTTTACCTTCTAAAACTAAAGTTACATTCATCCAAAGTGATGACTTGCAAACAAGAATTCAAAAATTTAATAATGTTATTTAAAATTCGAAAGAAGACAAATTCTTACTTATTTTTTAATGCTGAATCAGAAAAAATTAAAGCCGGCACAGGTTTACCTTCTAAAACTAAAGTTACATTCATCCAAAGTGATGACTTGCAAACAAGAATTCAAAAATTTATTAATGTTATTTAAAATTCGAAAGAAAACAAATTCTTACTTATTTTTTAATGCTGAATCAGAAAAAATTAAAGCCGGCACAGGTTTACCTTCTAAAACTAAAGTTACATTCATCCAAAGTGATGACTTGCAAACAAGAATTCAAAAATTTAATAATGTTATTTAAAATTCGAAAGAAGACAAATTCTTACTTATTTTTTAATGCTGAATCAGAAAAAATTAAAGCCGGCACAGGTTTACCTTCTAAAACTAAAGTTACATTCATCCAAAGTGATGACTTGCAAACAAGAATTCAAAAATTTATTAATGTTATTTAAAATTCGAAAGAAAACAAATTCTTACTTATTTTTTAATGCTGAATCAGAAAAAATTAAAGCCGGCACAGGTTTACCTTCTAAAACTAAAGTTACATTCATCCAAAGCGATGACTTGCAAACAAGAATTCAAAAATTTATTAATGTTATTTAAAATTCGAAAGAAGACAAACTCTTACTTATTTTTTAATGCTGAATCAGAAAAAATTAAAGCCGGCACAGGTTTACCTTCTAAAACTAAAGTTACATTCATCCAAAGCGATGACTTGCAAACAAGAATTCAAAAATTTATTAATGTTATTTAAAATTCGAAAGAAAACAAATTCTTACTTATTTTTTAATGCTGAATCAGAAAAAATTAAAGCCGGCACAGGTTTACCTTCTAAAACTAAAGTTACATTCATCCAAAGCGATGACTTGCAAACAAGAATTCAAAAATTTATTAATGTTATTTAAAATTCGAAAGAACACAAATTCTTACTTATTTTTTTATGCTGAATTTGAAAAAAACACAGCCGGCACTGGTTTACCTTCTAAAACTATAATTACAAACACTTGAAGTGAATGCTTGCAAACAAGAATTCAAAAATTTAATAATGTTATTTAAAATTCGAAAGAACACAAATTCTTACTTATTTTTTAATGCTGAATCAGAAAAAATTAAAGCCGGCACAGGTTTACCTTCTAAAACTAAAGTTACATTCATCCAAAGCGATGACTTGCAAACAAGAATTCAAAAATTTATTAATGTTATTTAAAATTCGAAAGAACACAAATTCTTACTTATTTTTTTATGCTGAATTTGAAAAAAACACAGCCGGCACTGGTTTACCTTCTAAAACTATAATTACAAACACTTGAAGTGAATGCTTGCAAACAAGAATTCAAAAATTTAATAATGTTATTTAAAATTCGAAAGAACACAAATTCTTACTTATTTTTTGATGCTGAATCAGAAAAAATTAAAGCCGGCACAGGTTTACCTTCTAAAACTAAAGTTACATTCATCCAAAGCGATGACTTGCAAACAAGAATTCAAAAATTTATTAATGTTATTTAAAATTCGAAAGAAAACAAATTCTTACTTATTTTTTGATGCTGAATCAGAAAAAATTAAAGCCGGCACAGGTTTACTTTCTAAAACTAAAGTTACATACACTTGAAATGATGGCTTTCAATCAGAAAATTATGAAAAAACTAAGTAATTTTTAAAAATCTTTTTTAGTTATTTAATATTCGAAAGAAAACAAATTCTTACTTATTTTTTAATGCTGAATCAGAAAAAATTAAAGCCGGCACAGGTTTACCTTCTAAAACTAAAGTTACATTCATCCAAAGCGATGACTTGCAAACAAGAATTCAAAAATTTATTAATGTTATTTAAAATTCGAAAGAACACAAATTCTTACTTATTTTTTTATGCTGAATTTGAAAAAAACACAGCCGGCACTGGTTTACCTTCTAAAACTATAATTACAAACACTTGAAGTGAATGCTTGCAAACAAGAATTCAAAAATTTAATAATGTTATTTAAAATTCGAAAGAACACAAATTCTTACTTATTTTTTGATGCTGAATCAGAAAAAATTAAAGCCGGCACAGGTTTACCTTCTAAAACTAAAGTTACATTCATCCAAAGCGATGACTTGCAAACAAGAATTCAAAAATTTATTAATGTTATTTAAAATTCGAAAGAAAACAAATTCTTACTTATTTTTTGATGCTGAATCAGAAAAAATTAAAGCCGGCACAGGTTTACTTTCTAAAACTAAAGTTACATACACTTGAAATGATGGCTTTCAATCAGAAAATTATGAAAAAACTAAGTAATTTTTAAAAATCTTTTTTAGTTATTTAATATTCGAAAAAAAACAAATTCTTACTTATTTTTTAATTCTGAATCAGAAAAAATTAAAGCCGGCACAGGTTTACCTTCTAAAACTAAAGTTACATTCATCCAAAGCGATGACTTGCAAACAAGAATTCAAAAATTTATTAATGTTATTTAAAATTCGAAAGAAAACAAATTCTTACTTATTTTTTAATGCTGAATCAGAAAAAATTAAAGCCGGCACAGGTTTACCTTCTAAAACTAAAGTTACATTCATCCAAAGTGATGACTTGCAAACAAGAATTCAAAAATTTATTAATGTTATTTAAAATTCGAAAGAAAACAAATTCTTACTTATTTTTTAATGCTGAATCAGAAAAAATTAAAGCCGGCACAGGTTTACCTTCTAAAACTAAAGTTACATTCATCCAAAGTGATGACTTGCAAACAAGAATTCAAAAATTTAATAATGTTATTTAAAATTCGAAAGAAGACAAATTCTTACTTATTTTTTAATGCTGAATCAGAAAAAATTAAAGCCGGCACAGGTTTACCTTCTAAAACTAAAGTTACATTCATCCAAAGTGATGACTTGCAAACAAGAATTCAAAAATTTATTAATGTTATTTAAAATTCGAAAGAAAACAAATTCTTACTTATTTTTTAATGCTGAATCAGAAAAAATTAAAGCCGGCACAGGTTTACCTTCTAAAACTAAAGTTACATTCATCCAAAGTGATGACTTGCAAACAAGAATTCAAAAATTTAATAATGTTATTTAAAATTCGAAAGAAGACAAATTCTTACTTATTTTTTAATGCTGAATCAGAAAAAATTAAAGCCGGCACAGGTTTACCTTCTAAAACTAAAGTTACATTCATCCAAAGTGATGACTTGCAAACAAGAATTCAAAAATTTATTAATGTTATTTAAAATTCGAAAGAAAACAAATTCTTACTTATTTTTTAATGCTGAATCAGAAAAAATTAAAGCCGGCACAGGTTTACCTTCTAAAACTAAAGTTACATTCATCCAAAGTGATGACTTGCAAACAAGAATTCAAAAATTTAATAATGTTATTTAAAATTCGAAAGAAGACAAATTCTTACTTATTTTTTAATGCTGAATCAGAAAAAATTAAAGCCGGCACAGGTTTACCTTCTAAAACTAAAGTTACATTCATCCAAAGTGATGACTTGCAAACAAGAATTCAAAAATTTATTAATGTTATTTAAAATTCGAAAGAAAACAAATTCTTACTTATTTTTTAATGCTGAATCAGAAAAAATTAAAGCCGGCACAGGTTTACCTTCTAAAACTAAAGTTACATTCATCCAAAGCGATGACTTGCAAACAAGAATTCAAAAATTTATTAATGTTATTTAAAATTCGAAAGAAGACAAACTCTTACTTATTTTTTAATGCTGAATCAGAAAAAATTAAAGCCGGCACAGGTTTACCTTCTAAAACTAAAGTTACATTCATCCAAAGCGATGACTTGCAAACAAGAATTCAAAAATTTATTAATGTTATTTAAAATTCGAAAGAAAACAAATTCTTACTTATTTTTTAATGCTGAATCAGAAAAAATTAAAGCCGGCACAGGTTTACCTTCTAAAACTAAAGTTACATTCATCCAAAGCGATGACTTGCAAACAAGAATTCAAAAATTTATTAATGTTATTTAAAATTCGAAAGAACACAAACTCTTACTTATTTTTTAATGCTGAATCAGAAAAAATTAAAGCCGGCACTGGTTTACCTTCTAAAACTATAATTACAAACACTTGAAGTGAATGCTTGCAAACAAGAATTCAAAAATTTAATAATGTTATTTAAAATTCGAAAGAACACAAATTCTTACTTATTTTTTAATGCTGAATCAGAAAAAATTAAAGCCGGCACAGGTTTACCTTCTAAAACTAAAGTTACATTCATCCAAAGCGATGACTTGCAAACAAGAATTCAAAAATTTATTAATGTTATTTAAAATTCGAAAGAACACAAATTCTTACTTATTTTTTTATGCTGAATTTGAAAAAAACACAGCCGGCACTGGTTTACCTTCTAAAACTATAATTACAAACACTTGAAGTGAATGCTTGCAAACAAGAATTCAAAAATTTAATAATGTTATTTAAAATTCGAAAGAAGACAAATTCTTACTTATTTTTTGATGCTGAATCAGAAAAAATTAAAACCGGCACAGGTTTACCTTCTAAAACTAAAGTTACATACACTTGAAATGATGGCTTTCAATCAGAAAATTATGAAAAAACTAAGTAATTTTTAAAAATCTTTTTTAGTTATTTAATATTCGAAAGAAAACAAATTCTTACTTATTTTTTAATGCTGAATCAGAAAAAATTAAAGCCGGCACAGGTTTACCTTCTAAAACTAAAGTTACATTCATCCAAAGCGATGACTTGCAAACAAGAATTCAAAAATTTATTAATGTTATTTAAAATTCGAAAGAACACAAATTCTTACTTATTTTTTTATGCTGAATTTGAAAAAAACACAGCCGGCACTGGTTTACCTTCTAAAACTATAATTACAAACACTTGAAGTGAATGCTTGCAAACAAGAATTCAAAAATTTAATAATGTTATTTAAAATTCGAAAGAACACAAATTCTTACTTATTTTTTGATGCTGAATCAGAAAAAATTAAAGCCGGCACAGGTTTACCTTCTAAAACTAAAGTTACATTCATCCAAAGTGATGACTTGCAAACAAGAATTCAAAAATTTAATAATGTTATTTAAAATTCGAAAGAAGACAAATTCTTACTTATTTTTTAATGCTGAATCAGAAAAAATTAAAGCCGGCACAGGTTTACCTTCTAAAACTAAAGTTACATTCATCCAAAGTGATGACTTGCAAACAAGAATTCAAAAATTTATTAATGTTATTTAAAATTCGAAAGAAAACAAATTCTTACTTATTTTTTAATGCTGAATCAGAAAAAATTAAAGCCGGCACAGGTTTACCTTCTAAAACTAAAGTTACATTCATCCAAAGTGATGACTTGCAAACAAGAATTCAAAAATTTAATAATGTTATTTAAAATTCGAAAGAAGACAAATTCTTACTTATTTTTTAATGCTGAATCAGAAAAAATTAAAGCCGGCACAGGTTTACCTTCTAAAACTAAAGTTACATTCATCCAAAGTGATGACTTGCAAACAAGAATTCAAAAATTTAATAATGTTATTTAAAATTCGAAAGAAGACAAATTCTTACTTATTTTTTAATGCTGAATCAGAAAAAATTAAAGCCGGCACAGGTTTACCTTCTAAAACTAAAGTTACATTCATCCAAAGTGATGACTTGCAAACAAGAATTCAAAAATTTATTAATGTTATTTAAAATTCGAAAGAAAACAAATTCTTACTTATTTTTTAATGCTGAATCAGAAAAAATTAAAGCCGGCACAGGTTTACCTTCTAAAACTAAAGTTACATTCATCCAAAGTGATGACTTGCAAACAAGAATTCAAAAATTTAATAATGTTATTTAAAATTCGAAAGAAGACAAATTCTTACTTATTTTTTAATGCTGAATCAGAAAAAATTAAAGCCGGCACAGGTTTACCTTCTAAAACTAAAGTTACATTCATCCAAAGTGATGACTTGCAAACAAGAATTCAAAAATTTATTAATGTTATTTAAAATTCGAAAGAAAACAAATTCTTACTTATTTTTTAATGCTGAATCAGAAAAAATTAAAGCCGGCACAGGTTTACCTTCTAAAACTAAAGTTACATTCATCCAAAGCGATGACTTGCAAACAAGAATTCAAAAATTTATTAATGTTATTTAAAATTCGAAAGAAGACAAACTCTTACTTATTTTTTAATGCTGAATCAGAAAAAATTAAAGCCGGCACAGGTTTACCTTCTAAAACTAAAGTTACATTCATCCAAAGCGATGACTTGCAAACAAGAATTCAAAAATTTATTAATGTTATTTAAAATTCGAAAGAAAACAAATTCTTACTTATTTTTTAATGCTGAATCAGAAAAAATTAAAGCCGGCACAGGTTTACCTTCTAAAACTAAAGTTACATTCATCCAAAGCGATGACTTGCAAACAAGAATTCAAAAATTTATTAATGTTATTTAAAATTCGAAAGAACACAAACTCTTACTTATTTTTTAATGCTGAATCAGAAAAAATTAAAGCCGGCACTGGTTTACCTTCTAAAACTATAATTACAAACACTTGAAGTGAATGCTTGCAAACAAGAATTCAAAAATTTAATAATGTTATTTAAAATTCGAAAGAACACAAATTCTTACTTATTTTTTAATGCTGAATCAGAAAAAATTAAAGCCGGCACAGGTTTACCTTCTAAAACTAAAGTTACATTCATCCAAAGCGATGACTTGCAAACAAGAATTCAAAAATTTATTAATGTTATTTAAAATTCGAAAGAACACAAATTCTTACTTATTTTTTTATGCTGAATTTGAAAAAAACACAGCCGGCACTGGTTTACCTTCTAAAACTATAATTACAAACACTTGAAGTGAATGCTTGCAAACAAGAATTCAAAAATTTAATAATGTTATTTAAAATTCGAAAGAAGACAAATTCTTACTTATTTTTTGATGCTGAATCAGAAAAAATTAAAACCGGCACAGGTTTACCTTCTAAAACTAAAGTTACATACACTTGAAATGATGGCTTTCAATCAGAAAATTATGAAAAAACTAAGTAATTTTTAAAAATCTTTTTTAGTTATTTAATATTCGAAAGAAAACAAATTCTTACTTATTTTTTAATGCTGAATCAGAAAAAATTAAAGCCGGCACAGGTTTACCTTCTAAAACTAAAGTTACATTCATCCAAAGCGATGACTTGCAAACAAGAATTCAAAAATTTATTAATGTTATTTAAAATTCGAAAGAACACAAATTCTTACTTATTTTTTTATGCTGAATTTGAAAAAAACACAGCCGGCACTGGTTTACCTTCTAAAACTATAATTACAAACACTTGAAGTGAATGCTTGCAAACAAGAATTCAAAAATTTAATAATGTTATTTAAAATTCGAAAGAACACAAATTCTTACTTATTTTTTGATGCTGAATCAGAAAAAATTAAAGCCGGCACAGGTTTACCTTCTAAAACTAAAGTTACATACACTTGAAATGATGGCTTTCAATCAGAAAATTTATTTAAAATTCGAAAGAAGACAAATTCTTACTTATTTTTTAATGCTGAATCAGAAAAAATTAAAGCCGGCACAGGTTTACTTTCTAAAACTAAAGTTACATACACTTGAAATGATGGCTTTCAATCAGAAAATTATGAAAAAACTAAGTAATTTTTAAAAATCTTTTTTAGTTATTTAATATTCGAAAGAAAACAAATTCTTACTTATTTTTTAATGCTGAATCAGAAAAAATTAAAGCCGGCACAGGTTTACCTTCTAAAACTAAAGTTACATACACTTGAAATGATGGCTTTCAATCAGAAAATTATGAAAAAACTAAGTAATTTTTAAAAATCTTTTTTAGTTATTTAATATTCGAAAGAAGACAAATTCTTACTTATTTTTTGATGCTGAATCAGAAAAAATTAAAACCGGCACAGGTTTACCTTCTAAAACTAAAGTTACATACACTTGAAATGATGGCTTTCAATCAGAAAATTATGAAAAAACTAAGTAATTTTTAAAAATCTTTTTTAGTTATTTAATATTCGAAAGAAAACAAATTCTTACTTATTTTTTAATGCTGAATCAGAAAAAATTAAAGCCGGCACAGGTTTACCTTCTAAAACTAAAGTTACATTCATCCAAAGCGATGACTTGCAAACAAGAATTCAAAAATTTATTAATGTTATTTAAAATTCGAAAGAACACAAATTCTTACTTATTTTTTTATGCTGAATTTGAAAAAAACACAGCCGGCACTGGTTTACCTTCTAAAACTATAATTACAAACACTTGAAGTGAATGCTTGCAAACAAGAATTCAAAAATTTAATAATGTTATTTAAAATTCGAAAGAACACAAATTCTTACTTATTTTTTGATGCTGAATCAGAAAAAATTAAAGCCGGCACAGGTTTACCTTCTAAAACTAAAGTTACATACACTTGAAATGATGGCTTTCAATCAGAAAATTTATTTAAAATTCGAAAGAAGACAAATTCTTACTTATTTTTTAATGCTGAATCAGAAAAAATTAAAGCCGGCACAGGTTTACCTTCTAAAACTAAAGTTACATTCATCCAAAGCGATGACTTGCAAACAAGAATTCAAAAATTTATTAATGTTATTTAAAATTCGAAAGAAAACAAATTCTTACTTATTTTTTGATGCTGAATCAGAAAAAATTAAAGCCGGCACAGGTTTACTTTCTAAAACTAAAGTTACATACACTTGAAATGATGGCTTTCAATCAGAAAATTATGAAAAAACTAAGTAATTTTTAAAAATCTTTTTTAGTTATTTAATATTCGAAAAAAAACAAATTCTTACTTATTTTTTAATTCTGAATCAGAAAAAATTAAAGCCGGCACAGGTTTACCTTCTAAAACTAAAGTTACATTCATCCAAAGCGATGACTTGCAAACAAGAATTCAAAAATTTATTAATGTTATTTAAAATTCGAAAGAAAACAAATTCTTACTTATTTTTTAATGCTGAATCAGAAAAAATTAAAGCCGGCACAGGTTTACCTTCTAAAACTAAAGTTACATTCATCCAAAGCGATGACTTGCAAACAAGAATTCAAAAATTTATTAATGTTATTTAAAATTCGAAAGAACACAAATTCTTACTTATTTTTTTATGCTGAATTTGAAAAAAACACAGCCGGCACTGGTTTACCTTCTAAAACTATAATTACAAACACTTGAAGTGAATGCTTGCAAACAAGAATTCAAAAATTTAATAATGTTATTTAAAATTCGAAAGAAGACAAATTCTTACTTATTTTTTGATGCTGAATCAGAAAAAATTAAAACCGGCACAGGTTTACTTTCTAAAACTAAAGTTACATACACTTGAAATGATGGCTTTCAATCAGAAAATTATGAAAAAACTAAGTAATTTTTAAAAATCTTTTTTAGTTATTTAATATTCGAAAGAAAACAAATTCTTACTTATTTTTTAATTCTGAATCAGAAAAAATTAAAGCCGGCACAGGTTTACCTTCTAAAACTAAAGTTACATTCATCCAAAGCGATGACTTGCAAACAAGAATTCAAAAATTTATTAATGTTATTTAAAATTCGAAAGAAAACAAATTCTTACTTATTTTTTAATGCTGAATCAGAAAAAATTAAAGCCGGCACAGGTTTACCTTCTAAAACTAAAGTTACATTCATCCAAAGCGATGACTTGCAAACAAGAATTCAAAAATTTATTAATGTTATTTAAAATTCGAAAGAACACAAATTCTTACTTATTTTTTTATGCTGAATTTGAAAAAAACACAGCCGGCACTGGTTTACCTTCTAAAACTATAATTACAAACACTTGAAGTGAATGCTTGCAAACAAGAATTCAAAAATTTAATAATGTTATTTAAAATTCGAAAGAAGACAAATTCTTACTTATTTTTTGATGCTGAATCAGAAAAAATTAAAGCCGGCACAGGTTTACCTTCTAAAACTAAAGTTACATACACTTGAAATGATGGCTTTCAATCAGAAAATTTATTTAAAATTCGAAAGAAGACAAATTCTTACTTATTTTTTAATGCTGAATCAGAAAAAATTAAAGCCGGCACAGGTTTACCTTCTAAAACTAAAGTTACATTCATCCAAAGCGATGACTTGCAAACAAGAATTCAAAAATTTATTAATGTTATTTAAAATTCGAAAGAAAACAAATTCTTACTTATTTTTTGATGCTGAATCAGAAAAAATTAAAGCCGGCACAGGTTTACTTTCTAAAACTAAAGTTACATACACTTGAAATGATGGCTTTCAATCAGAAAATTATGAAAAAACTAAGTAATTTTTAAAAATCTTTTTTAGTTATTTAATATTCGAAAAAAAACAAATTCTTACTTATTTTTTAATTCTGAATCAGAAAAAATTAAAGCCGGCACAGGTTTACCTTCTAAAACTAAAGTTACATTCATCCAAAGCGATGACTTGCAAACAAGAATTCAAAAATTTATTAATGTTATTTAAAATTCGAAAGAAAACAAATTCTTACTTATTTTTTAATGCTGAATCAGAAAAAATTAAAGCCGGCACAGGTTTACCTTCTAAAACTAAAGTTACATTCATCCAAAGCGATGACTTGCAAACAAGAATTCAAAAATTTATTAATGTTATTTAAAATTCGAAAGAACACAAATTCTTACTTATTTTTTTATGCTGAATTTGAAAAAAACACAGCCGGCACTGGTTTACCTTCTAAAACTATAATTACAAACACTTGAAGTGAATGCTTGCAAACAAGAATTCAAAAATTTAATAATGTTATTTAAAATTCGAAAGAAGACAAATTCTTACTTATTTTTTAATGCTGAATCAGAAAAAATTAAAGCCGGCACAGGTTTACCTTCTAAAACTAAAGTTACATTCATCCAAAGCGATGACTTGCAAACAAGAATTCAAAAATTTATTAATGTTATTTAAAATTCGAAAGAAAACAAATTCTTACTTATTTTTTAATGCTGAATCAGAAAAAATTAAAGCCGGCACAGGTTTACCTTCTAAAACTAAAGTTACATTCATCCAAAGCGATGACTTGCAAACAAGAATTCAAAAATTTATTAATGTTATTTAAAATTCGAAAGAACACAAATTCTTACTTATTTTTTTATGCTGAATTTGAAAAAAACACAGCCGGCACTGGTTTACCTTCTAAAACTATAATTACAAACACTTGAAGTGAATGCTTGCAAACAAGAATTCAAAAATTTAATAATGTTATTTAAAATTCGAAAGAAGACAAATTCTTACTTATTTTTTGATGCTGAATCAGAAAAAATTAAAACCGGCACAGGTTTACTTTCTAAAACTAAAGTTACATACACTTGAAATGATGGCTTTCAATCAGAAAATTATGAAAAAACTAAGTAATTTTTAAAAATCTTTTTTAGTTATTTAATATTCGAAAGAAAACAAATTCTTACTTATTTTTTAATTCTGAATCAGAAAAAATTAAAGCCGGCACAGGTTTACCTTCTAAAACTAAAGTTACATTCATCCAAAGCGATGACTTGCAAACAAGAATTCAAAAATTTATTAATGTTATTTAAAATTCGAAAGAAAACAAATTCTTACTTATTTTTTAATGCTGAATCAGAAAAAATTAAAGCCGGCACAGGTTTACCTTCTAAAACTAAAGTTACATTCATCCAAAGCGATGACTTGCAAACAAGAATTCAAAAATTTATTAATGTTATTTAAAATTCGAAAGAACACAAATTCTTACTTATTTTTTTATGCTGAATTTGAAAAAAACACAGCCGGCACTGGTTTACCTTCTAAAACTATAATTACAAACACTTGAAGTGAATGCTTGCAAACAAGAATTCAAAAATTTAATAATGTTATTTAAAATTCGAAAGAAGACAAATTCTTACTTATTTTTTGATGCTGAATCAGAAAAAATTAAAGCCGGCACAGGTTTACCTTCTAAAACTAAAGTTACATACACTTGAAATGATGGCTTTCAATCAGAAAATTTATTTAAAATTCGAAAGAAGACAAATTCTTACTTATTTTTTAATGCTGAATCAGAAAAAATTAAAGCCGGCACAGGTTTACCTTCTAAAACTAAAGTTACATTCATCCAAAGCGATGACTTGCAAACAAGAATTCAAAAATTTATTAATGTTATTTAAAATTCGAAAGAAAACAAATTCTTACTTATTTTTTGATGCTGAATCAGAAAAAATTAAAGCCGGCACAGGTTTACTTTCTAAAACTAAAGTTACATACACTTGAAATGATGGCTTTCAATCAGAAAATTATGAAAAAACTAAGTAATTTTTAAAAATCTTTTTTAGTTATTTAATATTCGAAAAAAAACAAATTCTTACTTATTTTTTAATTCTGAATCAGAAAAAATTAAAGCCGGCACAGGTTTACCTTCTAAAACTAAAGTTACATTCATCCAAAGCGATGACTTGCAAACAAGAATTCAAAAATTTATTAATGTTATTTAAAATTCGAAAGAAAACAAATTCTTACTTATTTTTTAATGCTGAATCAGAAAAAATTAAAGCCGGCACAGGTTTACCTTCTAAAACTAAAGTTACATTCATCCAAAGCGATGACTTGCAAACAAGAATTCAAAAATTTATTAATGTTATTTAAAATTCGAAAGAACACAAATTCTTACTTATTTTTTTATGCTGAATTTGAAAAAAACACAGCCGGCACTGGTTTACCTTCTAAAACTATAATTACAAACACTTGAAGTGAATGCTTGCAAACAAGAATTCAAAAATTTAATAATGTTATTTAAAATTCGAAAGAAGACAAATTCTTACTTATTTTTTGATGCTGAATCAGAAAAAATTAAAACCGGCACAGGTTTACTTTCTAAAACTAAAGTTACATACACTTGAAATGATGGCTTTCAATCAGAAAATTATGAAAAAACTAAGTAATTTTTAAAAATCTTTTTTAGTTATTTAATATTCGAAAGAAAACAAATTCTTACTTATTTTTTAATTCTGAATCAGAAAAAATTAAAGCCGGCACAGGTTTACCTTCTAAAACTAAAGTTACATTCATCCAAAGCGATGACTTGCAAACAAGAATTCAAAAATTTATTAATGTTATTTAAAATTCGAAAGAAAACAAATTCTTACTTATTTTTTGATGCTGAATCAGAAAAAATTAAAACCGGCACAGGTTTACTTTCTAAAACTAAAGTTACATACACTTGAAATGATGGCTTTCAATCAGAAAATTATGAAAAAACTAAGTAATTTTTAAAAATCTTTTTTAGTTATTTAATATTCGAAAGAAAACAAATTCTTACTTATTTTTTAATTCTGAATCAGAAAAAATTAAAGCCGGCACAGGTTTACCTTCTAAAACTAAAGTTACATTCATCCAAAGCGATGACTTGCAAACAAGAATTCAAAAATTTATTAATGTTATTTAAAATTCGAAAGAAGACAAATTCTTACTTATTTTTTTATGCTGAATTTGAAAAAAACACAGCCGGCACTGGTTTACCTTCTAAAACTATAATTACAAACACTTGAAGTGAATGCTTGCAAACAAGAATTCAAAAATTTAATAATGTTATTTAAAATTCGAAAGAAGACAAATTCTTACTTATTTTTTGATGCTGAATCAGAAAAAATTAAAGCCGGCACAGGTTTACCTTCTAAAACTAAAGTTACATTCATCCAAAGCGATGACTTGCAAACAAGAATTCAAAAATTTATTAATGTTATTTAAAATTCGAAAGAAGACAAATTCTTACTTATTTTTTTATGCTGAATTTGAAAAAAACACAGCCGGCACTGGTTTACCTTCTAAAACTATAATTACAAACACTTAAAGTGAATGCTTGCAAACAAGAATTCAAAAATTTAATAATGTTATTTAAAATTCGAAAGAAGACAAATTCTTACTTATTTTTTGATGCTGAATCAGAAAAAATTAAAGCCGGCACAGGTTTACCTTCTGATGAAGCAAATTGCCGCAAAGTATGGCTTTATGGAACTAATGAAGAATAGCGAGAGCAGCGAAGCTCCAGCCTAAAAACTTTTGATTGCCTTTCACTGGAGCCACTTTCTTTATCTGTTACTTTGTACGCTTGTTTGTGTTGTGCCAGCTGATAGCTGCTTAATAAATATTATTGTTATTTATCCATTGCCTAAACTAACCGCTGCCTTAGCATTGGTGACGAGGTGCGTGTTTCTGAACATTGGAAATAATCTGGATTGCAAGATTATTGGGTCAACGAAAACAGCTGATTTTGGATTTATAAAGCAAGGATCTTGTTTTATCAACATTCAAACCTTCCTCGTGAACGTGATATAAAGCTTGAATTCAATTCTTTATCAACAAAAGACCTCCGAAAAGAACATCAGCAGAATCAGCGTGGTATCAGTGCGAGATCTTGAAACAAGAGTCTCTTTGAAAAACAACTTCTTGAGTGTTCAGCAAGCTAATAAACGGAACGTTTACCCTCAAAGCTACAAGTACCTTCAACATGACCGGAGATGATCAGAAAGCTATACCATCAGTAGGATCTACTGTTTGGCCTCCTCAACCTTATCATGGAAATGTTAGATTTGAAGTGTGGGAAATGCAGCTAAACCTGTATATTCGATCTCGTGGTTTGACGTCGGACATCGACAAGGTAACATCGTTGTTGCAACACATCGGAATTGAGAACTGTGAAAAGATCATCGATTGGACTAGCGACGGGAAACCCGAAGCTATGAAATACGAAGAACTGATCAAACTTGTGAGAAGCAAGTTTACAAAGAAACCAAATCTTTTCTCTCTGCGCATGAAACTCTTCAACGAAAAGCAACAGCCTGGTCAAAGTGTACAAGATTATTTTGCTCATATGTCACAGCTTTTAGGACAATGTAAAATGCAAGACATGACTGCAGAAGAACATGGTGTTTTTGCAATCTTGCGTGGTCTTGAAAGCGATAAACTTCGTGAGTACATGATGATGCCATCACATGATCTATCAACTATGGATGGTGCAAGGAACATTGCGACCAGTTTTGAGCAAAGTCAAGAAGCTGCGAAAGATCTTAGAGGTGACGACGGAACGTCAAGACCCTTCAAAATAAACATCGTTGACAAAGTTAACAAATGTCGTGATTGTGGTGGAGCACCGCATCGATTCCAAGATCGTTGTCCAGCAAAGAATATGAGATGTTATCGTTGCAATGTAATTGGACATTTTTCTCGTGTATGCCCACGTACAGGTTGTCGTGGAGGTAATAATTATAATGATTCACGTACAGGTTGTCGTGGTAGTAATTATGGTAATGTTTCACGTACAGGTAGTCGTGAATATATTCGTCAAAGTCCATGTATAGGTCGTCATGGTAATGCTTCGCGTACAGGTCGTCGTGAAGATGGTTCATCTTCTAGGGAAGGTGATAAAGGATATGTACAACACGTATGCCAAGTAACATCAGGAGCTGATGCGAAGCAACAAGAATACATTCCACCAACGTTTATCGAATGTCAAGTAAACAATCGTCGTGTAAGACTTCAGCATGATACTGGAGCGGCAGTAACTGTGGTCAATAAGAAGGTGTGGTGTGCTTTGGGAAAACCAAAGTTACGAGAAGCATCCTTTGATCTAGCAGGCTATATTGGTCATCAAATACCTATCCTCGATGGATGCACTGTTGAGGTTAAAATCAAACATGAATCGAAGCCGCTGTATCTTACTGTTGTTAAACATGGATCAAACTTGCTTGGTAGAAACTGGATAAGTTTCTTGAACTTGTGTAAAGATGATGAAGTTCCACAACGAACGATGTATCTGAACAGAATCGAAGTCGTTCAACAGCGACAAAAGAAAGTCTTGAAGCTTGAAAAGCTGCATGAGGATCTTGTGCAAGAGAAACAAAAGCAAGTGAAAAAACTGCATCGTAATAAGCTTGATATACCTGGTGCGGGTGTTAAACAAAGTTTTTATTTATGTAAGCGTCGGAGAAAGGAAAAGCAAAGTGAACAGCATAGTGATTGGGAAGCTCGAAAACTCGTAGGATACTACGATTGCTCAACCAAATATGAAGTCTGTAAAGCAAGACTTGGTGCAAGTCGAGCTACTTATCAAGGGTCAAAAGCTGATCAACGTATGAAAGAAGAGCCATCTGAAATGGACTATAGTTGTAAGGGGATTACAACTAAGGGAAGGTGATGAAGCAAATTGCCGCAAAGTATGGCTTTATGGAACTAATGAAGAATAGCGAGAGCAGCGAAGCTCCAGCCTAAAAACTTTTGATTGCCTTTCACTGGAGCCACTTTCTTTATCTGTTACTTTGTACGCTTGTTTGTGTTGTGCCAGCTGATAGCTGCTTAATAAATATTATTGTTATTTATCCATTGCCTAAACTAACCGCTGCCTTAGCACCTTCTAAAACTAAAGTTACATACACTTGAAATGATGGCTTTCAATCAGATAATTATGAAAAAACTAAGTAATTTTTAAAAATCTTTTTTAGTTATTTAATATTCGAAAGAAAACAAATTCTTACTTATTTTTTAATGCTGAATCAGAAAAAATTAAAGCCGGCACAGGTTTACCTTCTAAAACTAAAGTTACATTAAATTCAAAAATTCAGGCATTTATGAACTCCAAAAGGGCATGCGTGATTAAGATCCCTCGATTTTATCATGCCATTTTATTTATCGAGTTTAATTTTAATCACCGCCATTCATTTTATATTTGAATGAAGTTTTAAAATTCAAAATTTCAGGCATTTATGAACTCCAAAAGGGCATGCGTGATTAAGATCCCTCGATTTTATCATGACATTTTATTTATCGAATTTAATTTTAATCACCGCCATTCATTTTATATTTTATTGAAGTTTTAAAATTCAAAAATTCAGGCATTTCTGTACTCCAAAAGGGCATGCGTGATTAAGATCCCTCGATTTTATCATGCCATTTTATTTATCGAGTTTAATTTTAATCACCGCCATTCATTTTATATTTGAATGAAGTTTTAAAATTCAAAATTTCAGGCATTTATGAACTCCAAAAGGGCATGCGTGATTAAGATCCCTCGATTTTATCATGCCATTTTATTTATCGAATTTAATTTTAATCACCGCCATTCATTTTATATTTGATTGAAGTTTTAAAATTCAAAAATTCAGGCATTTATGAACTCCAAAAGGGCATGCGTGATTAAGATCCCTCGATTTTATCATGCCATTTTATTTATCGAATTTAATTTTAATCACCGCCATTCATTTTATATTTGATTGAAGTTTTAAAATTCAAAAATTCAGGCATTTATGAACTCCAAAAGGGCATGCGTGATTAAGATCCCTCGATTTTATCATGCCATTTTATTTATCGAATTTAATTTTAATCACCGCCATTCATTTTATATTTGATTGAAGTTTTAAAATTCAAAAATTCAGGCATTTATGAACTCCAAAAGGGCATGCGTGATTAAGATCCCTCGATTTTATCATGCCATTTTATTTATCGAATTTAATTTTAATCACCGCCATTCATTTTATATTTGATTGAAGTTTTAAAATTCAAAAATTCAGGCATTTCTGTACTCCAAAAGGGCATGCGTGATTAAGATCCCTCGATTTTATCATGCCATTTTATTTATCGAATTTAATTTTAATCACCGCCATTCATTTTATATTTGATTGAAGTTTTAAAATTCAAAAATTCAGGCATTTCTGTACTCCAAAAGGGCATGCGTGATTAAGATCCCTCGATTTTATCATGCCATTTTATTTATCGAATTTAATTTTAATCACCGCCATTCATTTTATATTTGATTGAAGTTTTAAAATTCAAAAATTCAGGCATTTCTGTACTCCAAAAGGGCATGCGTGATTAAGATCCCTCGATTTTATCATGCCATTTTATTTATCGAATTTAATTTTAATCACCGCCATTCATTTTATATTTGATTGAAGTTTTAAAATTCAAAAATTCAGACATTTCTGTACTCCAAAAGGGCATGCGTGATTAAGATCCCTCGATTTTATCATGCCATTTTATTTATCGAATTTAATTTTAATCACCGCCATTCATTTTATATTTGATTGAAGTTTTAAAATTCAAAAATTCAGGCATTTATGAACTCCAAAAGGGCATGCGTGATTAAGATCCCTCGATTTTATCATGCCATTTTATTTATCGAATTTAATTTTAATCACCGCCATTCATTTTATATTTGATTGAAGTTTTAAAATTCAAAAATTCAGGCATTTCTGTACTCCAAAAGGGCATGCGTGATTAAGATCCCTCGATTTTATCATGCCATTTTATTTATCGAGTTTAATTTTAATCACCGCCATTCATTTTATATTTGATTGAAGTTTTAAAATTCAATAATTCAGGCATTTATGAACTCCAAAAGGGCATGCGTGATTAAGATCCCTCGATTTTATCATGCCATTTTATTTATCGAGTTTAATTTTAATCACCGCCATTCATTTTATATTTGATTGAAGTTTTAAAATTCAAAAATTCAGGCATTTCTGTACTCCAAAAGGGCATGAGTGATTAAGATCCCTCGATTTTATCATGCCATTTTATTTATCGAGTTTAATTTTAATCACCGCCATTCATTTTATATTTGATTGAAGTTTTAAAATTCAAAAATTCAGGCATTTATGAACTCCAAAAGGGCATGCGTGATTAAGATCCCTCGATTTTATCATGCCATTTTATTTATCGAGTTTAATTTTAATCACCGCCATTCATTTTATATTTGATTGAAGTTTTAAAATTCAAAAATTCAGGCATTTATGAACTCCAAAAGGGCATGCGTGATTAAGATCCCTCGATTTTATCATGCCATTTTATTTATCGAATTTAATTTTAATCACCGCCATTCATTTTATATTTGATTGAAGTTTTAAAATTCAAAAATTCAGACATTTCTGTACTCCAAAAGGGCATGCGTGATTAAGATCCCTCGATTTTATCATGCCATTTTATTTATCGAATTTAATTTTAATCACCGCCATTCATTTTATATTTGATTGAAGTTTTAAAATTCAAAAATTCAGGCATTTCTGTACTCCAAAAGGGCATGCGTGATTAAGATCCCTCGATTTTATCATGCCATTTTATTTATCGAATTTAATTTTAATCACCGCCATTCATTTTATATTTGATTGAAGTTTTAAAATTCAAAAATTCAGACATTTCTGTACTCCAAAAGGGCATGCGTGATTAAGATCCCTCGATTTTATCATGCCATTTTATTTATCGAATTTAATTTTAATCACCGCCATTCATTTTATATTTGATTGAAGTTTTAAAATTCAAAAATTCAGGCATTTATGAACTCCAAAAGGGCATGCGTGATTAAGATCCCTCGATTTTATCATGCCATTTTATTTATCGAATTTAATTTTAATCACCGCCATTCATTTTATATTTGATTGAAGTTTTAAAATTCAAAAATTCAGGCATTTATGAACTCCAAAAGGGCATGCGTGATTAAGATCCCTCGATTTTATCATGCCATTTTATTTATCGAATTTAATTTTAATCACCGCTATTCATTTTATATTTGATTGAAGTTTTAAAATTCAAAAATTCAGGCATTTCTGTACTCCAAAAGGGCATGCGTGATTAAGATCCCTCGATTTTATCATGCCATTTTATTTATCGAATTTAATTTTAATCACCGCCATTCATTTTATATTTGATTGAAGTTTTAAAATTCAAAAATTTAGGCATTTCTGTACTCCAAAAGGGCATGCGTGATTAAGATCCCTCGATTTTATCATGCCATTTTATTTATCGAATTTAATTTTAATCACCGCCATTCATTTTATATTTGATTGAAGTTTTAAAATTCAAAAATTCAGGCATTTCTGTACTCCAAAAGGGCATGCGTGATTAAGATCCCTCGATTTTATCATGCCATTTTATTTATCGAATTTAATTTTAATCACCGCCATTCATTTTATATTTGATTGAAGTTTTAAAATTCAAAAATTCAGGCATTTCTGTACTCCAAAAGGGCATGCGTGATTAAGATCCCTCGATTTTATCATGCCATTTTATTTATCGAATTTAATTTTAATCACCGCCATTCATTTTATATTTGATTGAAGTTTTAAAATTCAAAAATTCAGGCATTTCTGTACTCCAAAAGGGCATGCGTGATTAAGATCCCTCGATTTTATCATGCCATTTTATTTATCAAATTTAATTTTAATCACCGCCATTCATTTTATATTTGATTGAAGTTTTAAAATTCAAAAATTCAGGCATTTCTGTACTCCAAAAGGGCATGCGTGTTTAAGATCCCTCGATTTTATCATGCCATTTTATTTATCGAATTTAATTTTAATCACCGCCATTCATTTTATATTTGATTGAAGTTTTAAAATTCAAAAATTCAGACATTTCTGTACTCCAAAAGGGCATGCGTGATTAAGATCCCTCGATTTTATCATGCCATTTTATTTATCGAATTTAATTTTAATCACCGCCATTCATTTTATATTTGATTGAAGTTTTAAAATTCAAAAATTCAGGCATTTATGAACTCCAAAAGGGCATGCGTGATTAAGATCCCTCGATTTTATCATGCCATTTTATTTATCGAATTTAATTTTAATCACCGCCATTCATTTTATATTTGATTGAAGTTTTAAAATTCAAAAATTCAGGCATTTCTGTACTCCAAAAGGGCATGCGTGATTAAGATCCCTCGATTTTATCATGCCATTTTATTTATCGAGTTTAATTTTAATCACCGCCATTCATTTTATATTTGATTGAAGTTTTAAAATTCAATAATTCAGGCATTTATGAACTCCAAAAGGGCATGCGTGATTAAGATCCCTCGATTTTATCATGCCATTTTATTTATCGAGTTTAATTTTAATCACCGCCATTCATTTTATATTTGATTGAAGTTTTAAAATTCAAAAATTCAGGCATTTCTGTACTCCAAAAGGGCATGAGTGATTAAGATCCCTCGATTTTATCATGCCATTTTATTTATCGAGTTTAATTTTAATCACCGCCATTCATTTTATATTTGATTGAAGTTTTAAAATTCAAAAATTCAGGCATTTATGAACTCCAAAAGGGCATGCGTGATTAAGATCCCTCGATTTTATCATGCCATTTTATTTATCGAGTTTAATTTTAATCACCGCCATTCATTTTATATTTGATTGAAGTTTTAAAATTCAAAAATTCAGGCATTTATGAACTCCAAAAGGGCATGCGTGATTAAGATCCCTCGATTTTATCATGCCATTTTATTTATCGAATTTAATTTTAATCACCGCTATTCATTTTATATTTGATTGAAGTTTTAAAATTCAAAAATTCAGGCATTTCTGTACTCCAAAAGGGCATGCGTGATTAAGATCCCTCGATTTTATCATGCCATTTTATTTATCGAATTTAATTTTAATCACCGCCATTCATTTTATATTTGATTGAAGTTTTAAAATTCAAAAATTCAGGCATTTCTGTACTCCAAAAGGGCATGCGTGATTAAGATCCCTCGATTTTATCATGCCATTTTATTTATCGAATTTAATTTTAATCACCGCCATTCATTTTATATTTGATTGAAGTTTTAAAATTCAAAAATTCAGGCATTTCTGTACTCCAAAAGGGCATGCGTGATTAAGATCCCTCGATTTTATCATGCCATTTTATTTATCGAGTTTAATTTTAAACACCGCCATTCATTTTATATTTGATTGAAGTTTTAAAATTCAAAAATTCAGGCATTTCTGTACTCCAAAAGGGCATGCGTGATTAAGATCCCTCGATTTTATCATGCCATTTTATTTATCGAATTTAATTTTAATCACCGCCATTCATTTTATATTTGATTGAAGTTTTAAAATTCAAAAATTCAGGCATTTCTGTACTCCAAAAGGGCATGCGTGATTAAGATCCCTCGATTTTATCATGCCATTTTATTTATCGAATTTAATTTTAATCACCGCCATTCATTTTATATTTGATTGAAGTTTTAAAATTCAAAAATTCAGACATTTCTGTACTCCAAAAGGGCATGCGTGATTAAGATCCCTCGATTTTATCATGCCATTTTATTTATCGAGTTTAATTTTAATCACCGCCATTCATTTTATATTTGATTGAAGTTTTAAAATTCAAAAATTCAGGCATTTCTGTACTCCAAAAGGGCATGCGTGATTAAGATCCCTCGATTTTATCATGCCATTTTATTTATCGAGTTTAATTTTAATCACCGCCATTCATTTTATATTTGATTGAAGTTTTAAAATTCAAAAATTCAGGCATTTCTGTACTCCAAAAGGGCATGCGTGATTAAGATCCCTCGATTTTATCATGCCATTTTATTTATCGAATTTAATTTTAATCACCGCCATTCATTTTATATTTGATTGAAGTTTTAAAATTCAAAAATTCAGACATTTCTGTACTCCAAAAGGGCATGCGTGATTAAGATCCCTCGATTTTATCATGCCATTTTATTTATCGAATTTAATTTTAATCACCGCCATTCATTTTATATTTGATTGAAGTTTTAAAATTCAAAAATTCAGACATTTCTGTACTCCAAAAGGGCATGCGTGATTAAGATCCCTCGATTTTATCATGCCATTTTATTTATCGAGTTTAATTTTAATCACCGCCATTCATTTTATATTTGATTGAAGTTTTAAAATTCAAAAATTCAGGCATTTCTGTACTCCAAAAGGGCATGCGTGATTAAGATCCCTCGATTTTATCATGCCATTTTATTTATCGAGTTTAATTTTAAACACCGCCATTCATTTTATATTTGATTGAAGTTTTAAAATTCAAAAATTCAGGCATTTCTGTACTCCAAAAGGGCATGCGTGATTAAGATCCCTCGATTTTATCATGCCATTTTATTTATCGAATTTAATTTTAATCACCGCCATTCATTTTATATTTGATTGAAGTTTTAAAATTCAAAAATTCAGGCATTTCTGTACTCCAAAAGGGCATGCGTGATTAAGATCCCTCGATTTTATCATGCCATTTTATTTATCGAGTTTAATTTTAATCACCGCCATTCATTTTATATTTGATTGAAGTTTTAAAATTCAAAAATTCAGACATTTCTGTACTCCAAAAGGGCATGCGTGATTAAGATCCCTCGATTTTATCATGCCATTTTATTTATCGAATTTAATTTTAATCACCGCCATTCATTTTATATTTGATTGAAGTTTTAAAATTCAAAAATTCAGGGATTTATGAACTCCAAAAGGGCATGCGTGATTAAGATCCCTCGATTTTATCATGCCATTTTATTTATCGAATTTAATTTTAATCACCGCCATTCATTTTATATTTGATTGAAGTTTTAAAATTCAAAAATTCAGGCATTTCTGTACTCCAAAAGGGCATGCGTGATTAAGATCCCTCGATTTTATCATGCCATTTTATTTATCGAGTTTAATTTTAATCACCGCCATTCATTTTATATTTGATTGAAGTTTTAAAATTCAAAAATTCAGACATTTCTGTACTCCAAAAGGGCATGCGTGATTAAGATCCCTCGATTTTATCATGCCATTTTATTTATCGAGTTTAATTTTAATCACCGCCATTCATTTTATATTTGATTGAAGTTTTAAAATTCAAAAATTCAGACATTTCTGTACTCCAAAAGGGCATGCGTGATTAAGATCCCTCGATTTTATCATGCCATTTTATTTATCGAGTTTAATTTTAATCACCGCCATTCATTTTATATTTGATTGAAGTTTTAAAATTCAAAAATTCAGGCATTTCTGTACTCCAAAAGGGCATGCGTGATTAAGATCCCTCGATTTTATCATGCCATTTTATTTATCGAATTTAATTTTAATCACCGCCATTCATTTTATATTTGATTGAAGTTTTAAAATTCAAAAATTCAGGGATTTATGAACTCCAAAAGGGCATGCGTGATTAAGATCCCTCGATTTTATCATGCCATTTTATTTATCGAATTTAATTTTAATCACCGCCATTCATTTTATATTTGATTGAAGTTTTAAAATTCAAAAATTCAGGCATTTCTGTACTCCAAAAGGGCATGCGTGATTAAGATCCCTCGATTTTATCATGCCATTTTATTTATCGAATTTAATTTTAATCACCGCCATTCATTTTATATTTGATTGAAGTTTTAAAATTCAAAAATTCAGGCATTTCTGTACTCCAAAAGGGCATGCGTGATTAAGATCCCTCGATTTTATCATGCCATTTTATTTATCGAATTTAATTTTAATCACCGCCATTCATTTTATATTTGATTGAAGTTTTAAAATTCAAAAATTCAGGCATTTCTGTACTCCAAAAGGGCATGCGTGATTAAGATCCCTCGATTTTATCATGCCATTTTATTTATCGAATTTAATTTTAATCACCGCCATTCATTTTATATTTGATTGAAGTTTTAAAATTCAAAAATTCAGGCATTTCTGTACTCCAAAAGGGCATGCGTGATTAAGATCCCTCGATTTTATCATGCCATTTTATTTATCGAATTTAATTTTAATCACCGCCATTCATTTTATATTTTATTGAAGTTTTAAAATTCAAAAATTCAGGGATTTATGAACTCCAAAAGGGCATGCGTGATTAAGATCCCTCGATTTAATCATGCCATTTTATTTATCGAGTTTAATTTTAATCACCGCCATTCATTTTATATTTGACTGAAGTTTTAAAATTCAAAAATTCAGGCATTTCTGTACTCCAAAAGGGCATGCGTGATTAAGATCCCTCGATTTTATCATGCCATTTTATTTATCGAGTTTAATTTTAATCACCGCCATTCATTTTATATTTGATTGAAGTTTTAAAATTCAAAAATTCAGGCATTTCTGTACTCCAAAAGGGCATGCGTGATTAAGATCCCTCGATTTTATCATGCCATTTTATTTATCGAGTTTAATTTTAATCACCGCCATTCATTTTATATTTTATTGAAGTTTTAAAATTCAAAAATTCAGGGATTTATGAACTCCAAAAGGGCATGCGTGATTAAGATCCCTCGATTTTATCATGCCATTTTATTTATCGAATTTAATTTTAATCACCGCCATTCATTTTATATTTGATTGAAGTTTTAAAATTCAAAAATTCAGGCATTTCTGTACTCCAAAAGGGCATGCGTGATTAAGATCCCTCGATTTTATCATGCCATTTTATTTATCGAATTTAATTTTAATCACCGCCATTCATTTTATATTTGATTGAAGTTTTAAAATTCAAAAATTCAGACATTTCTGTACTCCAAAAGGGCATGCGTGATTAAGATCCCTCGATTTTATCATGCCATTTTATTTATCGAGTTTAATTTTAATCACCGCCATTCATTTTATATTTTATTGAAGTTTTAAAATTCAAAAATTCAGGGATTTATGAACTCCAAAAGGGCATGCGTGATTAAGATCCCTCGATTTTATCATGCCATTTTATTTATCGAATTTAATTTTAATCACCGCCATTCATTTTATATTTGATTGAAGTTTTAAAATTCAAAAATTCAGGCATTTCTGTACTCCAAAAGGGCATGCGTGATTAAGATCCCTCGATTTTATCATGCCATTTTATTTATCGAATTTAATTTTAATCACCGCCATTCATTTTATATTTGATTGAAGTTTTAAAATTCAAAAATTCAGGCATTTCTGTACTCCAAAAGGGCATGCGTGATTAAGATCCCTCGATTTTATCATGCCATTTTATTTATCGAGTTTAATTTTAATCACCGCCATTCATTTTATATTTTATTGAAGTTTTAAAATTCAAAAATTCAGGGATTTCTGTACTCCAAAAGGGCATGCGTGATTAAGATCCCTCGATTTTATCATGCCATTTTATTTATCGAGTTTAATTTTAATCACCGCCATTCATTTTATATTTGATTGAAGTTTTAAAATTCAAAAATTCAGACATTTCTGTACTCCAAAAGGGCATGCGTGATTAAGATCCCTCGATTTTATCATGCCATTTTATTTATCGAGTTTAATTTTAATCACCGCCATTCATTTTATATTTTATTGAAGTTTTAAAATTCAAAAATTCAGGGATTTATGAACTCCAAAAGGGCATGCGTGATTAAGATCCCTCGATTTTATCATGCCATTTTATTTATCGAATTTAATTTTAATCACCGCCATTCATTTTATATTTGATTGAAGTTTTAAAATTCAAAAATTCAGACATTTCTGTACTCCAAAAGGGCATGCGTGATTAAGATCCCTCGATTTTATCATGCCATTTTATTTATCGAATTTAATTTTAATCACCGCCATTCATTTTATATTTGATTGAAGTTTTAAAATTCAAAAATTCAGGCATTTCTGTACTCCAAAAGGGCATGCGTGATTAAGATCCCTCGATTTTATCATGCCATTTTATTTATCGAATTTAATTTTAATCACCGCCATTCATTTTATATTTGATTGAAGTTTTAAAATTCAAAAATTCAGGGATTTATGAACTCCAAAAGGGCATGCGTGATTAAGATCCCTCGATTTTATCATGCCATTTTATTTATCGAGTTTAATTTTAATCACCGCCATTCATTTTATATTTGATTGAAGTTTTAAAATTCAAAAATTCAGGCATTTCTGTACTCCAAAAGGGCATGCGTGATTAAGATCCCTCGATTTTATCATGCCATTTTATTTATCGAGTTTAATTTTAATCACCGCCATTCATTTTATATTTGATTGAAGTTTTAAAATTCAAAAATTCAGGCATTTCTGTACTCCAAAAGGGCATGCGTGATTAAGATCCCTCGATTTTATCATGCCATTTTATTTATCGAGTTTAATTTTAATCACCGCCATTCATTTTATATTTTATTGAAGTTTTAAAATTCAAAAATTCAGGGATTTATGAACTCCAAAAGGGCATGCGTGATTAAGATCCCTCGATTTTATCATGCCATTTTATTTATCGAGTTTAATTTTAATCACCGCCATTCATTTTATATTTGATTGAAGTTTTAAAATTCAAAAATTCAGGCATTTCTGTACTCCAAAAGGGCATGCGTGATTAAGATCCCTCGATTTTATCATGCCATTTTATTTATCGAGTTTAATTTTAATCACCGCCATTCATTTTATATTTGATTGAAGTTTTAAAATTCAAAAATTCAGGCATTTCTGTACTCCAAAAGGGCATGCGTGATTAAGATCCCTCGATTTTATCATGCCATTTTATTTATCGAGTTTAATTTTAATCACCGCCATTCATTTTATATTTGATTGAAGTTTTAAAATTCAAAAATTCAGGCATTTCTGTACTCCAAAAGGGCATGCGTGATTAAGATCCCTCGATTTTATCATGCCATTTTATTTATCGAGTTTAATTTTAATCACCGCCATTCATTTTATATTTGATTGAAGTATTAAAATTCAAAAATTCAGGCATTTCTGTACTCCAAAAGGGCATGCGTGATTAAGATCCCTCGATTTTATCATGCCATTTTATTTATCGAGTTTAATTTTAATCACCGCCATTCATTTTATATTTGATTGAAGTTTTAAAATTCAAAAATTCAGGCATTTCTGTACTCCAAAAGGGCATGCGTGATTAAGATCCCTCGATTTTATCATGCCATTTTATTTATCGAGTTTAATTTTAATCACCGCCATTCATTTTATATTTGATTGAAGTTTTAAAATTCAAAAATTCAGGCATTTCTGTACTCCAAAAGGGCATGCGTGATTAAGATCCCTCGATTTTATCATGCCATTTTATTTATCGAGTTTAATTTTAATCACCGCCATTCATTTTATATTTGATTGAAGTTTTAAAATTCAAAAATTCAGGCATTTCTGTACTCCAAAAGGGCATGCGTGATTAAGATCCCTCGATTTTATCATGCCATTTTATTTATCGAGTTTAATTTTAAACACCGCCATTCATTTTATATTTGATTGAAGTATTAAAATTCAAAAATTCATGCATTTCTGTACTCCAAAAGGGCATGCGTGATTAAGATCCCTCGATTTTATCATGCCATTTTATTTATCGAGTTTAATTTTAATCACCGCCATTCATTTTATATTTGATTGAAGTTTTAAAATTCAAAAATTCAGGCATTTCTGTACTCCAAAAGGGCATGCGTGATTAAGATCCCTCGATTTTATCATGCCATTTTATTTATCGAATTTAATTTTAAACACCGCCATTCATTTTATATTTGATTGAAGTATTAAAATTCAAAAATTCATGCATTTCTGTACTCCAAAAGGGCATGCGTGATTAAGATCCCTCGATTTTATCATGCCATTTTATTTATCGAGTTTAATTTTAATCACCGCCATTCATTTTATATTTGATTGAAGTATTAAAATTCAAAAATTCAGGCATTTCTGTACTCCAAAAGGGCATGCGTGATTAAGATCCCTCGATTTTATCATGCCATTTTATTTATCGAGTTTAATTTTAATCACCGCCATTCATTTTATATTTGATTGAAGTTTTAAAATTCAAAAATTCAGGCATTTCTGTACTCCAAAAGGGCATGCGTGATTAAGATCCCTCGATTTTATCATGCCATTTTATTTATCGAGTTTAATTTTAATCACCGCCATTCATTTTATATTTGATTGAAGTTTTAAAATTCAAAAATTCAGGCATTTCTGTACTCCAAAAGGGCATGCGTGATTAAGATCCCTCGATTTTATCATGCCATTTTATTTATCGAGTTTAATTTTAAACACCGCCATTCATTTTATATTTGATTGAAGTTTTAAAATTCAAAAATTCAGGCATTTCTGTACTCCAAAAGGGCATGCGTGATTAAGATCCCTCGATTTTATCATGCCATTTTATTTATCGAGTTTAATTTTAAACACCGCCATTCATTTTATATTTGATTGAAGTATTAAAATTCAAAAATTCATGCATTTCTGTACTCCAAAAGGGCATGCGTGATTAAGATCCCTCGATTTTATCATGCCATTTTATTTATCGAGTTTAATTTTAATCACCGCCATTCATTTTATATTTGATTGAAGTATTAAAATTCAAAAATTCAGGCATTTCTGTACTCCAAAAGGGCATGCGTGATTAAGATCCCTCGATTTTATCATGCCATTTTATTTATCGAATTTAATTTTAAACACCGCCATTCATTTTATATTTGATTGAAATATTAAAATTCAAAAATTCAGGCATTTCTGTACTCCAAAAGGGCATGCGTGATTAAGATCCCTCGATTTTATCATGCCATTTTATTTATCGAGTTTAATTTTAATCACCGCCATTCATTTTATATTTGATTGAAGTTTTAAAATTCAAAAATTCAGGCATTTCTGTACTCCAAAAGGGCATGCGTGATTAAGATCCCTCGATTTTATCATGCCATTTTATTTATCGAGTTTAATTTTAATCACCGCCATTCATTTTATATTTGATTGAAGTTTTAAAATTCAAAAATTCAGGCATTTCTGTACTCCAAAAGGGCATGCGTGATTAAGATCCCTCGATTTTATCATGCCATTTTATTTATCGAGTTTAATTTTAATCACCGCCATTCATTTTATATTTGATTGAAGTTTTAAAATTCAAAAATTCAGGCATTTCTGTACTCCAAAAGGGCATGCGTGATTAAGATCCCTCGATTTTATCATGCCATTTTATTTATCGAGTTTAATTTTAAACACCGCCATTCATTTTATATTTGATTGAAGTATTAAAATTCAAAAATTCAGGCATTTCTGTACTCCAAAAGGGCATGCGTGATTAAGATCCCTCGATTTTATCATGCCATTTTATTTATCGAGTTTAATTTTAATCACCGCCATTCATTTTATATTTGATTGAAGTTTTAAAATTCAAAAATTCAGGCATTTCTGTACTCCAAAAGGGCATGCGTGATTAAGATCCCTCGATTTTATCATGCCATTTTATTTATCGAGTTTAATTTTAAACACCGCCATTCATTTTATATTTGATTGAAGTATTAAAATTCAAAAATTCAGGCATTTCTGTACTCCAAAAGGGCATGCGTGATTAAGATCCCTCGATTTTATCATGCCATTTTATTTATCGAGTTTAATTTTAAACACCGCCATTCATTTTATATTTGATTGAAGTTTTAAAATTCAAAAATTCAGGCATTTCTGTACTCCAAAAGGGCATGCGTGATTAAGATCCCTCGATTTTATCATGCCATTTTATTTATCGAGTTTAATTTTAATCACCGCCATTCATTTTATATTTGATTGAAGTTTTAAAATTCAAAAATTCAGGCATTTCTGTACTCCAAAAGGGCATGCGTGATTAAGATCCCTCGATTTTATCATGCCATTTTATTTATCGAGTTTAATTTTAATCACCGCCATTCATTTTATATTTGATTGAAGTTTTAAAATTCAAAAATTCAGGCATTTCTGTACTCCAAAAGGGCATGCGTGATTAAGATCCCTCGATTTTATCATGCCATTTTATTTATCGAGTTTAATTTTAATCACCGCCATTCATTTTATATTTGATTGAAGTTTTAAAATTCAAAAATTCAGGCATTTCTGTACTCCAAAAGGGCATGCGTGATTAAGATCCCTCGATTTTATCATGCCATTTTATTTATCGAATTTAATTTTAAACACCGCCATTCATTTTATATTTGATTGAAGTATTAAAATTCAAAAATTCAGGCATTTCTGTACTCCAAAAGGGCATGCGTGATTAAGATCCCTCGATTTTATCATGCCATTTTATTTATCGAGTTTAATTTTAATCACCGCCATTCATTTTATATTTGATTGAAGTTTTAAAATTCAAAAATTCAGGCATTTCTGTACTCCAAAAGGGCATGCGTGATTAAGATCCCTCGATTTTATCATGCCATTTTATTTATCGAGTTTAATTTTAAACACCGCCATTCATTTTATATTTGATTGAAGTATTAAAATGCAAAAATTCAGGCATTTCTGTACTCCAAAAGGGCATTCGTGATTAAGATCCCTCGATTTTATCATGCCATTTTATTTATCGAGTTTAATTTTAAACACCGCCATTCATTTTATATTTGATTGAAGTATTAAAATTCAAAAATTCAGGCATTTCTGTACTCCAAAAGGGCATGCGTGATTAAGATCCCTCGATTTTATCATGCCATTTTATTTATCGAGTTTAATTTTAATCACCGCCATTCATTTTATATTTGATTGAAGTTTTAAAATTCAAAAATTCAGGCATTTCTGTACTCCAAAAGGGCATGCGTGATTAAGATCCCTCGATTTTATCATGCCATTTTATTTATCGAGTTTAATTTTAAACACCGCCATTCATTTTATATTTGATTGAAGTATTAAAATTCAAAAATTCAGGCATTTCTGTACTCCAAAAGGGCATGCGTGATTAAGATCCCTCGATTTTATCATGCCATTTTATTTATCGAGTTTAATTTTAATCACCGCCATTCATTTTATATTTGATTGAAGTTTTAAAATTCAAAAATTCAGGCATTTCTGTACTCCAAAAGGGCATGCGTGATTAAGATCCCTCGATTTTATCATGCCATTTTATTTATCGAATTTAATTTTAAACACCGCCATTCATTTTATATTTGATTGAAGTATTAAAATTCAAAAATTCAGGCATTTCTGTACTCCAAAAGGGCATGCGTGATTAAGATCCCTCGATTTTATCATGCCATTTTATTTATCGAGTTTAATTTTAATCACCGCCATTCATTTTATATTTGATTGAAGTTTTAAAATTCAAAAATTCAGGCATTTCTGTACTCCAAAAGGGCATGCGTGATTAAGATCCCTCGATTTTATCATGCCATTTTATTTATCGAGTTTAATTTTAAACACCGCCATTCATTTTATATTTGATTGAAGTATTAAAATTCAAAAATTCAGGCATTTCTGTACTCCAAAAGGGCATGCGTGATTAAGATCCCTCGATTTTATCATGCCATTTTATTTATCGAGTTTAATTTTAATCACCGCCATTCATTTTATATTTTATTGAAGTTTTAAAATTCAAAAATTCAGGGATTTATGAACTCCAAAAGGGCATGCGTGATTAAGATCCCTCGATTTTATCATGCCATTTTATTTATCGAGTTTAATTTTAATCACCGCCATTCATTTTATATTTGATTGAAGTTTTAAAATTCAAAAATTCAGGCATTTCTGTACTCCAAAAGGGCATGCGTGATTAAGATCCCTCGATTTTATCATGCCATTTTATTTATCGAGTTTAATTTTAATCACCGCCATTCATTTTATATTTGATTGAAGTTTTAAAATTCAAAAATTCAGGCATTTCTGTACTCCAAAAGGGCATGCGTGATTAAGATCCCTCGATTTTATCATGCCATTTTATTTATCGAGTTTAATTTTAAACACCGCCATTCATTTTATATTTGATTGAAGTATTAAAATTCAAAAATTCAGGCATTTCTGTACTCCAAAAGGGCATGCGTGATTAAGATCCCTCGATTTTATCATGCCATTTTATTTATCGAGTTTAATTTTAATCACCGCCATTCATTTTATATTTGATTGAAGTTTTAAAATTCAAAAATTCAGGCATTTCTGTACTCCAAAAGGGCATGCGTGATTAAGATCCCTCGATTTTATCATGCCATTTTATTTATCGAGTTTAATTTTAAACACCGCCATTCATTTTATATTTGATTGAAGTATTAAAATTCAAAAATTCAGGCATTTCTGTACTCCAAAAGGGCATGCGTGATTAAGATCCCTCGATTTTATCATGCCATTTTATTTATCGAGTTTAATTTTAATCACCGCCATTCATTTTATATTTGATTGAAGTTGTAAAATTCAAAAATTCAGGCATTTCTGTACTCCAAAAGGGCATGCGTGATTAAGATCCCTCGATTTTATCATGCCATTTTATTTATCGAGTTTAATTTTAAACACCGCCATTCATTTTATATTTGATTGAAGTATTAAAATGCAAAAATTCAGGCATTTCTGTACTCCAAAAGGGCATTCGTGATTAAGATCCCTCGATTTTATCATGCCATTTTATTTATCGAGTTTAATTTTAATCACCGCCATTCATTTTATATTTGATTGAAGTTTTAAAATTCAAAAATTCAGGCATTTCTGTACTCCAAAAGGGCATGCGTGATTAAGATCCCTCGATTTTATCATGCCATTTTATTTATCGAGTTTAATTTTAAACACCGCCATTCATTTTATATTTGATTGAAGTATTAAAATTCAAAAATTCAGGCATTTCTGTACTCCAAAAGGGCATGCGTGATTAAGATCCCTCGATTTTATCATGCCATTTTATTTATCGAGTTTAATTTTAATCACCGCCATTCATTTTATATTTTATTGAAGTTTTAAAATTCAAAAATTCAGGGATTTATGAACTCCAAAAGGGCATGCGTGATTAAGATCCCTCGATTTTATCATGCCATTTTATTTATCGAGTTTAATTTTAATCACCGCCATTCATTTTATATTTGATTGAAGTTTTAAAATTCAAAAATTCAGGCATTTCTGTACTCCAAAAGGGCATGCGTGATTAAGATCCCTCGATTTTATCATGCCATTTTATTTATCGAGTTTAATTTTAAACACCGCCATTCATTTTATATTTGATTGAAGTATTAAAATTCAAAAATTCAGGCATTTCTGTACTCCAAAAGGGCATGCGTGATTAAGATCCCTCGATTTTATCATGCCATTTTATTTATCGAGTTTAATTTTAATCACCGCCATTCATTTTATATTTGATTGAAGTTTTAAAATTCAAAAATTCAGGCATTTCTGTACTCCAAAAGGGCATGCGTGATTAAGATCCCTCGATTTTATCATGCCATTTTATTTATCGAGTTTAATTTTAAACACCGCCATTCATTTTATATTTGATTGAAGTATTAAAATTCAAAAATTCAGGCATTTCTGTACTCCAAAAGGGCATGCGTGATTAAGATCCCTCGATTTTATCATGCCATTTTATTTATCGAGTTTAATTTTAATCACCGCCATTCATTTTATATTTGATTGAAGTATTAAAATTCAAAAATTCAGGCATTTCTGTACTCCAAAAGGGCATGCGTGATTAAGATCCCTCGATTTTATCATGCCATTTTATTTATCGAGTTTAATTTTAATCACCGCCATTCATTTTATATTTGATTGAAGTTTTAAAATTCAAAAATTCAGGCATTTCTGTACTCCAAAAGGGCATGCGTGATTAAGATCCCTCGATTTTATCATGCCATTTTATTTATCGAGTTTAATTTTAAACACCGCCATTCATTTTATATTTGATTGAAGTATTAAAATTCAAAAATTCAGGCATTTCTGTACTCCAAAAGGGCATGCGTGATTAAGATCCCTCGATTTTATCATGCCATTTTATTTATCGAGTTTAATTTTAAACACCGCCATTCATTTTATATTTGATTGAAGTATTAAAATTCAAAAATTCAGGCATTTCTGTACTCCAAAAGGGCATGCGTGATTAAGATCCCTCGATTTTATCATGCCATTTTATTTATCGAGTTTAATTTTAATCACCGCCATTCATTTTATATTTGATTGAAGTATTAAAATTCAAAAATTCAGGCATTTCTGTACTCCAAAAGGGCATGCGTGATTAAGATCCCTCGATTTTATCATGCCATTTTATTTATCGAGTTTAATTTTAATCACCGCCATTCATTTTATATTTGATTGAAGTTTTAAAATTCAAAAATTCAGGCATTTCTGTACTCCAAAAGGGCATGCGTGATTAAGATCCCTCGATTTTATCATGCCATTTTATTTATCGAGTTTAATTTTAATCACCGCCATTCATTTTATATTTGATTGAAGTTTTAAAATTCAAAAATTCAGGCATTTCTGTACTCCAAAAGGGCATGCGTGATTAAGATCCCTCGATTTTATCATGCCATTTTATTTATCGAGTTTAATTTTAATCACCGCCATTCATTTTATATTTGATTGAAGTTTTAAAATTCAAAAATTCAGGCATTTCTGTACTCCAAAAGGGCATGCGTGATTAAGATCCCTCGATTTTATCATGCCATTTTATTTATCGAGTTTAATTTTAAACACCGCCATTCATTTTATATTTGATTGAAGTATTAAAATTCAAAAATTCAGGCATTTCTGTACTCCAAAAGGGCATGCGTGATTAAGATCCCTCGATTTTATCATGCCATTTTATTTATCGAGTTTAATTTTAATCACCGCCATTCATTTTATATTTGATTGAAGTTTTAAAATTCAAAAATTCAGGCATTTCTGTACTCCAAAAGGGCATGCGTGATTAAGATCCCTCGATTTTATCATGCCATTTTATTTATCGAGTTTAATTTTAAACACCGCCATTCATTTTATATTTGATTGAAGTATTAAAATTCAAAAATTCAGGCATTTCTGTACTCCAAAAGGGCATGCGTGATTAAGATCCCTCGATTTTATCATGCCATTTTATTTATCGAGTTTAATTTTAATCACCGCCATTCATTTTATATTTGATTGAAGTATTAAAATTCAAAAATTCAGGCATTTCTGTACTCCAAAAGGGCATGCGTGATTAAGATCCCTCGATTTTATCATGCCATTTTATTTATCGAGTTTAATTTTAAACACCGCCATTCATTTTATATTTGATTGAAGTATTAAAATTCAAAAATTCAGGCATTTCTGTACTCCAAAAGGGCATGCGTGATTAAGATCCCTCGATTTTATCATGCCATTTTATTTATCGAGTTTAATTTTAATCACCGCCATTCATTTTATATTTGATTGAAGTTTTAAAATTCAAAAATTCAGGCATTTCTGTACTCCAAAAGGGCATGCGTGATTAAGATCCCTCGATTTTATCATGCCATTTTATTTATCGAGTTTAATTTTAATCACCGCCATTCATTTTATATTTGATTGAAGTTTTAAAATTCAAAAATTCAGGCATTTCTGTACTCCAAAAGGGCATGCGTGATTAAGATCCCTCGATTTTATCATGCCATTTTATTTATCGAGTTTAATTTTAATCACCGCCATTCATTTTATATTTGATTGAAGTATTAAAATTCAAAAATTCAGGCATTTCTGTACTCCAAAAGGGCATGCGTGATTAAGATCCCTCGATTTTATCATGCCATTTTATTTATCGAGTTTAATTTTAAACACCGCCATTCATTTTATATTTGATTGAAGTATTAAAATTCAAAAATTCAGGCATTTCTGTACTCCAAAAGGGCATGCGTGATTAAGATCCCTCGATTTTATCATGCCATTTTATTTATCGAGTTTAATTTTAATCACCGCCATTCATTTTATATTTGATTGAAGTTTTAAAATTCAAAAATTCAGGCATTTCTGTACTCCAAAAGGGCATGCGTGATTAAGATCCCTCGATTTTATCATGCCATTTTATTTATCGAGTTTAATTTTAAACACCGCCATTCATTTTATATTTGATTGAAGTTTTAAAATTCAAAAATTCAGGCATTTCTGTACTCCAAAAGGGCATGCGTGATTAAGATCCCTCGATTTTATCATGCCATTTTATTTATCGAGTTTAATTTTAATCACCGCCATTCATTTTATATTTGATTGAAGTATTAAAATTCAAAAATTCAGGCATTTCTGTACTCCAAAAGGGCATGCGTGATTAAGATCCCTCGATTTTATCATGCCATTTTATTTATCGAGTTTAATTTTAAACACCGCCATTCATTTTATATTTGATTGAAGTATTAAAATTCAAAAATTCAGGCATTTCTGTACTCCAAAAGGGCATGCGTGATTAAGATCCCTCGATTTTATCATGCCATTTTATTTATCGAGTTTAATTTTAATCACCGCCATTCATTTTATATTTGATTGAAGTTTTAAAATTCAAAAATTCAGGCATTTCTGTACTCCAAAAGGGCATGCGTGATTAAGATCCCTCGATTTTATCATGCCATTTTATTTATCGAGTTTAATTTTAAACACCGCCATTCATTTTATATTTGATTGAAGTATTAAAATTCAAAAATTCAGGCATTTCTGTACTCCAAAAGGGCATGCGTGATTAAGATCCCTCGATTTTATCATGCCATTTTATTTATCGAGTTTAATTTTAATCACCGCCATTCATTTTATATTTGATTGAAGTATTAAAATTCAAAAATTCAGGCATTTCTGTACTCCAAAAGGGCATGCGTGATTAAGATCCCTCGATTTTATCATGCCATTTTATTTATCGAGTTTAATTTTAAACACCGCCATTCATTTTATATTTGATTGAAGTATTAAAATTCAAAAATTCAGGCATTTCTGTACTCCAAAAGGGCATGCGTGATTAAGATCCCTCGATTTTATCATGCCATTTTATTTATCGAGTTTAATTTTAATCACCGCCATTCATTTTATATTTGATTGAAGTTTTAAAATTCAAAAATTCAGGCATTTCTGTACTCCAAAAGGGCATGCGTGATTAAGATCCCTCGATTTTATCATGCCATTTTATTTATCGAGTTTAATTTTAAACACCGCCATTCATTTTATATTTGATTGAAGTTTTAAAATTCAAAAATTCAGGCATTTCTGTACTCCAAAAGGGCATGCGTGATTAAGATCCCTCGATTTTATCATGCCATTTTATTTATCGAGTTTAATTTTAATCACCGCCATTCATTTTATATTTGATTGAAGTATTAAAATTCAAAAATTCAGGCATTTCTGTACTCCAAAAGGGCATGCGTGATTAAGATCCCTCGATTTTATCATGCCATTTTATTTATCGAGTTTAATTTTAAACACCGCCATTCATTTTATATTTGATTGAAGTATTAAAATTCAAAAATTCAGGCATTTCTGTACTCCAAAAGGGCATGCGTGATTAAGATCCCTCGATTTTATCATGCCATTTTATTTATCGAGTTTAATTTTAATCACCGCCATTCATTTTATATTTGATTGAAGTTTTAAAATTCAAAAATTCAGGCATTTCTGTACTCCAAAAGGGCATGCGTGATTAAGATCCCTCGATTTTATCATGCCATTTTATTTATCGAGTTTAATTTTAATCACCGCCATTCATTTTATATTTGTTTGAAGTTTTAAAATTCAAAAATTCAGGCATTTCTGTACTCCAAAAGGGCATGCGTGATTAAGATCCCTCGATTTTATCATGCCATTTTATTTATCGAGTTTAATTTTAATCACCGCCATTCATTTTATATTTGATTGAAGTATTAAAATTCAAAAATTCAGGCATTTCTGTACTCCAAAAGGGCATGCGTGATTAAGATCCCTCGATTTTATCATGCCATTTTATTTATCGAGTTTAATTTTAATCACCGCCATTCATTTTATATTTGATTGAAGTTTTAAAATTCAAAAATTCAGGCATTTCTGTACTCCAAAAGGGCATGCGTGATTAAGATCCCTCGATTTTATCATGCCATTTTATTTATCGAGTTTAATTTTAATCACCGCCATTCATTTTATATTTGATTGAAGTTTTAAAATTCAAAAATTCAGGCATTTCTGTACTCCAAAAGGGCATGCGTGATTAAGATCCCTCGATTTTATCATGCCATTTTATTTATCGAGTTTAATTTTAATCACCGCCATTCATTTTATATTTGATTGAAGTATTAAAATTCAAAAATTCAGGCATTTCTGTACTCCAAAAGGGCATGCGTGATTAAGATCCCTCGATTTTATCATGCCATTTTATTTATCGAGTTTAATTTTAATCACCGCCATTCATTTTATATTTGATTGAAGTTTTAAAATTCAAAAATTCAGGCATTTCTGTACTCCAAAAGGGCATGCGTGATTAAGATCCCTCGATTTTATCATGCCATTTTATTTATCGAGTTTAATTTTAATCACCGCCATTCATTTTATATTTGATTGAAGTTTTAAAATTCAAAAATTCAGGCATTTCTGTACTCCAAAAGGGCATGCGTGATTAAGATCCCTCGATTTTATCATGCCATTTTATTTATCGAGTTTAATTTTAATCACCGCCATTCATTTTATATTTGATTGAAGTTTTAAAATTCAAAAATTCAGGCATTTCTGTACTCCAAAAGGGCATGCGTGATTAAGATCCCTCGATTTTATCATGCCATTTTATTTATCGAGTTTAATTTTAATCACCGCCATTCATTTTATATTTGATTGAAGTTTTAAAATTCAAAAAATTCAGGCATTTCTGTACTCCAAAAGGGCATGCGTGATTAAGATCCCTCGATTTTATCATGCCATTTTATTTATCGAGTTTAATTTTAATCACCGCCATTCATTTTATATTTGATTGAAGTTTTAAAATTCAAAAATTCAGGCATTTCTGTACTCCAAAAGGGCATGCGTGATTAAGATCCCTCGATTTTATCATGCCATTTTATTTATCGAGTTTAATTTTAATCACCGCCATTCATTTTATATTTGATTGAAGTTTTAAAATTCAAAAATTCAGGCATTTCTGTACTCCAAAAGGGCATGCGTGATTAAGATCCCTCGATTTTATCATGCCATTTTATTTATCGAGTTTAATTTTAATCACCGCCATTCATTTTATATTTGATTGAAGTTTTAAAATTCAAAAATTCAGGCATTTCTGTACTCCAAAAGGGCATGCGTGATTAAGATCCCTCGATTTTATCATGCCATTTTATTTATCGAGTTTAATTTTAATCACCGCCATTCATTTTATATTTGATTGAAGTTTTAAAATTCAAAAATTCAGGCATTTCTGTACTCCAAAAGGGCATGCGTGATTAAGATCCCTCGATTTTATCATGCCATTTTATTTATCGAGTTTAATTTTAAACACCGCCATTCATTTTATATTTGATTGAAGTATTAAAATTCAAAAATTCAGGCATTTCTGTACTCCAAAAGGGCATGCGTGATTAAGATCCCTCGATTTTATCATGCCATTTTATTTATCGAGTTTAATTTTAATCACCGCCATTCATTTTATATTTGATTGAAGTTTTAAAATTCAAAAATTCAGGCATTTCTGTACTCCAAAAGGGCATGCGTGATTAAGATCCCTCGATTTTATCATGCCATTTTATTTATCGAGTTTAATTTTAAACACCGCCATTCATTTTATATTTGATTGAAGTATTAAAATTCAAAAATTCAGGCATTTCTGTACTCCAAAAGGGCATGCGTGATTAAGATCCCTCGATTTTATCATGCCATTTTATTTATCGAGTTTAATTTTAATCACCGCCATTCATTTTATATTTTATTGAAGTTTTAAAATTCAAAAATTCAGGGATTTATGAACTCCAAAAGGGCATGCGTGATTAAGATCCCTCGATTTTATCATGCCATTTTATTTATCGAGTTTAATTTTAATCACCGCCATTCATTTTATATTTGATTGAAGTTTTAAAATTCAAAAATTCAGGCATTTCTGTACTCCAAAAGGGCATGCGTGATTAAGATCCCTCGATTTTATCATGCCATTTTATTTATCGAGTTTAATTTTAAACACCGCCATTCATTTTATATTTGATTGAAGTATTAAAATTCAAAAATTCAGGCATTTCTGTACTCCAAAAGGGCATGCGCGATTAAGATCCCTCGATTTTATCATGCCATTTTATTTATCGAGTTTAATTTTAATCACCGCCATTCATTTTATATTTGATTGAAGTTTTAAAATTCAAAAATTCTGGCATTTCTGTACTCCAAAAGGGCATGCGTGATTAAGATCCCTCGATTTTATCATGCCATTTTATTTATCGAATTTAATTTTAAACACCGCCATTCATTTTATATTTGATTGAAGTATTAAAATTCAAAAATTCAGGCATTTCTGTACTCCAAAAGGGCATGCGTGATTAAGATCCCTCGATTTTATCATGCCATTTTATTTATCGAGTTTAATTTTAATCACCGCCATTCATTTTATATTTGATTGAAGTTTTAAAATTCAAAAATTCAGGCATTTCTGTACTCCAAAAGGGCATGCGTGATTAAGATCCCTCGATTTTATCATGCCATTTTATTTATCGAGTTTAATTTTAATCACCGCAATTCATTTTATATTTGAATAAAGTTTTAAAATTCAAAAATTCAGGCATTTATGAACTCCAAAAGGGCATGCGTGATTAAGATCCCTCGATTTTATCATGCCATTTTATTTATCGAGTTTAATTTTAATCACCGCCATTCATTTTATATTTGATTGAAGTTTTAAAATTCAAAAATTCAGGCATTTCTGTACTCCAAAAGGGCATGCGTGATTAAGATCCCTCGATTTTATCATGCCATTTTATTTATCGAGTTTAATTTTAATCACCGCCATTCATTTTATATTTGATTGAAGTTTTAAAATTCAAAAATTCAGGCATTTCTGTACTCCAAAAGGGCATGCGTGATTAAGATCCCTCGATTTTATCATGCCATTTTATTTATCGAGTTTAATTTTAATCACCGCCATTCATTTTATATTTTATTGAAGTTTTAAAATTCAAAAATTCAGGGATTTATGAACTCCAAAAGGGCATGCGTGATTAAGATCCCTCGATTTTATCATGCCATTTTATTTATCGAGTTTAATTTTAATCACCGCCATTCATTTTATATTTGATTGAAGTTTTAAAATTCAAAAATTCAGGCATTTCTGTACTCCAAAAGGGCATGCGTGATTAAGATCCCTCGATTTTATCATGCCATTTTATTTATCGAGTTTAATTTTAAACACCGCCATTCATTTTATATTTGATTGAAGTATTAAAATTCAAAAATTCAGGCATTTCTGTACTCCAAAAGGGCATGCGTGATTAAGATCCCTCGATTTTATCATGCCATTTTATTTATCGAGTTTAATTTTAATCACCGCCATTCATTTTATATTTGATTGAAGTTTTAAAATTCAAAAATTCAGGCATTTCTGTACTCCAAAAGGGCATGCGTGATTAAGATCCCTCGATTTTATCATGCCATTTTATTTATCGAGTTTAATTTTAATCACCGCCATTCATTTTATATTTGATTGAAGTTTTAAAATTCAAAAATTCAGGCATTTCTGTACTCCAAAAGGGCATGCGTGATTAAGATCCCTCGATTTTATCATGCCATTTTATTTATCGAGTTTAATTTTAATCACCGCCATTCATTTTATATTTGAATAAAGTTTTAAAATTCAAAAATTCAGGCATTTATGAACTCCAAAAGGGCATGCGTGATTAAGATCCCTCGATTTTATCATGCCATTTTATTTATCGAGTTTAATTTTAATCACCGCCATTCATTTTATATTTGATTGAAGTTTTAAAATTCAAAAATTCATGCATTTCTGTACTCCAAAAGGGCATGCGTGATTAAGATCCCTCGATTTTATCATGCCATTTTATTTATCGAGTTTAATTTTAATCACCGCCATTCATTTTATATTTGATTGAAGTTTTAAAATTCAAAAATTCAGGCATTTCTGTACTCCAAAAGGGCATGCGTGATTAAGATCCCTCGATTTTATCATGCCATTTTATTTATCGAGTTTAATTTTAATCACCGCCATTCATTTTATATTAGATTGAAGTTTTAAAATTCAAAAATTCAGGCATTTCTGTACTCCAAAAGGGCATGCGTGATTAAGATCCCTCGATTTTATCATGCCATTTTATTTATCGAGTTTAATTTTAATCACCGCCATTCATTTTATATTTGAATAAAGTTTTAAAATTCAAAAATTCAGGCAATTATGAACTCCAAAAGGGCATGCGTGATTAAGATCCCTCGATTTTATCATGCCATTTTATTTATCGAGTTTAATTTTAATCACCGCCATTCATTTTATATTTGATTGAAGTTTTAAAATTCAAAAATTCAGGCATTTCTATTTATCGAGTTTAATTTTAATCACCGCCATTCATTTTATATTTGAATAAAGTTTTAAAATTCAAAAATTCAGGCATTTATGAACTCCAAAAGGGCATGCGAGATTAAGATCCCTCGATTTTATCATGCCATTTTATTTATCGAGTTTAATTTTAATCACCGCCATTCATTTTATATTTGATTGAAGTTTTAAAATTCAAAAATTCAGGCATTTCTGTACTCCAAAAGGGCATGCGTGATTAAGATCCCTCGATTTTATCATGCCATTTTATTTATCGAGTTTAATTTTAATCACCGCCATTCATTTTATATTTGATTGAAGTTTTAAAATTCAAAAATTCAGGCATTTCTGTACTCCAAAAGGGCATGCGTGATTAAGATCCCTCGATTTTATCATGCCATTTTATTTATCGAGTTTAATTTTAATCACCGCCATTCATTTTATATTTGAATAAAGTTTTAAAATTCAAAAATTCAGGCATTTATGAACTCCAAAAGGGCATGCGTGATTAAGATCCCTCGATTTTATCATGCCATTTTATTTATCGAGTTTAATTTTAATCACCGCCATTCATTTTATATTTGATTGAAGTTTTAAAATTCAAAAATTCAGGCATTTCTGTACTCCAAAAGGGCATGCGTGATTAAGATCCCTCGATTTTATCATGCCATTTTATTTATCGAGTTTAATTTTAATCACCGCCATTCATTTTATATTTGATTGAAGTTTTAAAATTCAAAAATTCAGGCATTTCTGTACTCCAAAAGGGCATGCGTGATTAAGATCCCTCGATTTTATCATGCCATTTTATTTATCGAGTTTAATTTTAATCACCGCCATTCATTTTATATTTGATTGAAGTTTTAAAATTCAAAAATTCAGGCATTTCTGTACTCCAAAAGGGCATGCGTGATTAAGATCCCTCGATTTTATCATGCCATTTTATTTATCGAGTTTAATTTTAATCACCGCCATTCATTTTATATTTGAATAAAGTTTTAAAATTCAAAAATTCAGGCATTTATGAACTCCAAAAGGGCATGCGTGATTAAGATCCCTCGATTTTATCATGCCATTTTATTTATCGAGTTTAATTTTAATCACCGCCATTCATTTTATATTTGATTGAAGTTTTAAAATTCAAAAATTCTGGCATTTCTGTACTCCAAAAGGGCATGCGTGATTAAGATCCCTCGATTTTATCATGCCATTTTATTTATCGAGTTTAATTTTAATCACCGCCATTCATTTTATATTTGATTGAAGTTTTAAAATTCAAAAATTCAGGCATTTCTGTACTCCAAAAGGGCATGCGTGATTAAGATCCCTCGATTTTATCATGCCATTTTATTTATCGAGTTTAATTTTAATCACCGCCATTCATTTTATATTTGATTGAAGTTTTAAAATTCAAAAATTCAGGCATTTCTGTACTCCAAAAGGGCATGCGTGATTAAGATCCCTCGATTTTATCATGCCATTTTATTTATCGAATTTAATTTTAATCACCGCCATTCATTTTATATTTGATTGAAGTTTTAAAATTCAAAAATTCAGGCATTTCTGTACTCCAAAAGGGCATGCGTGATTAAGATCCCTCGATTTTATCATGCCATTTTATTTATCGAGTTTAATTTTAATCACCGCCATTCATTTTATATTTGATTGAAGTTTTAAAATTCAAAAATTCAGGCATTTCTGTACTCCAAAAGGGCATGCGTGATTAAGATCCCTCGATTTTATCATGCCATTTTATTTATCGAATTTAATTTTAATCACCGCCATTCATTTTATATTTGATTGAAGTTTTAAAATTCAAAAATTCAGGCATTTCTGTACTCCAAAAGGGCATGAGTGATTAAGATCCCTCGATTTTATCATGCCATTTTATTTATCGAGTTTAATTTTAATCACCGCCATTCATTTTATATTTGATTGAAGTTTTAAAATTCAAAAATTCAGGCATTTATGAACTCCAAAAGGGCATGCGTGATTAAGATCTCGGGCGGAGGCGGATACTCCACTGGCGGTGGAATGGGTGGAGGTTATGCTGGTGGCCAAGGCGGGGGCTATGCTCAAGGTTAGATGCTTTTATTCCAAATCCCTTCTTCTTATGATCTTTAATAAATATATATGTGTCTGTCTTTCAATTTATTATAAATAAAGTTATTATTTTTTTAAATAAAAATTTAAAATAAATAAATCCAAAATTTTTTTTTCTTGTTATTTCATTTACTTTACATTAACATTAAATCTCACGGCAGAAAGTATTTTTAAAACAAGCCCTTTTTTTCTATTGCATTTAACTAATTATTTTTGAAGCCAGCAAGAAGAAATTTAAATGTGTATATTTCAGTAAAATCATGTAAAGAAATATTTATCGACTAAGTAAAATTGTTTATTAATTTTTTTTTTAAAAACATGCAAAACTAATACTTTCAAATCAAAAAAATTATAGTGCATGGGACATTACAGTAAGTTGGGAAACATGAGAAACGCTAACTGACTTTGTTTTAAATAAACGTTTTGATATAATAGCATCACGAATTTTTTTCGGCATTAGACTTATTACAAAATTTCGATAAGGAGTTATAAAATAAAGGGTTGCAATATATTCAAGAATACAATGAGTCATAAGAATCGAAGAAAAAATGCACATTATTGAAGCTGAATGAGGAATATCAAATGTTATGGAAATTAAAAACATTAAAATTGGAAAAATGAGAAAAATATTTGTGAGGTAAATTTGAATGATTGAGCTAAGAATTAAGGATCTTTGTAGTTTTGCAATTGTTTTAGTTTGATTTTTACGAATTAAATATATAAAGAAAATTGAAAAAACTACGCAGCCTAGAAAAATCAATATTAGAGCCATAATAACGACCATAATTAAATTATCAAAAAACATGTGTGGAAGCATAAAAAATGAAGATTCTTGGAAATAAGTTTCCAAAAATGGATCATACTCTTTGGCCCATTCATGAATCATTTCCACATTTGTATTTCCAAGAACGACCGGCCAAAAGATGTCTGCAAGTAATAAATAGCCTACACCCGTCATTGCCAAAGCTGCTAAGACATAAACTTTAATCGTAAAAAATTCTGATAATTTTGATGGAAATACAAATAAATATCTATTTGCTATGGTTGCTAAAAGGCCTATTCCACAATTTACAGCTAAACCTAAACCAAAGGCAGTATAAAAAGAAGTGAGTCGATAATTTCCATAATCTTTGAGAATTCCTAGTTGAATCCCAGCGGCGCATGGAGTTAAAAATAATGGTTTAACTAAAGCAAAGCAAGTTTCAAAAGCCAAACACCAAAATGAATGATTAAAAATAAAATATTTCACGGTATTAAGATTTTTGGATTGAGTAATAATAACGTAAAATAATAAAGGCGCAATCATCCAAGTTATAATTAAAGTGGCAGTGGAAAACCAATAATAAAATTCAACCAATGCCGGCGCTGGCGGAGAAACATATGACATGTTTAAACGTGGCCCATGAAAACCAAATATTTTTTGTTTTAACATTTTTTTGTCATCAAAAACAAAATTACGTTTTTTTGTTTAAATTTAAAAAAAAAGTTAAAATGTGCACTTTTTCTTTAGATTCTTAAAACTCTTGGTTAGTTGGAAAAGAAAAGCGCAGGTTGTTTTTTTGTTTTCGTCAAAAACTAACAATAAAAAATACAAACATTTAACAGAACTTTGAAAAGTTGGTGGCCCAAAAATTAATGATTAAAGATTTTTTTGATGGCCAACAAAAAAGGGAGTTTTTAGTTACACTAAAAAAACGTCTTACGTGTCACAAATGTTCTTTAGTAAAACAAAAATTTCATCTCCTTTATTTTATTGCTTTTGATTAAAGGAAAAAAAAAAGATATTTTTTAAATATAAACGAAGTTTTTAACCACCTGCTTTATTTTTTAGAATTTAATTTTTACTAAGTTTAATTAATTTTGTGGCCCGCAAGAAAAATAAAAATTGTTACAAACAGTAAAAAAACAAAATTTATTTATTTGCAAAATTTTTAAATTTTAAAGTTTATTAATTTCTAAAAAAACATATGCAAAATTTATGTTTACAAATCTAAAAAATAATCACACGTAAGACGTTGCCGCACTGACATGAGAAAAGCTTCCAAAGGGCCTTGTTTTAAATAAATATTGTTTAGGAGCAACAATAATTCTAACACTTTTAAAATTTTTAGGTATCAAATTCATAATAAATTTTCGATATGGAGTTATGAAATATAGGGTTGCAATAAATTCCAAGAGGCAATGAGTCATGAGAATTGAAGAAAAAATACACATAAATGAGGCTGAATGAGGAATATCAAAAGTAATGGAAATCATAAAAAATAAAATAGGAGAATTTAAGAAAAAGTTTGTTAAATATATTTGAACCATGGAACTTAAAATTAAAGATCTTTGAAGTTTTGCGATGGTTTTGGATTTATTTTTTAAAATTAAATGAATGAAATAAAGTGAAAAGGCTGTTGAGCAAAGGAAAATCAAAATTAATGCCATTATGATAATCATTACCAAATTATCAAAAAACATGTGTGGAAGCATAAAAAATGAAGATTCTTGGAAATAAGTTTCCAAAAATGGATCATATTCTTTCGCCCATTCATGAATCATTTCCACATTTTTATTTCCCAAAACTATCGGCCAAAAAGTAACAAGAAGCAAGAAATATCCTGCACCCGTGGAAGCTAAAGCTGCTAGAACATAAACTTTGAGAGTAAAAAAATCTGATAAATTTGATGGAAATACAAATAAATATCGATTTGCTATGGTTGCAGATAAACTAACGACGCAATTAATAACTAAGCATAATCCAACGCCAACATAAAATGCTGTGAATCGAAAATCACCAAAATCTTTCAATATTCCTATTTGATATCCACCTCCACAAGGCGTTAAAAACAGAGGCTTCAATAATCCAAATTCCGTTTCAAATGCCAAACACCAAAATGAATGATTAAAAATAAAATATTTCACGGTATTAAGATTTTTAGATTGCGTCAAAATTACGTAAAATACCAAAGGCGCAATCATCCAAGTTATAATTAAAATAATTGTTGAAAACCAATAATAAAATTCAACTAATTCCGGCGCTGGTGGAGAAACATATGACATGTTTAACCTCGGACCTTCTTCTAGGGAAAAAAAGAAATTAAACATCTTTTTTTAATAACAATAAAAGAAGAAGAAAAAATACTGTTTTTTATTTTTTTTTTAAATTTCTAAATCTTTTACATATATTTTTTTTAACAGAGCAAGAGAAAATAGAAAAAGTTCTTAGGTAGACGACAGCTGGTTTCTAACGAGAATACTAGCAATTATTTGAATAAAGATCTTTGCAATATCGGTTAAAAAAATTATTAAACAACTTTTGAAGCCAATAAATAAATTAAAAAATAAATAAACTTTAGCTTTTTAATAAAGTTTTTCACTAGACGAATGAAAAAAAGTGAATACTTTAAAATTTTGAAAATTGGCAGCTGATTTTTTTAGTTTGTCAACAAAAGCAGTTAGGGCTATAATTCTTTTAATGTTGGCTGCATGGTTCCATAGAAACAATATGTCAGAGCTTTACAAGTGCAAAAAACTTTTATAAAAACATCAAATTTGATTTTTAAAACTACGAATTTGAATAAGAAATACGACCACCTTTGCTTTTTTTTTTCAAGATTCAAATTTTTTTGTTTGCATAAATCTCTGTCATTTTGCGTCGGTTGACAAAAAGCAATGTTCGACAACAAAAAAAAAAGCGCAAACTTTGCTTTCGAGCTTGTTTCAAACAAATCTAACAGCAAACTACTAACACATATTTTTTTATTTATCAGAAATATGAAAGAAATTAAAAAGTTTTTTCTTTGTTTATTATTTCGATTTTTATGCTTTTTATTCACTGATACTTGGTTTGTTCCAGATGAATATTTTCAGGTAAGTTTTTCGACTGGTAAATTTGCTCAAAGTAAAAGTAATAATTTTAGTGCACTGAAGTTGCATATGGAATGGTATATGATAAAGCTCATTTAACTTGGGAATGGACGAGAGATCCACCATTGAGATCTATAATTCATCCTTTGGTGATATCATGGCTTTACAGGTTATATAAATTTGTTGGAGGTGATAGATTTTTTATTTTTCGAATTATTCTATTTTTGCTGAAGTTTTTCTTTGGTTTAGGCGATACAAATTTGATTATTCGTGTAATACCAAATTTGTTGCATTCATATTTTTTTGCTTTGGGAGATGTATTTTATTTTATGCTATGTGAAAGAATATTTTTTGCTAATCCCAGAGGTTTGATTTTCCATTTTTCGAATATATACAAATTTTATTTTTTCAGGTTACACAATAACTTTAATTTTATATTTATGTAATTGGTTTATAATTTATTGTTCTTCAAGATCTTTGGCAAATAGTTTGGAGATGGTTTTAGTCATCATTGCTCTTTATTGGTATCCATTATATCCAGATGAAGCAGTTCCAACAAATGCAGTGGAACGAAGAAAACAAAAATCATTTATGCCATATATGATTTTAGGAACAATTTCAATTATTATTCGTCCAACAGCTATTATAATTTGGGGTATTCTTGGTGGATATCACTTATATCAATCTAAACATCCATTTAAGCTGATAAGGTCAGAAAAACCTTAAGAAAATTTGCATATTTATTTAATTATAAAATTTTTCAGAATGGCAGCAATCACATGTGCTTCACCTTTGATTATTTCGATTGCGATAGACTCAGATTTCCAATTTCCTATTCGATTTCCACTTTTAGCGTTTGCGGAATTTAATTTTTTCACTAATGGCTCAGCTCATTTTGGAACTCATCCATGGTATTGGTATTTTATTAATGGTCTTCTTGTAACAACCACTGGGATTTATTTCTTAGCTATCGCTGGATTTATTTATATTCGAGATAAATCTTTTCCTCGATCTCCACCTCCAATACTTTTTATCACCGCGGCTGTTTATGTTTTGATTCATTCATGGCTTCCACATAAAGAGCATAGATTTATGCTTCCAATCATTCCAATGATTCTTCCATTTGCTGGTTTATTTTTGCAATTAATGTTTTCAAAGTTTCAAAAATTTGCACAAATTCTAATTTTTTCTTATATCGCAATCAATCTTGGAGCAGCAATAATTTTTTGTAAATTTCATCAACGTGGAGTTCTGGATGCAACGAAAGACATCGTCGAAGATATATCCCTACGACGTCCATCGAATGCTTTGGTCCATATTGTCCAATTGACACCTTGTTACTCGATGCCGCAATATGCATATTTTCATAAACTCCCCGTGGAAATCCACATGCTTGATTGCACCCCAAATTTATCCAATAAACTCAATTACATCGATGAATCCGATCTCTTCCACTTAGATCCAGTCAAATTTTTTTATAATCAAAATAATTTTGAAGAATATTTAATTCATCGACATGCCTATGTTGTAATATATCGAAAAACTTATCAAAAGTTATCAAGTTTACTTAAAGAAACGGGTTATAGAATATGGCGAAAATATAAACACACTATGATGCCATCATCAGAAAATCAAGATACGGTTTTACTTGTATTAAAGCGATCTTCCAATGCAGCTCAGTAAGCTTTTAATAATCTCTTTTTTTCTCAATTGTTTGTAGTTAATTGTATTTTAATGTGTGAAATAAATTTTTTAAACCAATTGATCATTTATTTTGATTCACTGATGCGGATGTTTTTCATCCTTTGGCTTCACATTCAACTAAAATTTAAATTTTTATTTAGAGTATTTTATTTTGAGTATTAGAAAAGGGGTTTAAAAACTTTAATATTTGCAACTTATATAAAAAAAATTTGCTGATTTCTGTTTTTTATAATGACATTGAGGGTAAAATCTGGTACATATAAAGAGGAGAGGATTTTCCCATTCTTTAATGCTATCTTCTTCTTTATTTTCATGGCTTCACTTTCACTTTCTGTAAGTTTTACAGCTCCTTTTTTCTCTGTTTCAAATACATACATATCTTTACTTCTTTCATTCTCTATATATATATTCATCTTTTTTTGTTTTGTTTTTTCGAAAATTTTTCTCATTCATATTTTTCTTTTTGAAATCTTTCTGTTTCACTTTAATTGATTTTCTGCATTGATCTCAACTTTACGCTTTTCTTCCTTAAGAATTGCTTCAGCTTTTTGTTTTTCAAATTTTTTAGTGGCTACATCAGCAAGACTTTTATTTTTAATTTAATATTTCCATAGTTTTCTTTGACCCGATCGCTTTCTTCGTCTTCTTTTTGTCGCTGTGAAGCTTAAAAAATTAAATATAAATTAACTTTTGAAGTAAAGAAAATTTAAAATATTTTGTTTCTCGTCAGATAATTTGTTGTTACCTTTGAAATTTAGTGCTATTTTTTTTATACTTTCAATAAATCAAAATTAATAGAAGAAAAAAAGAGAAATTAAATATTAAAAAATAAGGTAAGAAAGTTGTAAAAAAAAATCCGACGTGATTATTTTATCAATTTCTCGATCAAAAAAATCGATCTCATGTCTTTGTCCCATCATTTCCCCGATACTTTTTTGTTTTTGGCTTTTTCTTGTTCGCTTGTTTGTTCTTATTTTATCCTTAATCTTTCATTCGTCATCAAAAAAAAACGTTTTTATATATTAAAATGTTTTGGAATTCTTTTTTATTTTGTTTTTAACCACGGTTGCACATTAAAAATTGGCTGTAAAAAATATTGTGGCAACCACCGATAACAAAAATCACGAATATTAGGACTTTTTTTTGTTTGCATTCATTTTTTCTATTTTTTCTGATCATTTCTATATCAACAACATAAAAAAGGAGTCATTCGCTTGGGGTCATACCGCAGTGAAAGCACGCCATCCCGTCCGATCTGGCAAGTTAAGCACTGCTGGGCTCGATTAGTACTTGGATGGGAGACCTCCTGGGAATCTCGAGTGCTCCAAGCTTTTTTTATTTTTTTTTCTTCCAAAGTTTGAATAACTAAACTGCTACTTGTGTTATTGAAATCAATAATTTTTTGGTTTTAAAATATTTTTGTTTCGCTTGTTAAAGCAAAACTTTCCAAAATTTATTTTAATTTTTCCAAAGCCACTTTAAAAAGAGCCGGAATTTAATTATTACCTCAAACTTTGGGTAATTAAACCGAAGATGAATTCTTTTTCATTCTTTTTCAATCAAAAAATAAAATCTGAGAGGATGCGTTGGGACTTTTGTTTGCTCATTTTTCTCTTTTTCTTTTTCAACCAAAAATTTATAAAAAAAAGAGAAAACTTGAGGATGCTATCAACTTGGAGGAGTAACCTTTTAATTAACTCCTTTTTGTCTGTTATTAGTTTTTTAATTTCCAAAAAATAAATATGTTTCTTAACGAATATTTAGCATTCACCAAATATGCATTTTGATTTGCAATGATATCATTGTCATACATAGATGTTATTTTTTATTAAAAGTGTTAACTTTTTTTATTATCTCACTTGCGCTTTTAATGTTACAAATTTTCTACTTATTTTATTGATTAAAAACATTTTTATTATTATCATAAACGAACAAAAAACAAATTTTCAGTATAAGATTTTTGAAATAACTAAAAAATAATGAAAAAACAAAGCTAATAAATAAAAATGAACAATAAAAAAATGGAATTTTTATAAATTTGAAAAGCATTAATTTTTTGGTTTTCGAGCACAAACATGTTTATCATTTAACAACAAATATTTTTCATTTTCATTATCTTCTTTTCGGCAAATTTTGGCAGCAATAAACTTGCCTTTTTCTTTACATTTTACACAACAAAAAACATCCAGTTTTGAATCAAATTTAAATTTGTGATTGACCTGCTTGTTCTTCCGGCAAATAGTTGTTGTTTTGAGCTTTTGATTATTACTTTTCAATTTGAAATCTTCAAAGTTAATAATTCTTCCTTGTTCTTTCAAATTTCGAATAACGCAAACATGATTTGAATTTAAAATTTAAATTAACTTTATGTCATTTGATTTTAGATGGAGCTTGGCCAATATAAAATTATAAGTATTCACACATCCTAAGCATTGATAATGATCATTCAATAAACTATAATCATAACCTAAATTTCTATCAACTTCATCAAAGATGACAAGTCGAGCATTTGGAACGCCATTGGTGTTGGGTAATAATTCAAATTTTGATGATGGAATGATAAGATTGCCATTATATTTTTCAACTTTATATTCTTTTGGAATGCAGATGTGGTCATTTTTTCCTTGTATAAGATATTCTTCTCCATCTTTGTTTTTGTATAATTTTACACTAACTTGAGTTTTCTTTAAACAAGTGCGACAATTATAAATATCATAGCGTTTATCATAATAATAATCGTAACATTGTTTCTGATCAACCGAAGTAAATAAAATTAATATTTGTGGTTTAATTTCCTCATCTTTGTTGAGAATAATGAAACGATTTGAATTAATAATCGATATTTCAGCTTGGTAGGTAATAGGCCACATGCATGAGGATTTTTATCCATTTTGACCACTTTTCTTCCACGTTCATCAATATCCAATTTTGCACAAACTTTTTCACCCTTTTCCTGACATTTATAACAAACAAACCGTCCCAATTGAGCTCGAAAATAATATTCATAGCATTGAGTTTTGTTTTCATTTACAAATACAAATAATTTTGTGTCAGGAATGCCTTTCTTGTTTTTTTGTAATTCAAATTCCTCTTCATGAATTATTTTTACTTCTCTCGCTTCATCGGCTCGTTTTTTGGAAGCTTGAAAGGTTATATCCAGTCCACTCTTTTTCATAATTGTAATTCCCATTTGTTCAAAAGATTTAAAAAATAATGGTTTGCATGAATGTCGTTTTTTGCCCATATTTAAATATTCTTCCCCATCTTCATTTAAGCAAACTTTTACATTGACATATTTTTTTAGTGATGAACACTTTGAACATGTAAAACATCTCGTTTTTCTCCAAATATATTCATAACATAATTTTTTATCATCATCTTTGAAACTGATCAAACGTAACTTATTTTCCTTGTTTTTATAAAAAACAAAATTAGGTTGGTACAAAAGCGCTTCATCCGCAAATTTTTCTTCATTGAAATCACGTGGTTCACAAATATGTTGCTGATTTTTTTAATTTGAACATATTTTCCTCCATTTTCATCTTCACATAAACGAACATAAACGATAAATTTTGAAAGCTCCGGCTTTTTATATTTCATACATGAGCATCCCCGACAAAAATAAAAACCATTATGAGTTTTTGTGAATTCATATCCCTTCGTTCGATCAGTTGAGTCAAAAAAAAATAAAGTTGGTTTGCCATTTGCTGGTTGGAAAAATTGAAAATCTGGGGACTTAATTATAGATTCCTGAAAATAGAATAGCATTTTTATTTTATTCATATATATTTTTTTATTTGTTACCTGAGGTTGTTCATTTTCCGGGATATAAGGTTGTAATGCACAAATATGCTCAACAAGCCCATCACCAAATAACTGAACATAAGGCTTTTTGTCATCATCTTCACATATTTTGGCTTTGACATCCTTATTTTCTTCTCGGCAAATTCCACAAAAGAACAAATTTTGGTTTTTTATGAAAAAATATTTGAAACATAATTCACGGTTTGATTTATCAAAAATTATCAACTTTTTGCCCTCATTACCACTTTTCATGGTTGTTTGTAATTCAAAATCAGGCAAATGAATAGTTAAACGAGCTTTTAAAAATTTTTCAGGATCGTAGTCACGTGGAATACAAGCATGGTCATCTCGTTTAAGTTCAATATATTCTTCTGCAGTATTTTCATTGAAAAGTTTTGCACCAACATGCAGTTTTATAATATTTATATGACATCCACAACAACCATAACATTTTTTCTTTTTATCCCAAAAATATTCATAACATTTGGATCTATCTTCTTCATTGAAAATAAATAAACGTTTCCGTTGAATTCCTTGGATTTCAGCTTCAATTATTTCGTAATCAGGTTTATAAAGACGTTTTCGTGCCTTTTCTTTTACATCAACTAATTGACAGATATGTTCCTTTTCGTGAAGCTCAATATAATTTCCATCGCCATTTTTATTTTGTTTAATTTTAGCTGAAGTTACTTGTTTTCTGTTACGACATCCTTTACAAATAAACTTTTCCCAAAGTGAATTCCAAACATATTTGTGACACAAGTTTCTATCATTTGCATCAAAAATTATGATTATTTGATGAGTTTTACCATCTTTTTCAAAGTTTTCCAATTTAAAATTTGGTTGCTTGATTATTTGAGGGGCAGATGTTATAGATTTGCGTTTTCTGCAAAGAGATATAAATTAAAATTAAATAAACAGTCACTTGGCTTTGCCAAATTTAATACTTTTTACAAAATTTGATAGCAAAAACCCTACTTTAAAGGGCGCTCATTTTCTTCAATACTTTCAATGGAATCATCAAAAATCGAATATTCTGAATCAGAACCAGTTGAAGATTTCTCGCTTTCGTTGAGATCTTGAAGCTTTCTTTTACTTCACCTATAAAATCTATAAATAAAAGGAATATATACAAAATTTTACTTACTGCTTATTTTTGGAGGCATCCATCAAATTTTATACAATTTTAAATGAGAAATAAAATCTTTAAAAAAAGAGAACTTAGTATTGACCAATAAAAAATATACTTAATAAAGAAGCAACGATTTGAAATTGTTAGCGAAAAGAAAAAAATATTCGCGCGATTTTTTTCTTCTTTTGAACCATAAATAAAAAAAATGAAAGACAGTTAAAGAGCCAGACCGCAACTTTTAAAAAATTGTAAATAATATTCTTCTTTCCTCCAAGTGCAGCCTTAGAGACGACAAGCATTGATATAGCGGCTTTGGGCATCTTTGAAATTTACCGCGATTTAGTGCAGTCGTAATTTTTTTTCTTATAGAATCCTTTGCAAATAAATCAAAATGTTATTCAAACAATTCTTTTGATTAAAAAATCACAGATATCATTTGTTCATTTCTTTGACATTCACTGGCTTATTATTATTCTGATTTTCCAGTTTAAAGATTTTTTAAATGATAAATGAAAACGGAAAATATTCTTTTCAATCTTCGCTTCTTCAACAATACTCAATCCCAAAATATGATGTAATTAATTTTTTTTTCAATAATTGCTGAGCATCAAATGTAATTCAAAAACTTTAACAAACATCCAAATATTTTTCGTTAAAAATTTAAAAAAGTACAAAGCTCACACGCATCCAATGTTATTGAAAATTTGAAATTATTATTTTTTAATATTTATTAATAAAGCAAATATGGACAAGAAAAAAAAATTACTATCTACAAAGTTTCTACAAAAAAATCATGGAAAACATTTTTAACCCCACATTCGACATACATAAATTTTAGCAAAATCATTTTTAAGAATTTGCTTAACATTAATTCTAAATTCATCCAAATCGATTTGAGGAAAATTTTGAGGTAAATAAACCAAAGGGCCTGCAGAATAAGCAATATTCTTTTTAATAAAGTAACTAAGGGGCGCAGGAATTATTTTTCTTTCAATTTTGGAAATAAAGATGCAAAATTTACTAAACTTTTTATTAAATTTAAGTCGATTTAATTTGATAAAAGTTTGGGATGAAAATGATTCAGATCGATTATCATAACAAAAATCACGAATATTAGGACACATGGACAATATAATATCAATGGTAACTGGAGTTCCATCCTCGTAACGAATATTGAGATGATAAAATTTTAGATTTTCAATTTTTCCACCATTTAATAAAAAGCCAGTTTCTTTAAAAGTCAAATTTTCACCAAAAATTTCTAAACTTGTTAAATTACAACGATAAAAATATTTTAAGTATTTTGTTAAACTTCTTCCAGCATTTAAATTTGAAAATGCATTCCATATTTCTAAGCCATCCGTTAACCAATATTGAAAGTTTTGATTGATACTTCGACATCTTGAAACATTAGTTCTGATTAAATAAATTTCACCTCTGGATAAAATTCGGGCAAATCGATCATCAACAACTACGACTTTCTTTTGGTTGAAAAAATGTTTACAAGTTTTCTGGAGTTTTTGCAAAACTTTGGGTGAAGCACAATTATTTAAAATAAAATTAACAACATCAAATGGAAGAGAAAATGATTGACGGCGTGGCAAATCGAAGGAATATTGAGAGTTCAGTTTGGTCATTTTTTATTTTTTATTTACCGAGAAAGGTAAGAAAGAGAATGAATCGAGTGCAAATAGAAAATTCATAAAAAAAATTTGTTTTTAATTGTAAATCGTAAGGTTCTCAGAACGATAACGGCTTACTAGGTTATGCACATTCCTTAAAGAACTCATTTTAAAAAAATGAAGAGAAAAACAAAAACAATTTTCCAGTAGACTTGTATCTATTTATCCTTTTTTTCGTCCCTGAACGTTTTTGCTAAATATTTATTTTAGCGTTCAAGTTGTCAAAAAAAAATACAATTTATTTGAAAAAATTTGCAATGGTATCATTAACACAATATATAATTTTTTATTAAAACTTATTTTATAATACAAAAAATTAATAAAACAAATAATTAAAATATTTAAAAATGTGAATTTTTAACTGTAAAAACAATGGTTGGATTGTTATTTAGAGTTTTTGAAATCTTTTTATAAGAGCTGTAATAAATTCCCGCTGAAAGGCTCACGGTGATTTGAGAAATTACAGAACCAAAAGGTCCAGTAACCGTCGAAATGTTTTTGCCTGTGACCTAAAAATTAATCAAAAATTAGTAAAATTGATTAATACAAATTTTCAAAATTTTTGGCATTGATGAATACCTTTTTTTGCCGGAAACAAATTTTCTGTTTTTTAAATCGTAATGGCTCATAAATCTCTCTTTTTTGATTCATATTTATTATATATTTTTTTGCAAAATAAAAAAATATACTTGGAACTCATGCCGCAGTGGGAAAAGCCCGGTCTATGTCTCGTTCCCTCGGTATTTTTTGCTAACATCCAAACATAAAAAACAAAGAGTATCGTGCTTCCTGGTTGCCACTTGTTTTTTAAACATTCAGTAAACCTTTTTATTATTTTCTTGTGTGCGGCTAATTTTTGGTTGGTTGGTGTAATATTATTTTATAAATCATAAAATAAGCATCCATCGTTTTCTTTGATTAGACAGCGTTTAGCTTTAATAATTCTTTGGGTATTTTGGATTTCGAAATGTTTTCCACTAAAATTTTATTCCTTTTTATGGCAGCGATTTCAAGTAAGTGATTTTTTTAAATTTTAAAAGAAGCTAAAAATGTGTAATAAATTAAAAAGGGCTAGAAAGCGATTTTTTTTTCATTTTTTTTTCAACTTTTTGAAAAAACACCTGAGTGAAAAAAAGGTTTTCTTGTTTATGCTGTAAAATTTTAATAAAAATATGGCCTTTTTTCTTTTGTAGTTATAAAAAATAAAAAATTATAATTTTGTTAAACTCATTTTCGAAAGTTTTTTTAAAAATTATATCGTAAAATTTTCTAAGATAAAAAAGGCTGAATTTCCCTCTTAAAAATCCTATTTTTGGATTTCTCAAAAAAAACCAAAACTCAAAAATGAAATTTTGTTGGTTTTGAAAAAATTTTGAAAGGGATAACATTTTTATAGTTTCATCCGCCAAAGTAATTTACACTTATCATCTGCAAGGACCCGAAGCACATGTGATTGTGAAAAGATCTATGAGTACCCGCATTCAGTATTATACAAACGGCACCGTTAATGGTTACACTACATTTAAAAAAGATTTCCTTGGCGGAAATTCCTATTCTGTATATCTCACTTATTTTGGAAATAATGGTGAACTTCTTTTGGAAGGAGCATGGCACAAATATACTGCTAATTCTGGAGCAGTTTATTCAACTTGGACCGAACAAGTTAATTCTTTTAATTTAAATTTAAGAAAGAATCCAAATTTTTAGGTCCCTATCGAAATTTGGTCTCACGTCAAGCTAATTACTGTCAACCAAAAAGAAGAAGATCCTTTCACTACTTGGTGGAATAGTGTGTTTGGATAAAACCTCAAGAAACGATAAGAAAAAAAGTAAGTTTTTTTTCCAAAGCCTTAAACTTTTATCGTTGCAATTGAGAACGTGGCGAGAATTATGATAAAAGTGTGTAACGTTTACAAAAAATTACTAAACCTGTTTTTCAGAGTGTATTATTTCGAAGGCTTTTAATATCATTGTTTTATATTCAATTTTTTCCAAGCCTTTATTAATGACTTTTATTTTGATGTTCAGAGATGCTACAACAATTTATTTGCTTCTTTTTAGTATTTTTTTTGTTGCCAAATTTGTAATTTTTTTTATTATTCATTCTTTTATATTATTTATTTGTGTAAAAAATTTAAACCATAAAAGAAAGAAAGCAAAGATTTACAAAACCATCAATCAACAATAAATGTTAATATGTATTATTGCAATTAAAATTGATTGATTTCATCGTTGTTATTATATTCCAGTCTATATTTGTGTCAGATTTTAATTTTATTAATGCTTTCACGGGTCACTATAAAAAATAATGGAAAATTTTCTTTCCAGTAAATAAACAAAAGTACAAAGTCAAAAAAATTTAAAAAAGTTAATTAATAAGAAAGTTAATCATCGTGTTGATGTTTGGGAGCAAAGGGCGGTTTCCATCCGCCGAAACCTTCCTCCAAATCATTTGCAGCGGCAATAAGCAATCGATCATTATCAGGGCTGGCAACCATTTGAACCGAAAGAGGAATACCATTACTAAACAAACATTTTTTAAAGTAAAATAAAGAGTAAAAATAAAATAAAACCTTACTTGTCCAAACCCATGGGACAAACAATAGCTGGTAAACGAAGAGCATTCCAAACGCCTGTGTACTAAAAAAATGTTTATTTTTTTATTTAAAGATATCGTGAAAGACAAAGACAACAACTTACAGCCAAATTCCACATTGTTGCAAGGAGATGGTTCGTGAATGGGGCTACGGTAGGCTAAAAAAAATTTCTTTTAATTTTTTTTAATTAACCGAACAAAAAAGATACCCAAGAAGGAAAGATAAGAATACCATCATCTTTAAGCAATTCAATAATCTCTCGTCGACATTGATCGCGGCTGGTTTCAATCTAAAAAATAAATCCATTTGTTTTTGGCAAAAAATTTTTTTGCGCCCCGTCTTTTATGGATTATAATTTTTTTATTTTGCAAATAATTTGCCGGAATTTAATTATTTTTTGGAATATTCAGGTTCTTTTCTATCCAATAACTTACAAATAAACGAGTTTCAGAATTCACTTCAGGAAGTTTATCCAATGCAAGCATAATCAATGCTGCAAGAGTGTGATGAGATTTTCCGAAAATATTTTTGAAAAATTCAATAATCACGCTAACATCTCCTTCTGCATCTTTGAGCATATGAGAAAATGGAGTATCTTTTTTATTTTCTGACATTCCAATAAGCCTAAATAATTTATATGTATTTTTTTATTTCATTGATACAATAATAGAAATTACCAATGCTCAATGGCATGATGAAGGCGGGCCAAATCAATTCGATGAACAGAAGTATCATATTTTGTTTCAAAATATTTTATACTTTTCATCATTGCGGCTTTCATTTTACATTCCACTGGTTCAACGATAAATGAATTGATGCCTACCATGTAAAAGAATCGAGTTTTCCGCATTAAAACAGGTTGAGAAAGATGTAAACGATTTTCAGCTACTTCATTCCCAACCATAACTCTCATGAAAAGGGTCAAATCTTTGGCATATCGACAGAGTGGTCCAGCATTTCCCATGCTTTTTGTATAACTTCCCTCCTTGAAACAAGGATGATGGCCCTCGATTGAGATGGCATTTTCAGAAGGTTTAAGTCCAAAAATGCCATTAAAAATACTTGGAATTCGAATAGAGCCACCAATATCAGAACCGACCCCCATAATGGAACCAGCACCACCAATTAAAGCTCCTTCTCCACCACTACTTCCACCTGCGGCTCTTCGAGGATCAAATGCATTTCGGGTCCTTCCATAAATTTGATTGTTTGATTCCATCCACATTGCAGCTTCAGGAACATTAGTAATTGCAAGAAGAATGGCTCCAGCTTCTTTAAGATTTTTTACTACATCTGCATCAAAATCAGCGATAGTGTTTTTTCTTGCAACTATGCCAGCCGTGAAATGGAATCCTTTTACAGCATATGTATCTTTAATAGTAAATGGAACTCCCAAAAGGGGTTTTGTTTGGGATAACTAAAAAATGAAAAATTTTAAAACATATTTTTTGGCTTATTTTATTTTTTTCTAAAAAACATAAATAAAAAACTTACTTGTTTGAATTCCCCACTATCTTTATCAATGGTTTCAAGATATGCATCAACTTCGGCAGCTTTTTTTAAAGCTCCATCAAAATTATTTTCAACGACAGCATTTATAACAGAGTTTACTACTTTGATTCGAGAAACATAAGCCGAAATGAGTTCAGTGGATGTAAGCTGTCCTTCACGAATCATTTCAGCTGCATCCGTTGCAGAAATGAGTAATATATCATCTTCGGGTCGAGGAACATATGGGCGTCGTTGAAAAAGATAAATAAATTTAAAAATATATTTAACAATCCAAAAGTAGATTATTGAAATTCGTTTTAAAAATGGATAAACGGTTTGAAGTAAAACACCCATGCTTTTCTAACCCTAAAAAATAAATCTAATCAAAAATAATCTTTGACTTTAAAGTTAGTTCCTTTTCAACCTCGAATGAAGAAAAAAAAGTGGACGAACAACGAAAAAAAAAACAAAGATACGAAAAATGTGCTATGATTCTTTTTTTTTGTTGGTTATGCACAATAATTGATTGCATAGGTTCATTGTTCCTTCCTTCTCAGCCGTCAATCAAACAAAAAAACGTTTTTTATTAAAAAACAGCCATCAAATAAAAAAAAAAAACAGACGTTTTTCCGATTAAAAAAATGTGCTTCAATTTTTTTTAATAATCAAAAACATTTTTATTATTAATGCGTTTTTAAAAATAAATGTGCAAAGAAAAACCGAATCATCGATGTTTCATTTATGTTTTTTTGAAGAAAGAAAAAATGATATTTTTTAAAATAAAAAAACAGGATTATGACAAGAATTGTAGCAAAATTCTATTATTTAGTTCCAAAAATACATACAAAGAAAGAAAAAAAAATAGCAACGATCATATGATTTTTTTATGCTATTGAATAATTCAGATGTTTGCTTGCTTCAAAATGATTTCTGCTCAATACAAAAATCTTCCAACAAATGGTTTTTTATAGTTGCAATATTTCAAAATTAGTTTCTATTTTTTTATTTAAAAATCAAATACAATAGATAAAAATAAAAACAAAAAAGTACATTTTTTTTTAATGATTATTAAAATCAATATAAAATTTAGTAAAATATTTTTGATTAATGCTTTCGAACATTGATTTAAAATTTTGCAAATCAGTTTGGGAATAATCTTTAGAAAAATTAAGCACAGGCTTGGCAAAAGAAACAAGATTTTTTAAAAGAAATTCAAAAACAATGTTAGGATCAATTTTGTCTTCAACTTGATGCATCACCAAATAGAAAGTTCTAAATTTTGTAGTAAAAGTAAGTTTTTTTAAATTTTGGAATGTCTTAGAAGAGAAAGATTCACATAAATGCTCATATGTTAAATCACGTATTTGTGAGCATTTTTCTAATACTTTATCCATCCTAACCGGTGATCCATCTTCATATTGAATCTTAACTTTATATAACTCCAAATGATCAATTTTTCCACCGTTTAATAGAAAGGTAATTTCTTTAAATTTTATAATTTAATTCCATATAACTAAATTTTTCAAATTACATCGGAAAATATTGTTTAAACTTTTCGTTATTTTTCTAAGTTTTAAGTTAGTTATAGTAAAATGTAAGACTTTAGCCAACCAATAATGAAAATTTTCTTTAAATTCTATATATTCTGTAACATAATCCTACTTCTGCAATACGTAAATTAGTTGGTCGGAATTTATGCCCATAATAGAACAAAGTTGGATTCAAAGTAAGCTTTCTTTTACATATTTTTTCTCAGTTTTTATATCTCCTATTTCAGAAGGTGACAATGTCGATGATCTTCAAGCAGCTTACGTTGTTCGTGGTGAAGTTGGATATCGAAGTGATAAAACTATCTGCATCGTCTTCTTCAAAACTGGTAGCGTTATTGAAGCATCTACCAAAACTATCAAAAGTCTAGTTCGTCATATCTTGTAAGTTATACTTTTTGTTCATTTGCCTATTGATTTATTATATGGCTTTTTTAGAATAGATGAATGCGATTCCTATGATTCTCTTCTTGGCCACATTGGAAAGGTTATCGCGCCATTATTCAAATCATTCGTAAAAGAATCTCGGAAAGGTGAACATGATAGAAACAAACTTGCTTCAACAATTGAAAAGAACCTTGAAGAAGTTGAAGTTGCTCTTCTTCATATGCAACAAAAAATTTATATTCCTGAAATTGATCTTATTATTCATCCTAAAATTCAAGAAGTCATTGATAATGCTGAGACTCAAGGAAGAAAGGCTACGTATGAAGATCTTGGCAACTTGGTCGAAAATTCTAGCTTTTTAAATCAACTTCAACAACATGACAATCGCTGGATTGGTGAAATCCAGATGGTTACTCTTCTTGATCGCGATGCTGGATCTGGTACGGCTTTTCATGAAGTTGCATTTTGGATGAACATGGATCAAGCTCTTCGTCGTATCAATGAAAAGGTCACTAGCGATCCTGTTATGCTTACGCTTTTAGCGTTGAAAAATGGTAATCGTTTTCATGCAACAACTTCTTTTGAATCAAATACAAGTAATTATTTTTTGTTCTTGTTTATATTCATATCTTTCATTTATTTTTATAGAACTCAAAGAAAAAACTCCTGAAGCTGCTGATTATTGTAATCTTCTCAAAGATCTCCAACTCAATGATATGCTTTCTGCTTCAAGCTTCGATGCAATGATTTTTCCACTTATTCAAGTATTTAGTGGTCTTCGGAAGTCTAAGAATACCAAATACCCTATGAATCGCTTGGTAAAATTTATTGAAACAATTTCTAGTGATGTTCATCAACAACTTATTAAAATCATTGGACCTCGTAGACTTCTTCATCTTCCTATTTCCGAATGTGATGCAATCATTCTTGATGCTGAAAAACTATTTGAAATTTGGGAAAATGAATCTCAAAAAATCACTTCTATGATTCGTCAAGGTAAATATAAACGTGAAGACTTGAGATTTGCATCCCGCATTAACTTTCAACATTTTCAACTTCGTAAACGCTTGGATGACATTAAAAAATTCCGGAAGCAACATGAACAACTCAGAAGTGTAATAACTCGCGTAGTTCGACGTCCACAAAACGATGGCAAAAGTGAAAACAAATTTGAACATCGTTTAGCTGAAGCTGATACTTTTGATCAAATGGAAAATGCTTACAACAGTGTCAAAGAAATTGATTACTTAGATGTTTCTCGCGATGGTGAAGCTATATGGGTTTTAACTAATAAACGTTACACTAAACAAATCAGTCGAATTGAAAATCAACTTGCTTCTAAACTTCGTGATCAACTTGGTGGTGCTAAGAATGCTAATGAAATGTATTCTTTCTCGATTCAACGCTTTACTCGTTCGTCCTCACATTCGTTCAGCAATTTCAGAATACGAAAAGAAGTTTATTGATCGTGTCAAGGATGATATCACCCAACTTCAAACCAAATTGGAAATACCTGAAGTTCAAAAAACAGCTTTAAAAGTTGCCGAAGCTCGTGACGTTCCTGAATTTAGCGCTTATGTATGTTGGATGCGATCAATTGAAAACCGTCTTAAAGATTATATGCAACGTATTGAAGATGTTCTTGGTAAAGAATGGGCACGCCACACTGAAGGTAAGTTAGTTCATTCTTTCTACTGCATAAGTAATTTTTGAAATTTTACCATCTTTTAATAACTTAGAGCTTGTAAAATTTTATTATTTGATTATTTTATTTTAGGTAGAGAATTGAAAGAAATTTGTGATCGCTTCGTCAAACGACTCGATACTGTGCTTTTGGTCAAGGAATGGGTTGAAAAGACTTCAAAGCAAGAATGGATGGAAACTAAACGAGTTTTTCAAATTGATAGACAACAAAAAGAAGGAAAACTCAACCTAAAAATTGATGTCAACTTTTCACCTGACATTATGGTTATTGCTAAAGAAGTCTGTACTTTAATTACTTATAATCCTTTATCATATAAGAGTTTTAGGTTCGCATGCTGAGAGCAATCAATATTCGCTTTCCATTCAAAATCCTCAGAATCGCTCAAGAAACAACAGCTATGCGTCCTTATGCTATATCGCTTATAGAATCAGTTCATGTGTATGAACATACCAATAAACTTGTTAATGATCGTGAAAATATTTCAATGTTGGTATCCACTTATCTCAAAAAAGTTCATAACCTTTTTAAAAATGTACGTTTTTAAAGTTTTTTGTTTATTATTTTAAGTAAAACTATTTTAGGGTATTGCTCTTACATGGGATTCTTATCGTATGGATTACTATGTGTCAAAAGTTTCTAATGCCACAACAGCTTATCAAGAGAAAGCCAACGAACTTATTGATGTTATTGATAAACTCGAAGGAGAGCTTGCCTGCTTGAAAACCTGTGAATACTCTCTTCCTGTAATTGGAAGCCATCTTCAAAACATGCAAAAGAATGTTGATCAACTTTCCTTGGGAGGATTTTCATCGGTATATAACTATGTTGATGATATGGATAAAAGAGTAAGTTTATTCCATCACTTCTGCCATTTTCTTACTCACTTACCTGCTTTTAGGTAGAAAAAATTCTTGCTCATCGTTGTGAACAAGCTATTCGCGTTTGGACAGAAACTCTTAAAGATAATGCTGATGCTGATACTCATTCTGAATTAAACATTCCTTTGCCTAAAATTCATCGTATCACTCTTGAAATTCGTCTTAGTAACTAAATTATGACCGTTGTACCTTCTCTTCAACAAGCTCAAGAAAGTTTAGAAAATCAAATGATTGCTTTCCATGGCATTGTTTCTGAACAACCAAGACTCTCATGTACCAATGCTCAACCTGCTTTACTTCGTACTGGTGCTTCTCCACAAACTTATAAAAGTATCCTTTCTGTTATGCCACATAGTCAAAATTCTCTTATGGAAGCTCATTCTGCTATCAGTAATGTCATGGAAACAGTGAAGAAATATGCTGATGAATGGATTGGTTATCAAAGTTTATGGTAAGTAATTTAACTATAAACAATTATTCAAACAATACAAACTGCTTCTTTTATTTTTAACTAAAAAATTTATTTTAGGGAAATTCAAGCAGATCGTGTTTTTGTACGTCTTGGAAATGATGTTGATGAATGGATGAAAATGCTTAGTACAACTAAAAATGCTCGAACTTTGGTGGACACTCAAGAAACTCAAAAAGAAATCAAGCCTATTATCATCGATTATGGTAAAGTTCAATCAATGGTTTTACTCAAATATGATTGCTGGTATCATGAACTTCTACAAAAATTTATTGCTTTGAAACTTGTATGAAAAAAATAAATCATGTACTGTACTTTGTTTGTTATTGTGTAACATTTGATAAGGAAATCAAGAGAGTAAGAAAATATCTAACATTTTCAACAGCTTAAAAGCAGGTTCTTTACAAAATGAGTCATTTGTCTTTATGCTTCCTTTAATGAAAGTCAAGTTATATATTTGAGTTTGTAATTGCGTTTAATTTGCTTTTCCACGATACCATATCCCATTTTCTTCGTTTGTGAATTGTTGGATGGCGGTGGTTTAAGAAAGGTAACATTGATGCGTTGGTGATATTGTAAGCCTCCGTAATTTCACGTGTTTCAAACACCTTCAAAAATTTCACTTTTTGAGAGTGAAAAAAAGGATTCACTTGAAAACTTTTCTTTTTCTTCTTCATCTCCTTCCTTCTTTTTTTTCTTCGGATCGTTTAATGCCCGATTGTAAAGTTAGCAAGAAAGCAGTGAGGAAGAAATAAAGCAACAATTGAGAAAAAAAAACTTTGAAACTCGATGAGAAGCATACATACTGAAAAATTTCATCGAAGATTATTCCACTTTGATTTAACATTTACTGATTTTGATGAAGCATCAGGTGAGAACTTTACTGCAATTGTGAATCAAATCCTCAACACATGGCAACCAAAAGAAAAAACACCCAGATTAAGGATTTTTAATAATCATATTCCCCCGTAAGAGGCTGTTAACATTTTTTAAAATATGTAGTTGCAGTTTGAATTTAGAAAATTACTTTGGAGGATTTTTTTGTTAAAATAAATTAGAAAAAAAGTATACAACTTAGTTTCTTAACATTACTTTCAATTTTATTGCTGAAAAAATCCTTTTTAGTTTTTTCTGAAAGCTTTATTTAATCTGGCATTAAAAAAATCACAAAATATTTTTATTAACGATTCTTTGAAACTTGAGTCAATTTGATTTCAATATTTATAACACTAATTTTAGAATGGTTTTCTTTTTTTAGAAATTTTAATGGATAAAATATTGCTTCTCGATATAGTTTAATAAATAATGCAGTAAACACAGTATCATACAATCCATATGCAGTTAAAATTCTAAGGCAGATATTTGGAATATTACTTGGTTCTTTGATAAAATAAAAGCAAAAAGTTATTATCGAAATAGGAAATCCAATTTAAAAAATATAACCAAATAATTGAATATAAATTATTCGTTGCAATAATTTATTGGCTTTTTGAGAATTTATTGAAAGATGGGAATTTCTTGATTGTTTCATATTTAAATAAAGTCCAAATAAAGCAACAATTACTCGAAGCAAGCCATATCCAAAAGCTCCAATAATTTCGATGGGGATTGAATTTTCTGTAGTTTTTTGAAAAATCATTAAAGTCTCAACTTGAAGGTCGGCTTCTAGACCAACAACAAATTGATTTAGATACGAATGAATTTCATTTGGAGAAACAAAAAATAAATTTGGTTTGAAAAACAAAATTAAATTTTCCACAAAAAATGAAAGAAAATTCATGGCCATTAAAAATTTATAAATATATAAAGCTTTTTTGGATTTGGAATTTGACGTAGCTGATAAAGCATAATATCGCTCAAAAATAATTCCGATGCTACAATCAAGCAAAGAAAAAGCGCTAAAAGCTCCAATGAGGCAAATAATTAAAGTAATTTTTGGAGAAACATATTTTGCTATTCCATTCGGCGATGTAAAATGCAAGGGATGCAAAATTGTAAAAGGACAAAGAAGAAGCACAAATTCAAATATCAACGCAAAACAAACATATTGAATCATATAAAATTTAAATCGTGCCATATGTTTTGGAGTTTTTTTAATTACAACTAATAATAAAATAATTGAAAAAATTATTGTAATTAAAGAAAGTATTTCGCCAATAAAAGTTAAAATAAAAGTTAATTTTCCGTCATAAATTTCACTTGCATTATAAATAACAACAACCATAGCTACTTTTTTCTTTGATGAAGTAAAAATTATTTTTTTTTGTGAAAGTTAATTTTTTTCAAAAATATAAAATAAATAAAACTTTAGAAAATTGTTTTTTCATAGCCAAAAATATTTTATTAGTTTGAGTTACTGCTGCTTTTCACCTGTTTTTGTTAGGTGCAAGTGCTTTTATTTAACAAAAATGTAAACAAAGCTATCAATAAGAAAAACGTGTTTCAGCTGGGTTCTTTTGTTGCGTGGTTAAAAATTTTAAATTTAAAATTTCTAAACTAAAGGTTCAAATGGTCAAAAGCTATTTTTCGACAACTTTTCTTTTATAATCTTTAATTCTAAACTGATTTTTCAAAGTCATCAATTTAAAAGAGCTTTATAAAATTTAAAAAAAAAATTTATTGCATTTTAATAAAAAATCTTGCACATTTTATAAAATTAAAGAAAAAGTATTGAGTATTTTAAGATTTATCCAAAAAGTGCGATGGCTTCACACCAAACTTTAGAATTTCCATGACTGCAATAACCTTCGCCATTGGTAACAAAAGCAGCAGCTGAACCTCCAACTTGGCCTTCGGGAACTTTGACGCAAGTAACAAAGAATCGAGCTCCAAAGGTTTCATGAAGTTTTCCTTGAATCGCATGGGTCGAACTGACATGATCATCAGAGATTGTCTAAAAAATAATTAGTGGTGGTGTAAGAATAAATGGAAGAATGGTGAGATGACTTACACTATCCATAATTTTTTTCCATTCACCTTGAGGGCATGGATTAGTTTCTTTGGTTTTGATTTGTTGTTCAAGAACCTAAAAATCAACGAATTTTAACTTGTAATTCTAGCTTTCTGTGGCCAGAATCTTGAAATTTTAAAGCAAAAAAGAGCTTTGTTTCCGCCACAAAAATTTTCAATTTTGGTAACACCATAAAAACTTCCTAATTTTGACTCTTAGAAACCATGAGAGAAAATATTAAAGCTAACAAACCTCTCTCTTCTTTCTCTTTCCACATCCACCTCCACATGGTGGTGGAGGAGGAGCACAACATCCACCGCCGCCACCGCCAAACATTCCAAAGCATGCTTCAGTTTCAGTAATAACAAAAGTTAAAACAACCAAAGATAAACAAATTAAAGTAAATTTGGACATTGTTTAAATCGCACAGTTGAAGCGAATAAAATCCAAAATATTAATGATGCTTTCATAATTACTTCTTGTTGCTTTTATAGCATTTTTTAGAAGCAAGAATGGACAACAACATTTTTGCATCCTTGAAATTTTATCATTTTTAACAATCTCAATAAACCGAAAGCAAATTATATTTTTTACTTTGCAGTTTCAAAATGGTAAAACAAGTTATTTGATTGATATCATTAGCTTCTTCTTCTTTTTTTTTTCTTCCCGAAGCTTTACATCCTTATCCTGGATTCACGAATTAGATAACTATCTTCGGAACCCTATCTTCAAAGAAAAATCAAAGTAGAAGCAGCAGCAAGAAATTTTTTTTGCATCATCATTGCTGGTTGATAAAATCATCATTAAAATGGAGTTAACGAAGCTCGGTGTAATACAACAAACACAATGTCATCGAAATTCAAAAAAGGTAGCGAATAGCAAAAAATGCTGTTATGAATGAACTAAGACATTTCACCTTTTTTGGTTTGGTAAAATTAAAAAAAAACTTTAATAAAAAAGTGGAAACGCAGCATAATCAATTTACATACATAATTACTAAACATATATACTTATTTTTTGGTTCCCATTCATTTAGAAAAATGAAATAAAAAAATGGAAACGATTCATTCTATTTATTCTTAACTTTTTTATCCCTCAAGAGCTTTTTGGCCCAGTCTTTTCCTTTGATTAAATAAATATGTGTCAAGTTCTTCCCTCTCTGGATACTTTTGGCTCTTATATCACTGAATCAAAAAAACAAATTGTTATGCCATAAATTTGTTAGCTTTTTTTTTGTTTCAAATCATTCATTATTTTTCTTCATCCTTACTTGCATTATTTGTGCTTTAAAGATTTTCATTTATTTTTTATTTTTGGTTAGTTTTTAATTATGGCACCGAATCAACAGTTTAATGATGGATTCAATCAAGATGGCGGTGAAGAATATTGTGGTTCACGAACTCTCCCAGTTTCTCCAAGACCAAAGCCAAATTTTTGTAATCTCAAAAAAAAATCTGGACGAACTTTGAATGCAGCTTTCACTCAAAAAAAAAAAACACCCGTGGATGGCTAAAAAAGTGTACGTCAATGGGTTTTTGGGCGGACAATAATGTACTCTCGTGTCCAAAGGCATTTTATACGAAAATGTACATAAAAAGCCTATCAGTGTCTTAAAATGATATGGCGAAGTCAAAAAAAGTGTACAAATTTGAAAAAAAATTGACAAAAAATACCATCAGTGTCTTAAAAAGTGTAAGGGAGTGTATAAAAAATTGGAAAAAATTGAAAAAAAAAGTACAAAAAATTTTATACTTCCTCCGCGAATATATTTTTCCTACATACAAATTTTTTCTAAGTCTATGACTTAAATATATCCAAAAATTATATGCTTATATTGAAGCTTTCGGTCGAGCACTAAAGTAACCCGCCGATACCGTAGCTAGCCATTAGTCGTGGTACTTTTTCTTGTATACCAACACCCTTCAGTTAAAAAAACATTGACGGAAGAGTGCAGGCACAATGAAAAGTCACACCATTGATAGGCATGCTGAAATCATCAAAAATAATGAGATCGGTTTATGCTTGAAGCAACCAAAGCTTCGACCTTTTCGTTATCACTCAAAATGAAGAAGCGATGAATCGAAATTGCGTGCCAGACAACCAAAGAAAAAGAGTTTGTCTGCTTTTAGGGACAGCTTTGTACTTAAAAATAGATTATGTGATTGTCCAATTAAAATTATCTGGGAAATGTTAAAAGTTTAATATTGAAAAATGTGATGAATTTGAATCATTCATAATTGCCAAGGTAGTCATAACAAGTGCAGCAACCATCAAAATATCCAAGAGAACTCCAGTTATTGATCTCTGTTGATTCAAAAGAAAATTAAACTCATCCTAGGCTTATGTTTGTATTTATGTATCCAAGGATCTATTGTAAATAAACTTTTTTGTGGAATCTTTTAGTGTTTGTTATTGAAAATCATTCTATTAGAAAAAATGTGAATAATATATTCGCGGAGGAAGTCAAAACATTGTTTTTGCTTTGTCCAGATTTTTTTCCCTTCAAAATTTGTTTTTTTGGAGTACAAAAGTTTTGGACCATTTTTCTCTCATACCAAAAAAAAAATACAATTTTGGCCTCGAGTAAGCCATTGACGTCCAAAAAAACAGAACCAAATTTTTGGTATGTTAAAAAATACATTGAGGTATAGTAAATGGGACACTGACGGGTTATTTTGGACACTAAAGTCAATGTACTTCTTTTGCCGATGCCGGATTGGACAATTTTTTTTTGAGTGTTACAAGATCACGATGAAGTCGATGAGGATGAAAAAATAAATATGAATAATGAAGATGGATTTTGTAAAGATACCACAGCATTAGCCAATCAAAAAACTATTTGTATTGCACCTACAGTAAGAATACATACATTTTATATTTATATATCTTTAATTAATTGCCCATTTTTCAGCGTACTGCACATGAAAAATGGCCCAAAGATTTCGAAGATATTTATAATGAAAGAATTGTTTCAACTTTAAATGCTTTTCGAGATTCTGAATATACCTCGAATACAGCTTCAAAGCGTCCAGTAAATCTTGTTATTACTGATTCTTTGATGTCTTCGATCAAATTTCAAGAAATTTATAAAAACACATTAAAATTATTCGTTGGTTTTCCCAATTATCCTTAGTAAGTTTGTTTGGTTTTGCTACATCCCTATAGAATTCATGAGTTTTTTTTTCCTTTTAAAAGTAGTTACATTTTTTAGTCATATTATTGATCAGATGAATTATCAAATTGAAGATGGGGAAAATGATTACGTCATTAAAAATATTCTTATTTCTATTGGGTTTGATGCTTTGGTTTATTATCCGGATTTTATTGAAGCAAAAGGCGTATGTAAACTTTTTTGTGGTTTTTTTCTTGTTTACTTTTATTAAATTTTCCAGAATACCCTTGATTTTTTAAATGATTTTGTTGATTCCATCAAAAATGCTTTCGACAAAAATGGTTTAAGACGCTATAATCAAGTTAAAAAAAGATTTGAGGAAGATTTAGAAGAAGAAGAACCGACTCCAACTCCCATTCAACCACCAAAAATAATCATTGCAACTATTCCTGAAATTGCCCATCATCCCACAGCGTTTAATTACAATATGGAAATTGAGCCTATACAAGTAATTTCTTTTATTTATTCATCAAAGAAAATATAATTGGAATAAAGTCTTATCATTTTCTTATTGATTTTTGCTCCGATGAAATTGCTCATTTTTCACTTTAACTGTTTTTTGCGAATAAATTATTATAAACGAAATCTGTATTTGGCACCATAATATTTATTAATTTAATTATAGTAACTTAAAAAAAACAAACAAAGGCAAAAAACGTAGGATATGTTAAAAAGGTTTGCAGCATTTGTATTTGTATCTCCTTCAAACTCTGAGCAACAAAATTCTGAGACACCAAAAAGTCCTAAATTTCCAAGTGTTTGATTCATTTTTGAACATTTATTCGTTGGAGAAAATGGAATTCCTTCTTCCATCAAAGTTTGAGTGTCTCGGATAATTATTTTAGCTGCTAACCACATACTCCGAGTTATATTCTCTGATCTATATGGTAAGTAAAATAAAAGTTTAGAGTTGCCATTTATGGGATAATTACAGTAGCGAGTGTGAAGTGAATCATTTTCATTTCTAAAAAAAATATTTTATTTAAAATAAGAAGGTTGGCAAAAAAATGTATTTAACAATTACACTTACTTAGTACATTCTATAAAGTCCTGAATATCAATTTGATAAAATGCATCACTCCAGTCTTCACTTCCGGTTAAAGTAAAGTTGCCATCGCTCAAATCAAAGTTTATGACCACACTTTGATAGATAATATTATTACCAGTCTCATTATAAACTACAGTAGTGCCTGCTATTTTTTTGCATTGCGGTGTATCAGGCGTAATGGATGTGATTGGCTTGAATGAAGTGCAACATTGTGTTGTGCTAGTCTTCCTTTGCGTATCTAAATATATCATAAATACTTATAACGATTTTTAACCTACGTTCTGTGTGAGTAGAGTAACATTTGTTATTTTCATCAAAAAATTGCCCACCAGGAAAAATAAAACTTTGGTCATCAACAATTCCAACAAACCCTCCAATAAACCTATCAACAAAACCCCAAACAAAAAATAAACCGTCACCGATTAATACAGTTGTAGAGTTTTTATTTCTAAAACAACTGTATGAATTGGAATCCATACAAAATGTAGTATTTTCGTAATATATATCATGGCTTCCATTAGAATATCCAAATTCACCATTGCTAATTGTAATGCTATTTGAACCATTCTTATTACCTTCAACTTTAAGAGTGCCAGAAATGGTATCGTTAATGGTATCATCATAGATATTGGTGTAAATGAAAGTTGTTTCATCACATCGTTGGGGGACTTTTGTATTTACATTTAAACAACAAAAAATAACAAGAAGTAAAATAAAAAGCAATTTATTTGGAAGCATTATATTTTCTCACGAATTTTTTGATAAACATTAAATTAAAAAAAATGATAGTCTTAGAGAATGGGAAAGCAGCATCTCTTGATTTAAAGATAAGGACTATCAATGAAAACTTTTAAAAAAATATTAGTGTCTTTTATTTATAACTCAGAGATAAAACAGAAAAAAATATCCATAGAAGATAATAAAAAAAATTTGAAATAATTATTTGTTATGCATTTGTAGTGTAACTAATTTCGCAAAGTAGAATAATTATTATCTAACAAATAATAAGAATAATATGTAGCGCCTATAGCTATAACTTCATCTGGATTAACATGACGACAATGTTCAGCTTTAGGAAAAATATCCTTTAACATTTTTTCAATCATTGGCATTCGACAACCACCTCCTACGGGAAAAACTTTATCTATTTCACTATAGTGATAGCCAGCAACAGATAATGCATCATTGATAATATTTATCATTTTTTTAACCAAATAGTTGCATTTTTCTTCAAACTTTTCTCTAGTTATTTCGATACTGTTGTTGCTATTTGATTCAATGGTATCAATATCTAATCTAAAATTGAAATCGTAGTCATAATGCAAACTCTTTGAAATAACAAACTGGGCTGTTTCCATAACGGACAAAGCTTCTTTTATTTTTAAACATTCTTTCATCAAAGCATACTTTTTCTTACTTTCAACTTTAATATTAAACTTATCTTCAAGTTTATCCATAAAAAAATCATTTAATATATTATCAAAATCTCTTCCACCCAAACATGTATCACCAAACGTGTTAATAATATGTATCGTGCCATCAGCAACTTTAAATAAACATACATCTAAAGTTCCACCACCAAGGTCAAATAATAGTATCGTTGCACTTTTGGGAATGGGATTATCAATGAAATATGTTAAAGCAGCTGCGACCGGTTCAGGTAAAATATTAACTTTCTGGAACCCTGCAAGTTTTCCAGCTTTCATGGTTGCTTCTTTTTGATTGTTTGTAAAAGCTGCAGGAACAGTTATAACTGCTGTCGTAAATACGTATTTTTTCTCTAAAAATGAATTCAAATAATTTTATTCATCCAAATTCAAAAACGTTTAATTATCCTTGTCGACAATATTTTTCACTTCCATATGATGTTATTAATTATATTCTCCACAATCCTCTCTCAGCGGATGGCCTTTTAAAACTTCAAAAAACTTGTAAATATTTTTTTGCAAAGAAAAAAATTGTTGTTGCTGATTCAAATATTATTTATTACACCGATTTCTTTGGATATTCTATTGAATCAAAACATTATGACTTGCCTGATGGAAAAACAAGTTATTGGCTGACTGGAGAACTTTCAATTGCTGAAAACTATAAAAATTTATCTTCAGTTGTTTATCGATGCACTCTAAAATCATTAACCCTTAAATATTTAAATCTTACTTTAAATGAAATGGATTTTCTTTTGGATGGTGGAAAAACAACATTTTATTGGTTGTCTAATGCTAATATTTACAATGAAAATGGAAATATAGTTTCGTGTGAGGCAATTCTTGCGAAACTGCCAAATCTTCAAACATTTTTTTATGGACAAAAAACTGAAATTTTTAGTTCTAAAACTTTTCAAAAAATGAATGAACTTAAATTTAACTGCAAATTAGAAAGATTTCGTTTAAGACAATTTAATGTTTCAGAAAGTTCTGATTTTTCATTTTTATGCAATTTTATAAAAAATAATGCTGCTGAGAAAGCAGAATTCATTTTTAGTTTTCAAGGAATTTACGCAGAGAAATGCCACCATACATTTTTAAATATGCTTAAAAAGAATACGCTTCTTACTTGGATTAAAGAAAACAAAGTTAAAATCGAAATTGAATTATCTGGAGTATCAACTTATATTAATTAACAACTCCTAAAAACAAATATATTTTTTGTATTTTTATCGAACAAAAAAAAATTACGGCCTATTCATTTTCAAAATAATGCCTACATTTCTACTCTTTTCGTTTGTTTTTTGTTTGTGTCTTTTTTTTATTAATCGGCTTGCGACCAGTGTTGTCGATTAATCGAAATCCTTCGATTATCGATTTCGATTAATCGAAATTAATCGAAAGTTTTCGGTTATCGATTATCGATCGATTAATCGAAAATCGAAAGTCTCGATTATCGATTTTCGATTAATCGGCAAATTAATCGATTCGATTAATCGAATTTTTTTAGTTATTAAAAACCATATTTTTTTATTACAAAATTTAATAAGGTGATAAAAATTTCGACTTTAAATTCGAATTCAAAACATAAAAACACATTTAAAATATTTTTTTAGTCTAAAATAATAGATTTGAAAATTTCTTTTATGAGTACATTAATGTTTTGTCGAATCATCAAAAGCCTGGAATACATAATTTTGCGTAAAAAAAGAGGCTATAATTGTTTACACATTTTATAAAAATATGGATTACACCACTTTTAAGTTAGTTTATGAGAGTATCCAGACTTTCATGAGTAATTTGTAAAGATTATAAAACCACAAGAATGTTTTCTCAAATTTTGGAACCATAAGTAGGAAACTAATGAAAAAATATTTTTGAGAATTCAGAAATAAGGAAAAAATAGCTTATAAAAGTTTAAATAGGTAAAAAATACACAAAAAAACAGAATTGGAAAAAATTTTCAGGCAAAAAATAGCCAAATTAGGGCTTATTTTGAGGTAAAAAACGTAAATTTTGTCATTCGATTAATCGATAATCGGATGCTTCGATTATCGATTTCGATTAATCGAAATTAATCGAAATTTTTCGATTATCGATTATCGATCGATTAATCGAAAATCGAAAGTCTCGATTAATCGAATCGATTAATCGAAAATAATCGAATTTCGATCGGTTATTTTTCGATTAATCGTTCGATTAATCGAATAATCGACAACACTGCTTGCGACATGCATTTCGTAAAATATTTTTCATACAAAATAAATATAGTATCACAATTTTTTTTAACTACAAAAAACATGAAAGAATGTATATACATATTTTTTTCGACATGTATTCAATAGAAATTTAAGAAAGTGAAAAATAAGTTGTTCCATTTTGTCGAAATTAAAATGCAAATGAAATTTAATTCCGGTAACCATAAACTTACATAAGCTTTTGTGAATTGTAAATGAAAAGAAAAAAGATCAATAAAAAGATGTACGTGCAAAAATAAAGAAACTGTGAGAATACCCTGAACTAATAAATATGTTTTTTTTAATTATATCTTTGGGGAACTTTGGTCAAATGTTTTTGGCAAAAAAGACGAGTTAATGGGATTAATAAGGGATTATTTAATTTTGATCACAGCAAGGCTTTTCTCTTCGAGGATTTACCTAGTTTGTGACAACAATCAACCTTCATTTAAATTTTACCTTTGCATTTTTTCGTCGAAGATTAGTTTATTTCTAAGTATTTGTATATCATTCGAAAATGAGCGATGTTCATCCAAATTATTTTACTTTTAATTCCCCTCATCGTCAATATTTTTCACTTCCATATGATTTAATGAATTATATTTGCCAGAATCCTCTCTCAGCTGTTGGACTTTTAAAAGTTCAAAAAACATGCAAATATTTTTTTGCAAAAAAGAAAATTATTGTTGTTAAAGAAAAAGTGCAATTTGGCCATAATTCAATTATTTATATCACCGGTGTTGATCGGGATCGATTTACTCTTCCTTTAAAAGATGTACGCATTTGGTTAAACAAAGAACTTTATATTCCTATTGGTTATTCGAAAAGTTTGTTACAAAATGTTTATCGTTGTTCTTTAAATACATTAGACATAAATAAAAATAATTTAACATTGAAAGAATTTGATTTTCTTTTGGGCGGTGGAAAATTAAGTTCCATTTGGTTAAATAATGTCAACATTCAAGATAACAATGGAAATGTTATGACGTGCGATAAAATTCTAGCAAAATTACCACAAATTCAAACTTTTTTCTATTGCTCAAAAAATGAATATTTTTCTTCAGAAACTTATCGTAAAATGAATGAAACTAAATTTCGAGCAAAGCTTGTAAGGTTTTGTTTAAGCCAATTTAATGTGTTAGAAAATGATGATTTTTTACTCTTATTCCAATTTATTCAAAACAATGCTGCTCCGGAATCGGAATTTATTTTTAGTTTTCATACAAATTTCACTGAAAAGCAAAAGGAAATGTTTTCAACTCTAATTAAAAATTCGCTTTTTCCATGGCTCAAAGAAAACAAAGTTAAAGTTAGACTTGAATTAGGTGGTTATTTAAATTCAATAAATTATTAAATCTGAAAAAATAAGCAACCAAGTCTCAGCTTACATCTTCCGAAAATTTGGGCCATTTGCCATTTTTGTTTTCTCACTTTTTTATGTATTTTTTTATATCTTTGTTTGTTGTTTGACTTATATCTTTTTTTCTTTAAAAATATTAATAAAGGGTTATTTTATAACAAAAGTAAATAGACTTCTAAAATTAATTTAAAAAAAGTAGAAATAAAAATTCATCAGTTTTCTTTGTTATTGTGTTTTGATATTGCAACATTGATGTTTTTTTCCTTTTCAAGAAACTAAACTTTTTTGATGGTTAATGCGAAAGTGTAAAAGGCAGTGAATAATCAAAAAGTATGTTGAAAATTGCAAATTTTAAAGAGTATTTTTTTCATTTTATGCAAAGTGTTATTATACAAAACACCAAACTAAAAAAATTTAATTTTATTAAAAACCTGCTCTCTTGATTTCGAAATTTTTTTATGTTACATAAACACGCTTTTACTCTTTGATTTTTCTTATCATTTTTTTCAAAGCTAAAAACTTTTAATATAAAATAATGTCCATTTACCTATCTATCTTTCACTTTTTTTCTTTTCAAATATGGAGTCTCCGCAACTCTCCGTGGCCAAATGTGAGACATTTCTTTATACTGGCGGTGCACAAAATTATAAGCGATTTTCCATTGCTCTTCGATGTCCAAATATTTTTAATAGCGGTCGCTGTTCAAATGATGCTCGATATTGGCATTGTGCATCTTGTGGAGGTCTTCTTGAATATGGGTTTGATAAAAGATTCTATTGTTCTTGTGGAGTTCAAGATGTTGCTGAATATGGTTTTAAATGCAATAGCCCAAATCATGGTGATTTATTTGTAAAATATAATGAAAAAGATTTGGAACTCGAACTTCTAAATACGAAAGTTCAAGAAAGAGAGGAAATCAATATTTTACTTTTGGGTGAAACAGGTGTTGGAAAATCAACTTTTATTAATTCCATCGCAACTTATCTCACTTTTGATACTTTTGAAGAAGCCAAAGGACCTGGAGCATCGTTGATTTCATTGATTCCATCACAATTTACATTCAATGAAAGAGTAAATCGAAAACCAGTTAGCTTTGAAGTTTCAACTGGCGAATCCCGAAATGAAAATTTCAAAGATGCCGAATCCAGCACAAGAAATTGTAGAGCTTATCATATCCCCTATGGAAATAATGATAAACTTCTTCGAATTATTGATACTCCTGGAATTGGAGACACCGCAGGATTGGAACAAGATAAAGCAAATCTCGAAAGAATTTTGAAATTCCTTGGAAAGTATGATGAAATTCATGGAATATGTTTGCTTTTAAAACCAAATGAATCAAGGCTTACAATTGGATTTGGATATTGCTTTAAAGAATTGTTAACACAATTTCATATTTCTGCAGCAAAAAATGTTGTATTTTGTTTCACAAATGCTAGTGGAACCAGTTATCAAGTAAGTTAATTAGGATGAGTAAAAAATATAATAAAATGCCTTTGATAATTTTTAGGCCGCAGAAACTTTAAAGCCTCTAGGCAAACTTTTGAATGATTTAAAAAATGAGAAAGGTGTCAACATTGATTGTACCTTCGAGGAACGTTCGTATGCTTTTGATAATATGGCATATCGATATATGTGTGCTTTTCATAAAAAGGTGGGTTATATTTTTTGGGATAGTTAGGATTGAATACTAACAGCTAATATACTTTTAGCATATAACAAAGGTTGATCGAGAATCCCAATATGATGAAAGCTTTGATATTTCGCGAGAAGAAACTATTCGACTTATCCAGCATATTGAAAGATTGGAACCCCATGAAGCATCAAAATCAACTTCAATTTTTCTTGCTCGTAATATTCTTTTCAAACTCAGCAAACCCTTAGTAAAAATTACTCAAACCCTTCAAGAAAGTATAATGAAAATTGATCAACGTCAAAAATTAATTAATGAAGCCAAAGAAGATTGGAATAAAATTCAAAATATTTTGGCTAATCCCTTTCCTATGGCTCATTGGCATATTGAATATGGAAAAAAAGAAGTTTGCGCTAAACCAGGTTGTTTTGAAATTCAAGAATATTGGGGAAATGAGCGATTACAATTTCTTAAATGCAATCCAAACGCATGTGATAAAGATCCTTTTGTTCTTCACCATTTAAAAAATTTAAGGAAAAACAAATATGGCAATTTTGAGTGCCCTAAATGTGGACCAAATTTTCAATATCAACTTATTCTTGAATGGTATGAAAAAGATGAAATTGAAAAAGTCAATCAAGTTACACCAAACATAAACACACTAAGCAAGTTTTTATGTTAAGCAAATCTTCTAAAATCTTGTAATGTTTCAGAATCGATTGATGAGTTAAAAAATCAAATCGAAAAAGAAAAACAAATGCATTCAGAAATCATCGGTGAAAGAAATAGCATTGTTGAAATAATGGCTAACACTTCTTGTTATTTAAGAAAAGAAGCTTTGACAACTTATAATGATGCGGCAGAAAGTTATATGGAAATGTTAATTGAAAGTGAATGCCAAAAAGTAAATATAAATATAAATTTTAAAAAAATAATTAAGTTCCTTCTATTTTAGAGCGATCAAGACATTATTAAAATGGGTGCACTTAAAACTTTATTGGCCATGCTTAAAGAAGAAAAAAAGCTCTTTAGTTTTGAGGCAAATGGTTCAGATAAAAAAGTTTGTGCAAAATCTCCCGAAGAAGCTTTGGAACTTATTGAAAAACTTAAAAGTTTGAAGCATTATGGCCCGGATGTTAAAAAAGCTTTAGAAGTTAAAATTGACGAAAGTGATTTAATGACCGATGAACCATACACAAGCTATTTGAATCAATATTTGTACAACAAAAACAAGGTTCGAAGGAGCATTGCACGATTTAATAAATGATGTCATTCAGTTATGTGCGTTTTTTTATTTCAAATTGTAACTTTTGCATTTTATGAATTTTATTTTTCAATTTTATCGTGTAAACATAAAGATATAACCAAGCATTAAAAGAATTTACATATTTTTATTTTTCAGTTTATATTTTTTTAATATTGTATTTTTACTCAACTTGATTTTTTTTTGCAAGGGCATAGCTACTTTTTTATAACACGAGTAAAAAAGAAAATCAATAAAAATAAGTCATGGTCTCAAAGAAAAAATGAAAAAGTGCATTGATCTATTCTATTTCATATGTATTTATTCAGCATACCTCTCGGCAATATATAATACAATTTTTTCATAAACATTTGAACCTCCAAATTTTTTATTTTTGATGAAATCGTTCTTATAAAAAGCTTTGTATCGGTTCGAGTCTATTGAACCAAGGGGAAAGTTTACACCTATTTTAAAGTTTTTTTTGCAAAAACAAATTATTCCCATGATTTTATATTAAAATGGTAAACAACTTTTCTGGCCGATAGTTATTTTGTTTTTGGTAGAAGTGTCTGTCATTATAGTAAATTACTTATTTTTTCAATATGTATCCATATTTTATTCACCCGAATCCTCAAACATTTGATTCAATCAGTCATCAATATTTTTCCCTCCCATCTACTATAGTCAATTACATAGCTCATAATCCTCTCTCAGCTGATGGTTTACAAAAACTTCAAAAAACATGCAAATATTTTTTTGCAAAAAAGAAGATTATTGTTGTAAATGTAAAAGTTCAAAGTAATAAAGATTCCTTAATTAATTTGAGCTATTTTACTCATCTATATACTCTTCCATTAAGAAAAGCACGCTACTGGTTAAATAATGGATTACATATTCTTAGCGGTGGTTCAAAGATTTTATCTCAAAATGTTTATCGTTGTTCTTTAAAAACGTTGGACATTAATAAAAATAATTTAACATTGAAGGAATTTGATTTTCTTTCGGATGGCGGGAAATTAACTTCCATTTGGTTAAATAATGTTAACATTCAAGACAAAGATGGAAATGTTATTACATGCGATAAAATTCTCGCAAAATTGCCTCACATTCAAGATTTCCGTTATGAGTGCCAAAATGAAATTTTTACTTCAGAAACTTTTCAAAAAATGAATAAACTTAAATTTCAATCAAAGTTCGAATGGTTTCGCTTACGAGAATTCAATGTATCCGAAGATGCTGATTTCTTTTATTTATGCAAATTTATTCAAAACAATACTGCTGCTTTCGACGCAAAATTTATCTTTAATTTTCAACCAAACTTTTCAGAAGAACGCTTTCAAGCCTTTTCAAATATGCTTACAAACTCGCATATTAATTGGATCAAAGCAAAAAAAGTTGTGATTCAACTTTGTTTAGCGAATGTTTCAACTTTTATTAAGCCATTGGAATCGAAAGCGTCTTTAATTAAAAAACAAAAATGGCGTCCTGCCAATTTCTAAAAAAACAATTTTTTCTTCTGTTTTTTCTTTTGTTTCGTTAATTTAAATATAAAAGCATCTCTTTACATACATAAATTTCTAGCATTGGTTCCAAAATCGATTAGTAAACTTTGTGCTTTTATGTATTTGAAAAATTATTTATTTAATTCTTTAAGACATGTTTAATTTACTTACAAATTTTTAATCACAAATAAAAAAAGTATAAATGTTTAGCAAAGAAAATTAGTAAAATACATACATTACAAAATTTTATTTTATTTAAAGATTGTGATCAAATTCGGTGGGTTCAACTTTGCCATCATGATTCTTATCCATGTGAGTGAACCAAGCGGTATCTTCTTCAAGTTGGGTGGAATTGCGGCCACTTTTGACGAGGAAAAGCATAGCTTCATCCATGCTAACAAATCCATCCATATCATAATCGAGTTTTTTAAAGCGATGTTCAGCAACCATGGTTTCAAAGATGCTTGCACGCTTTTTACGGCCCAAATCAAAGTGACACATGGGTTTGCAACCAATATCGCAGTTGCAACAGAAGCTATAAAAAATAAAGTTTAAACATGTTAAAGCAGAAATTTTTTTGTTTAGTTAGCTCAGATGTTGCAAAAACGATAGTTTAAAATAGCTTACATGTTACAATCTCCAATACCGCAGCATTCTGTAACGCTATCACGATCGCAGCAAATGGAATAACACTAAAAGTTTTATCAATTTTATTTTATTTGTTTATTGAAAACTTTTTTTAAAGATTCAAGCAACAACTTACCAATGGAATCAAAGCCAAACATACGAGGAAAACAAATGAAGTTTGCATTTTTGCGAAAAATTTCAATGGGATAGTTTTTAATTGACAGAACTGAAACTTTTAAAAAAATTATTAAAGATTATTAGCACGATTTTCCCAAGTTAAATGGAGCGAAAGTCAAGGAAAAAAAGGATACAGAAGTAACACGGCTAAAATAAAACTTTATGAAACTAATTTTATTGTGAATAAAAGTAATCGAATCTATTTAATGCCAAGTTATTTTTCGTATATTTTTTCCTTCATTTAATCGAAAATCGCCAAGAAGATAAATAAAATTTCAGTAAAAATAAAAACAATTCATTCAATCACGCTTTTACTCTTTTTTTTTTAATTTAAAAGATTAGTTTTATTTTTGCGATCGCCACAAATAAAAGAAAGAAACGAAAGCTTGAAAACGACACATGTTTTTGGGTATTTGATAAAGATGCAAAGAAGATATGTAACAAATAAACAACTTTATTTTGGCATCATTAATCTTAACAACAGCTGACATTATTTTTGTTTTGCACCAGCACGAAGAAAAAGTGAAAAGTAGCATTTGTTTTTAATCTTGTGTTTTGTTTTTGTTTAATAAAAAAAAGTTTAGCATCAATGATTTAAAGAAAAAAAGTAGTTTTTCATAAACAAATATAAAAAAAGGTCAAAGTCCTGTTAAAATTAAATAAAAATCAAGATGACGGAAATATTAATTCTCGGCCTCTTATTTATTTATTTGGCAAAGGAATATCAAAAAAGCTTGAGTAAGCAAATTGCAGTAGCAAAAATATTAAAATAAATCAAACATTTTGAAAGTTTCGACACTAAACTTCTTCGAAAAGCGTTTCATGTTGTTTTGAAAAAAGGAAAAAAAGAAACTGCCAACGTTTCAACCAAACAATTTTTTCTTAAAAATAGACCCGAGAAAGATGAAAACAAAAATAAAATAAGCAAATTGTTTTTCTTCGTGATTCATTTATTTTCAATCATGTTTGCACTTTAATTATTTATGGAATCAAAATACAATTTCGTTTTTACTAGGCAGCACGCGGGCCTTCGGCCCGCCAGCAATTGTTACTGTTTCGAAAATATAATGTTTTTGATTACAGTTTATAATGCGCAGTTCTCAGTAAAAATAAGGTAAATACATGCTACCATATTAGCGAAATTTCTTTGCATTTTACTCTTCAAAGTCCTTAAAATTTATCCTAAAATATCCCTAATATTTTCAATAACATTTTCATCAAATTTCGATTATTTTATGCCATTTTCTCATATCTGATCCTCGGGATCCTTTCAAAAGATCACCCGCATGCTTATAAGTACCTAAAAGACAATGTCACTCATCACTGCTATGCAACTTTTATTGCACAGAAACTCAAGCCATTTTATGCAAATTTGTTATTTTCTTTATTTTGTTTTTTTGGTCATTGAAACCTTCCAATGATATCGGGTCCTTGAATCCTCGAAATCTTCGATCATTTCAAAGATATTAGCTCTATGGATCCTTTCCCTGATATTATTTGACTGAATTCTTTCTCTGATATTAGGTCTCTACTATTCGGATTTTGTGCCCTATCTCGATCCCATGCTTTCTCTGGATCCTATCATCTTTTTTTTTTCAGCTAACGGATCCTTCACTTGATTTTGATCCTTGGATCCTTCCCCAGCTATTATCTCTACGGATTCTTGTCTTGATATTAGGTCCCTAATGCTTCCTCAAAAGAAAACGCCATTCATCACCATTTCATTTCCATGAAATGAGAATGAAAAATTCTTTTTCTTTATTTTGAAATAGTTAATCCATCAAGCGACCATGTGCAAGGTTTAATACATTTAATGTTAGTGTCTCATCAAGTCCTAGAACTATTGTGGCAAGAAAAATCAAAACTTGTCCTACGATGATATAAGCGAATTCAGAAATAGTAATTTGTTTAAAATAAAAAAAAAATAATGGAGGATATAAAATAAACAAAGCCCAAAAATTACATTTAATCAAGAAGTGGTTTATAAATACCAAATCCAACTTATTTTGCAAATAACTTAAAAGACATTCCTTTAAAATTTCCTTTTCTTGAACAAATTTTTCATAAGAATCCTTCAAATTTTTCTCCATATTTAGTGTAGCATCTTTTAAAATTGTTTGGTATTCATCGCTTTGATTGTAGGCTTTGAGCTTTTTTAAACTTGAAAATTCCTTAAACATAAAAGATTTTTATTTGTTTGTTTTATTTTGCATAAAAAAATTAAAACCTGCTGAAGATTGTTGTACTTTTGGTTAATTTCATGATATTTTGTAAGGTTTACATTACTGCAATGAGCAAATATCATCTTTTTTGGATGCTTTAAATCCAATTCAATGCTTCCAAAAAGCCCGGCTATTACTGAACAAAACATTATAATTATTATAACCAGAACACAAAATAAACCATAATCTTCAAATTTGATTGGAAATATAAACCATTGCAGCGGAGTCTTTCGACAACTACACAAGTGTTTTTTGATTTCTTTTTCTTTTGCCATAATAAAAGCTAATGAAAGATGACTTTCTTTAAAATCCCTGGAATTTTGAAAAGTTTTATATTTTCAAATCGCTGAGAAAATTAATCGCTTTGCCTTTATATTCATTGAAGATAAAAAAAATAATCTGGTACATAGCCGAAAAAGGAAAACAAAAAAGAATCAATAAAAATGCCATACACACATTAGGTACATGTGCGCACTCACTCACATGCGATGAATATGTATGTAAACCCCTAAAAAAAAGTTGCAGTGAAACAAAAAAAAAATGGCGGCAGATTTCCAATGGCCTTTTTTAAAATTTCTCTTATGATGGCTTGTCTAAAACTCTATGTCGTCAATGGCTTATGAAGACTGACCTTGCAATAAAAATATTGGGCAGCAGTCATTCTTATTTTTTTTGGGTTCAACAACAGTCGCAAAATTTTAGTTCTTTCAAATTGATCTAGGACATTAAAAAGTTAATTCTCATTTTTAGGATGAATTTTATTCATCCAAATCCAAATGCTTTTGACTATCCCCGGCGACAATATTTTTCTCTTCCTTATGGTCTCATTAATTATATCATTCAGAATCCTCTCTCATCTGTTGGACTTTTAAAAATACAAAAAACATGCAAATATTTTTTTGCAAAAAAACAAATTATTGTTGTTCATAGATATGTTGAACATGCTTCTAACTACCTATATTATCATGCTTCTCCATTAAATTATATTCTTCATGGTGCTAAAGCCAAATATTGGTTTAATAATGGATTTCAAATTTGTGGAAATTATTCTGATAGTTTAACGCAATTTATTTATCGTTGTTCCCTCAAACAGTTAATTATTTATGCTCGAAATTTTACATTAAAGCAAATAAACTTTTTTCTTGATGGTGGTAAAATAAAAGATTTCCGGTTATCGGAAGTGGATATTCACGACGATAACGGAGCTTTTGTCACATGTGATAAAATTCTGGAAAAATTGCCCGATATTAACAAATTTTATTATAGACGACCAAATGAAATTTTTACTTCAGAAACTTTTCAAAAAATGAATCAACTGAAATTTCAATCAAAACTAAAATTATTCGATATTCATGGTTTTATGGTTTCCAATGAAGCTTATCTATCACTTTTATTAAAATTTATAAAAAAGAACCTTGCTTCTGAATCGAGACTTATTTTAGGATTCCAAAGGCCTCATAATAATATCTCACAAAAATTTGTTGCTATTCTAAAAGAGGAAGATAGCCAAGCTTGGATGAATAACAATAAAATCAAAGTTGAAATCGGCATACCTGGTGGAAATACTTATGAATATATAAACCTAAATCCTTAGTTCAGAATTTAATTAATTTATCTAAAACACATTGATTTTTTTGTTTACAGAAAAAACTTTTATTTTATTTGTCGCTTTGTATTTTTTTTTGTCTGTTTTTGTCTACAATAAAAATTAATTAGCTGACTCCTTTTTTAGTTTTAAGACACGTGTAAAAAATTGATTACTTTCATTTGTTAAAATAACATGGACATGAAAACAAATGCCCGCAAAAATTTATAGCTATGATGAAAAAAAAGAAAATAACGGATGGATAAAAAACAACAATATCGAATTTGAGATTGGTGTACCTGGGTGTAAACACTTATGAATACGTAAAGCTAAATCCTTAATTAATGCCATAAAATTAACTTTAGCTTTATGAATTGATGATCTCTTTTTGTGTATAAAATTTTTTTTGATGCCTTCTTTATTTTTTTGTCATGTTTTACTGATGTAAATACTTTTGAATTCATAAAGCTTAATCTTTAATGAACTTGTTTCTAATGATTTTTACATTATTGTTACATTTATTTTTTTTTTGTAGCTATTTATTAATACGATTTTTACCATTTTGGACAATAAAAATAATAAATCTTAAATTTTTTTCTTTACATTGAGTCTTTGTTCGCTGCGAATTATTTTTATTAAAAAATCCAGACTCTCAAGCAATCAACCTTAAGAGATAGTATTAGATAAATAGGCCTTTGAGGCTGATTCTCTTTTGCCATTAAATAACACCCTCATATTTTTAGCCAATCAAAATCCATTATTTTGCTTTAGAGAGAGATAATAAACTAATTTTTAATTGCGTTTCTGCGTAATTATGTCTGTCTTTTTTTTTCCGACTATCTTTCTCTTTATCGACCAAACAAACTCTAGGGGTTTTCGTATCAAAAATATCTATTTGTGTGTAGGCAGCGCTGGCGGTTTTCGGTTTTTCGGTTCGGTTTTCATGGTGTTATCCAAAGCGCTTCGTTTGGAAATTGTGTGTGAGTCGCCGGACATGGAAGCATTCATGAACTAAAAATGGCCAACTTAATTTATGAATATTCAAATATCATAGTGGCATGTTGTTGGAAAAGTAAAACCTTAAAAAACTCTTACTTGTTTGAGTTCAGAATCAGACATTAAAGAAAATCTATTAATTTCAAAAGTTGCTCCGGGATATTTAATTCCATAACTTGAAATATCATCTTTAGCTTTATTAAAATTATTTAGGCGATTGATGAGATCTGTGGCACTTGTAAAAGTCAAATTAAGAGCTTCCATCATTTGATTGAATGCAGTCATATCATCATCATAAACATCTATTTGAACATTTCCTAATGAAGTAATAAAAAATGTTGGAAGAAGCAAAGCAGCGAACAACAACCCATTGGAAAACCACCAAACCATGGCTATTTGAAATTATATCTTTTGTAATTTCATTGGCTGCTTTTATACTCAAAATTTTTCTCAAATTTTAATCGTGGTTATAGAATTATCATAAAACCTTAGACCTAAATTTTCCATTCATAAAATATTTACACAGATGTCTGGTGTTACATTTTTGTTGTCGTATCAACATTTTTTTCTTTGAAACAATATTGTTGTTGGTACTCGCACTCAATTATCTAATAAATATTAATATGCTACAATTGTATGAGATTTATTGCAGCCTACGCGATGTGCTCTTTTTTGTTCTCAATTGTCTGATACAGTTATTAAAACCATGTAAAAAAAGAAGTCAGAACACAAAAAAAAATGCAAATTGAAACCTTTTTTTTTAAATGAATTAAAAAATTTAAAACAAACATTGTTATTTCAAAAAATGAAAGAAAAGGACACAATGTGAACTAACATTGATTATTTTTGCAAAGTCAAACCCGGAAGTTGTTCATGATTTATTAAAACAATGCATTTGGATGTCATTTTTGATGCTTCTAAAGTGCAACAACAATGTAGATGATGATTTGAAGGAAAAAAGCATAATTAATCAAAAAAAAAATTAGGACAATCATTTTTCTTTGCCAATGTAAAATGATAAAAGTTACATTGCAGTTTTTTGCTTTTGAGCTTTGACGCAACTTTTTAAAAGTTAAGTAATTTTTGGAAATCATCCAATATATAAATGAACCAGACTTACAAGCAATAGAAAACAAATTTGATTTAAAAAATTTGCTATGTTTTTAATTTATAATTTGATTGGTTTTTGGGCTTTCATAGAAAATATTATTAACAAAAAACAAATTTCAAAATGCTGTAAAGAAAAAAACTATTATTTTTATTTTCTAACAAGAAAAAAATCTAATCTTAATAAAGATTTATAAATAATGAAATAAAAAACTCTTGTTAAATAAAATAACACCTTTATATTTAATTTATTGGAAAAAATATTTTTCTCTAAAAAGTTTTGTGATTAATGGTTGCTGGTTAAATAATAAAATGTTAAACTTAAGCGAACTTTATGATACTGAATTTGCATCCAAATTTACTTTGATTAGTAAAATACTATCTTCGAGCACAATATTTTTTACTTTAATTTTATTAGTAATTGTTATCTCAAAAACTCCAACAAATATGGCGCGTTTTAAATTTTATTTCATTCAATATTTATGTTTTACGTTATTATTGGAAATTGTTGTGTTGGTTTTTCCATTAACAATACTTCATCCTTTCATAATTATTTCAACACATGATATTTTGTCATTAAATATTCCCCCAAATATCCAATATATGATTTATTTCTTTACATGTTTTGATGCGTTGTGTTTATTAACTTGTAGTATAGCAATTATTTTTGAAAGATATTTTGCTTTAGCAACATTTTCCAAAACAAATAAACCCATTTGTTTATATGGAATTTTGATGACATTAAATTTAGGGATTTTATTTTTTGTATATTTTGATATTCTCTTGAACCCATCTTCAAATTTATTTGTGATGTCGTTAAGCGAAAGTAAAGCCTATCTTAGAGAAAACAACAAAATGAGCCTTGAAGTTGTTATTGAACGTTTGGTGATAATTCAAAATTTTTCTAAAACCACCTTTTTACCTTTATCTCTTATATTTATCAGTGGTTATGCTTTAATTTTAATTATATTATCTTTAATTGGATTATTTCTTAACTTAAAACTATCTCGAAAAAATCAATATCAAATTTCGCCTCAAGTTCAAAAAGCAACTAATTTATTAAAAGTTATAATATACATTCAATTTATTGGATATTTTTTCTTAATTTCCATCCCTGTTTTTATTATGTTTTTTGCTTTTTATTTTATTCATACTCCAAGTAATTTACCTAATTATGCTTTCTTGGGTTTGATTGGCTATGGTTTATATGATACTTTGTTTACAGCATTTTTAATTAAACCATATCGAAAAGTTATATTAAAACCATGGAAATTTTTTAAAAACAAAATTAAACCTTCGAATAATTAGCTTTAATCGAGGTTATTATTTATCATCTCATCATATTTATATTAACGTTTGTCTAAGAATAATAAAGATAAAATTTCTCAAAACAAAAACAACAAGAAAATCAAATAAATTTGTAAAAAACATTTTTTTTTGCCACATTTTTAGAAAGTGAAAAGCTTTACGCCCAAAACTGGAACGCCAATAATTTTTTTGACAATATTAAATTTTTTTAGCTACAAAACAAGTGAGTTTTTTTAATGCTAGGGTGGGAGAAAGGCAAAAGATATGTATAAAAGCCACAAGTGACAAATACTCTTTTAAATTCGGAAAATAATTATATTTTCATTTAGTTGTCAGGTAAAATAATTTTGGGTTATAATGTTTTTAACAAATTCAATAAAAGGCTCTTTGGCAAATTTTATACTTTAAAAGAAATTTATTTGTCACATTTTTTTTATACATATAATTTGTTAGGGTAATGATGGTCGATTCAATAATAAATGCCAATGAACTTTATGATTTTGAAGTTGCAACCAAACTCACATTGATTGGCGAAATACTATCTTTTACTACATTGTTTTTTACTTTAATTTTATTAGTTATTGTTATTTTAAAAACTCCAAAAAATATGGCGCGTTTTAAATTTTATTTTATTCAATATTTATGTTTTGCTTTATTATTGGAAATTGTGATGTTACTTTTTCCTGCAACCATTCTTCATCCATTTTTAATTATTTCTACCCATGGTTTCGCATGGAATATTTATCCCCACATTCGATATATGCTTTATTTTTTTGCTGCATGTAATTCCATTTCATTAATGTCTTGTAGTATAGCAATTATTTATGAGAGATATTATGCTTTAACAAAAATTAAAATTACAAATAAACCTCTTTATTTATATGGAATATTAATGACATTTAATATCGGAATATTCATTTTTGTATGTTTTGATATTCTCTTAAATCCATCTTCCAATTTATTTGTTATGTCTTTCAATGAAAGTGAAATATATTTAAAACACTGAAAAAAAAACCCTTATTTTTTGAGTGAAAAACCCTCAAATTATGAGGTATTCAATAACCAATTGCTCGGATGAGGGGCTCATCAACCCTCATTCCAAAGTGAGGGTTTTGCAACAGTTTTATAAGGGTAAAACACTTATAAAATGTATGTTAAACCTCTTTTTTTTGCCTTGTCTCTCATTTGGATTAATGCTGTAAAAACCCCTAATATGGCTGTAATCCTGCCTTTTTACACTATTCCCAGGGCATGGTACACACACTTCTCAAAACAAAATTTAATTATAAAAACATTAATTTATCACAATATAAACAAAAACAAAACATAAAAATAACAAAAACAAGACTTAAAAAAGTTGTGTGAGATTATTTGTTGTCGATTGAATAGCATTTTGCGAAGATGGATCAAGAGAACCATCAATACGACGTCGTTTTGGTGTTGAAGGAGATTGAGATGTTTCATTGAACATATTTGCCGAATGTTCTTCTTCACTTCTTCTTTGATTTTCATTTGCAGTATGTGTAGGCGATGGAAGTTCAAATTGTGCCGATGCTTGAGATGTCGATTGATCATTCCTTGCTGAAATTTTAAGATCAAGTTAAGAAAGAAAAGTAAATACAAACGAAGAGGTCGGTGAAGAACATCAAAGAGTTGTTGGCGTGCAGGATTGTTGTTAGTCTTCATACCCATCATCAGCTCAAAAAAGTAAGCAATTGGTCGAGTATCTTTATCATAAGCAAGATTAAAAACAAAGATAGTTTCCATGTAAGATTGAAGAGCATCGGCGAATGTTCCATTGACCTAAAAACGAAAGTGAAAGTAAACATAAAATAAAGAACTTACTTGTAATGCTTCTTTACCAACAGCAATGTAGTATGTAGCTCGAGGAACAGTGCCGAGTGCAATAATAGCAGGAGAATTTATACCATGATGAGTGAGTTGAGTTAGACCATCATGATGACTGCAACTTCCCTGTAAATTTAGATAAGTATAAAAGCTTTAAGTAAGTAGATAAAAAAGTACCATGCAATCAATAACAAGGCGGCTGTAATTACTTTCACTTCGTTTGGTTCCTTTCTTGATGAGTTCAGCAAGTAAACGACCACCATGATATTCTTTCATATCTTAATAATAAAAAGTGTTAACAATAAAGCACTAAGTAAATTTACCATCAGTAAGTGAAGCTGGAACTTCAGAACAGTTTAGTTGCATTGCCGCTTGATTGAAAATTTCAGGAAGCATCATACGGAAAACTTGGTTGAGATCTGGTTGAAAGTTTCGCTTCTTTTTCATAATCCACAGGAAATCATGATGAATCTAAAAGAAGCATGAATGATAAAAACGAGTCAATAAAAGATTACCAAAGTGATGTCACCCTTGATGTCGGGGAATTTAGAAATGACGTTTGAAACAAAAGCTTCACCTTGACGATTATTCACATAGCTTGGTTTTTTCCTTTCTTCTTGAATCCAAAGAGCTCTGGTAAAGCTAAAAGAGATAGTTTAATAGTTTATTATCTAAAAAAAGTATACCTTGACAATTGAAACTCGAGCCGCTTTCCTTCCACAGTAGTAGAGCTGTTTATTTGAGTAACAATTTTGTCGATTGATTCGTTACAAAGTCGAGGCTTTAGTAAACTTACCTTTCCAGCATTCTTTGCTTCGTTGTATTTTCTTTGAGAAGTACGATCCACAGGTCCTCTGCCGTTGGATAATGATAGCTTGTTAAAGACGTCTGATGCAGTGAGCTTGTTGATGACATTGTTGATCTTGTGACGTTCGGTAGCAGGAAGTGAAAAGCTAAAGAACTAATGCATGATCTAAATAAAATAACTTACTCGGGTGTAACAGCTTTGATGACTTCTTTAGCGAGTTGAGTGATTTTACTTTCTGCTGCTTCCTGTAGTGCTTCAATATGTTCACGAAAAACATAAACCGCAGTTCTTCCTAAATCCTTACCAAGAAAATGTTGATACACGTCAACCTATAACTTTGGTGTCAAGCTTTGAATATTTGTTTATAAAAAGACTTACGCCGCCAAACATGATTGGTTTAGAAGATGAGTAGGTTCCATAGGCTTTGTCGATTGCTTCGTTGTTTTCAAGAAAAAAAGATGTTAGTCTTTCTGTTTTCGTGCATTTACCAAGAATTTTTAAAGATTTAGGAGCAGAAGGGAAATTATTTTCCGATGAAGGTTGAGAAGATGATGGCGGTTGTTGAACTACTTGAGGAGTTTGTCTGAAAAATAAACAGTCGAAATATTAAGAAAGAAACCATGAAATCTTACATTCGAGATGATTGTGTTGACGGATGTTGAGAAAGAACTTGCACAACAGACGGATGACTAGAAGATGCAGAAAAGGGTCCACCATAAACAGTTACCTTTGGAATTTTTGCAGCTAGAAGTGGTTCACCATTGTTGATCCGAGTATCCATAATGTAGTAGCTTCTGTCATAGTTCAAGAACTCTTCCAAATTTTCAATTTCCGTTCTTTCTTCCACACCATTGTCGGTTGATATTTGAGTGATCCGAGGATTAAAGTTGTTTTGAATTCCAAGACGAGTGCAGCCGTAGTTAATGACGTTTGAAAATGATTGAAAATCATCAGTTACTTGCCATTGAACAGTTTTAGTTTCTCCTTCTGCATTAATTATAACAAGTTTAACACGCGGATAAGCCATTGTCTGAAAAACAAGTAATTAGACAAACATATTCTTGAAAGTGTAAAAAATATTCTAAGGCAGCAACAAAAACTTAGAAAAGAAGGAAAGAGAAAAATGGCAAAAAGAAGAAAAACATGAAAAGTTTGGTCACCACCAATAAACTATTTTCGCTGAGAGAGTTCGTGGCGTTCGAAAATGAAAGCCTAAATTTGACATTTTTAAAGTTTATTTGGTAATTGCTTGCTTGCATTTCATTAATTTATAATATGCGATACTTAGTTCAAAATATACAAAAAAGAAAAGAAATAAAACAAATTTATTTATTTAAAGCAAAGCAAAAGGCAAACGAATATACTTAGAGTGATACAAACGCATTGAACCAAAAATAACAAAATCACGAGGATGCATTAAAATTGTATCTGGTGTTGCGGTGACTTCGTAGGCATGTCGATTGATATTAAATCCTGTTGTTGTCAGTTTGGCAATGATACACGTTCCATCTTCTTCTCGACGTCTGATGATTCTTCCAAACACAGGTATATTGTTCTCTTTTGTAATAACAACACAATCATATTCCACTTTGTAGTATTCTTCATAATGGTTTTTAAGCGACGTTTGAATGTAGTTTGCTAAAAAAACAAAAAAATTTTAAAAATAAATAAAATGTAAACTAACGATCATCCATTTTTTCATTAACCAAAGAAGCAAAATATTGATGTTTTTGAGCCAAAGTCATTGGCAAACTTTTTACACATCGATTGACGTTTGCATAACCTTTGATCATTTGATGTTTTCCTTCAAACCTCATTGCCCAAAACAAGCGAAGAGGTCCATACTTTCTAATCAAATCAGGATAATGAAGCATGTAATGAGCTTTGACTGTCATATGACCACCATTTGCAACGTAGAGTGTTAAGTATTCAGGAATGAGAACTTCAAGACGATTGATAGTTGCTTCGTCGATTGATAATGCCATTAGAATATCATATATTTCTTGGAACATCAAGAGTATTTTCCATGCGTGTGCCAAACATGTAAACGATGGTCTTTCAGAGTAACATCAACTTGATCACAAACAGGACAAATAAGTCCAATATTCGGAATTTGATTTTCCATCGTATATGAGTAATCAAAAGATTATGAAAATATTTTGTAAAAAGAAAGTTTTCTCTAATTTATTTTCTTAGCGAAATCCTTCGCGAAAATCGTGCTGAGAAATTTGCTTTAGCATCCTATTCCCCTAAATTTTAGTTTAACACTTACTGTTTTATCTTCTTTTGTACCATGCCCGAAGTTTTAGTCAAACACAATTTTTTTAAAGTATTTGGCTTCTTTCCTTTTTATTCCATCTGATTCTTAGATAATAGTCATATTTAGGGGTTATAACCCCCATTTTATAAATTTTGGGGGTAAAAACCACATTTATAGTAGATGGGTTTAATAACCCTCATATTATAAATAAGGGTTAACTAACCACCAAAAAAACTGTGGGAAAACACGCAAAATATAGGGGTTTTACCTCAAAAAAAGAATGAGGGTTTTATAACAAATCGGCTTTTTTTTCAGTGAAGAGAATAATATAATGGGTCTCGAACCCATTATAGACCATTTGATAGTATCCCAAACTTTAACTAAAGATGCATCATTACCCTTACTTTTTATGATTGTTGGAGGCTATGCCATAACCTTAACTTTATTAGCTTTTATTGGTTTATACCTAAATTTAAGACAATCTAGAAAAAAACATAATCATATTTTGCCTCAAGTTCAGAAAGCTAATGAATTACTTAAAATTATAATTTACATTCAATTTATTGGATATTTTTTCTTTATTACTGTTCCATTTTTTATTATTGTTTTTGCTTTTCTTTTTATTAAAACTCCAAGCAATTTACCAAATTATTCATTTTTAAGTTTGATTGGATATGGTTTATATGATACAATTTTTACTGGATTTTTAATTAAACCATATCGAAAAGTTATATTAAAGCCATGGAAATTTTTTAAAAACAAAATTAAGCCTTCAAATAATCAATTAAAATCAATTTTTATAAAAATGTAAATGTATGAATAAAGATTTGGTAAAGATATTATAAAAAATACATTTCTTTCTAACATTTGATTACAAAATAATATTTTGTCCTGGCAGAACTCCAAGTGTGTATTCGAGTTTTTTAACCACGGGATTTGTAGCGGATTTGAGGAAACATGTGCCACCATCGATGTCCTTCCATGAATACGCCACACATCCTGGATGCGATTTGCAGAAACCGCAACATTGATCAAGGCCACCAATTTTTGACGCTAAATCATTTCCGTCAATATCTTTATCCAACCATAAACCACAACCTGAAAAAAATTTCCATTTTAGGAGATCTGAATGTGGGATTTAAAAAACTTACTAAAAATGCCGCAAATTAAAGATAAAAATAATAAGAACGTAAAAATATTTTTCGTATTCATTTTTCGTGTGAAATAGAACGAAAAAGTAAAATAAACTTTTGACAAAGGTTAAAAAGGGTCTCAGTTAAAAGGTTTTTGGTCGCCGCACAATGAAAAAAAAGAAGAAAGATAAAACAGGTTTTGCAAACACATTTTCAAGGTCTTACATCAATAAACAAGAAAACGATGTTGCTATTAAAAAAAGAGTAATCTGATATTTTATTTTATGTATAATAAAAAAATTTGTTTTTTTTTTCTCAAACTTTGCCTCATCCAAATTATATATTTTTAAAGTGGTAGTTTTGTAAAATAAATTAAAGTCAGAAATTTGATAAAATGGTATGCAAGCAAGCGTTGTTGGATCAGAGTATTATGCTTGTGGCGGCCATACTCATCAGCTTTAAGGGAAAATGGATTAACACGTTTTATATAGTAAAGCGTTGAAGATACACAAATATCCAAAGATCCTAGGAAAATCGTATGTGGCCCATTAATTGTGGAGACATCCAATTTGAAAATCTCAAATAAATCTTATATTTTAAGTAACTAAAATCAAAAATTTGGAAACTTACAATTTTCAGTAAAAACACAGAAAAATTAGGTAAAATATCAAAAATAAATGCACAAATCATTAAAATAAATACGATTAGATTAGCTTTAACATTAAAAGAACTTCCATGAAATTGTTTTCGAATTAAAAACCCTAAAGTGGCTCCAGCAAAAACATTTATGGCAGCAAAACAATATCGAATGTTTGTATAAATAAATCCATCAGTATTCATTCTCATACAAACTAATGCTCGACAATGCGTTGTTGACTCACTTGGATAATCTCGAAGAAAATCATAAAGTACCAAAGCAGTTAAAACAAAAAATGAAAAAAGCAGCAAATATTTGAGAATTTCTTTTCTTGACGCAAAAGCAATAGGAAAAAGCAGAGACAAAATTCGTTCCAACGACAAAAAACTCAAACAACAACTATTTATTAAAAGCAATAAAATTGTAAACCAAGCAGTCCAAAATAAAATATGAGAATTATAAGTTGGAGTTTGAGAATCCCAAAACGCTAATAAATAAAATAAATGTATGATGGCAAAAAGACATTCAAAAATGGAACATAAAATATAAATTTTAAAAAATTTTGAAAGGAGAAATAAACCATTTTGAGATTTGTAAAATAAATATATATAAATTCCAAATGCCATAATTTGAGTGATAAAACTCAATCTATATTCAGCTAATATGATTATGGAAGAAAATTGTATAACACTCGTTGTTGACATTTTATGAAAGTCAAAAAAATATCAATCTTTTTTTTTTGTTTTAATTTTAAAAAGAGAGAATGGAAAATTTAAAAGTGCTGCTTGCTTGCGTTGCTTTTTTTTTAATTACAGATATATCAAAAAAGGTGTTTTACACAGAAAATTCATTTTCGAAATAGGTTATTTTGGGTTCTATGGTTTTGATACAAATATAATTTAAAAAATTGTGATATCGCGACACACCTTTTCCACCTGTCATTTATATTCTTTATTGGTCACCTTTAAAAAGTTTTATAAAGGCACACCACAATTTTTTTTTTAATTAAAAACATTTATTTATCGAACTACAAAATTGTTATAAAAACTAAAGAATAGACGCATCTATTATATAAAATAATACATAAAGAGACCGTGAAACAAGCTTTGCATAATTTATTTAACTGCAGAAGTAACAATAACAGAAACAATTGGCTGGGTTTTTATTCGCCAATAAATAATAAAATAAATTGGATAGAATAAAGCTTCGCGATAAGGTTTAATAAAAATGCAAGTAAATATTGCATCATAGAGTTCAACGCTAAAAATATTAATATTAAATAATTTAATGTTAAAGTTGGTTCTTCAATAAATAAATAAATGTAAATTTCCAAACAAACTGGAATCCCAATAAAAATACAATAACCAGAAAATTGAATATATAAAATTCTACGAAATATTTGATTTAATTTTTGAGTTTGTGGAGACATTTGATTTTCAGATTCGACTTTTCTCGATTTAATAAAATTTAAAAATATTCCAATTATAATTATTAAAAGTTTAAATAAACCAAATAGAAACATGACAAAACCAAAAAAAGGAAAGGAATTTTTTGATACATAACGAAGAATAAATAATTCTTCAGAAATCAAAACCTCTTCAAGGTTTACAACATAATTGGAAATATAAAGTTTAATTTCTTCAGGAGGCATTAAAACGAAGTGAAATAAAGGCTTAATAAAAATAAAGCAAAACATTCCAATCAAAAAGCATAAACTACTAGTAGTCATAATGAAATAAAAATATAAGGGAATATTTGGATTTCCATTTCCTTTTAAAGCGTAATACCTTTCCCAAACCATCGCAATAATGCTATCAGCTGTTAATAATAACCCAAAAATTGCAAAGCCATATAATATTAGTCTAATATCTATATTAAAACTTTGACCTATTCCCAAAGGATAAAACCAAACACATGGATGTAAAACCATTAAAGGACAAAATGCTATTATTAATTGGGTCAACAATGAAGCGGATGAATAACTAATTAAAAAATATTTAAATCTTTTCATAGATTTTGGAGTTTTTATAATAATTATGATTAGAAATATGAATGAAAATGTTACACTTATTGATGAGAGAATATCAAACATTAAGGTGAAATTAGAAGCGAAAGTTTGATTATATATTTGAGTGCCATTTAATTTTACGAATTCAAATGACATAATTTGTTGTTAATTTTTGCAGCATCTAAGAACAAAGTTAAAAAAAAGTTTTTTTTTTTATAACTTTAATAATAATAATTTACTTTAATATCTAAGAGAAAAAAAATGAAAAAAATTCTCGAAATGACAGATGTTTGATAAAAATTATGTTTTAATAAGCGCACATACATATGTATATAATGGCAAAATTGAATGATAGATATTGCTTTTCTCATTGCAAATACGAAAATGAAAAATCTCAAGACCATGTTACTTAAGTAATGAGTCGCCCTATGTTTTATTGAAAAACAGGTGCTATGTTTAAAACGTTTTTAATAAAATAATGAGTTTTTCTGCACTTTACAAAAATGATATATCTTAAATTTTGTCATTCTTATTTTTGCACTTTTAAAAATTTCTAAATTTATATTTTTCTCTTTTAATTGTTCCTTGTTTAAACTTTAAAGATTTATAAAAAAATATTTGAACTGTTGACATTAGAATGATATTCAATAAGGGACAGCCATTTATTTTTTTTCATAATTGAACAAAATAAATTTTATCTATTTTTTTTTATTCAAAATAATAAAACATTTTTATACTAAGTATAATATTTAGGGTTGAGTTAAATCACAAATAAAACTAGCATCACATGCTTGTGATTGACAAACATATGGTAAAGGAGTGTTGTCATCAATGGACATGAGCTTCCAATTGAAACCTTGATAATTCCACATATATCCATAAAAGTCCGCTGGAGCAGGAGTTTGATTAAAAACTGGATACATGTCTAATGGATATTCAGTGGTGTTGTATCCCCACCAATTCCATTGATTTCCAGAAAGATGTAAACCAGTTAAAAATTTCTTCTTTCCTTTTAAGTCATTAGGAACAATGTTATTTTCAGTAAAGTTAAATTTTTCTTGACTTGTAAGGGAAACCAAAATCCCTGGAGCACATGCGAATGCTGCAACGTCTGGGTATGTGTCTCCGTCATAACCATATAAACAATCGGCATATACAGTATAATTTTGCGATTGACTATTATAATATTTAAATTGTTGTGAATTTGGAGGGCAGAAGCAATTAACTAAAATGCAATGGAATTTTATTGCGTTTATAAAACGATTATTACCTTCTGTTAGAGCTAAAGGCAATCTCAAAGTGAGGTCATCTTGATCTTTAACATAATAATAACCGAGAGATGAAATGTTTTTTAATGCGCTGGATAAAACAGTATTATTTTCCATAAAGTTTATGGTCAAAATGCTAGTTCCATTATTTTTAATATTGTTCGCAGTTTGATAAGCTCCTTGAAAGCCATCGTCATCATATGAAGCAGCGACAAGAATAATAGCTTGACGGCGGTTACTTTTTTGGCAATCAAGAATTGCTTGGGCTAATTGAAGAGCTCTAAATTTGCATTTTTTTAAAGGTTTAAGTTTGCATGGTTACCTACCCATTTACATTTCCACCATCATCACTAGGTTCAGAATATTTAGAAATTTTGAAAATGGCTTGTTGAAAAGCAGTATAACTTGTGACATCAGTTAAATTATATCGTGATACTACGTGGCTACTATATGTAATAATTCCGGCCCGTGATGTATGATCACCATTTTGTCCAATATTAAACCCTCTCATAATTCCAGCAATTTGACCAGCTAATTCTAATAAAGTATGTGAATTCATGACATGACTTGTATCAATTGCAAACATTACATCTACCCAAGCTTGTTTGATATCCGTAGAACATGCAGTTCCAACAGCATTTGATCGGGGATCTAAAAACCTTTCATATAATCGAAAAATA